>VWYI01002163.1:91102-144048 GCA_013399455.1 Anthoscopus minutus
CTGCAGCCCCGCGTTCCTGCTTCCCCCGCCTGGGCTGGTGCTTCCCGGCAGCTTTACCCCGCAGCGGGGACAGGGACAGCGTACGTGTGACTTTTGATGCCGTAACCCCTTCAATTGTAAGGCAACCCCCCTCCTTTCTTCCCACCCGCCCCAATAAAATCTAAACTAATAAATGTAGTGGTGTCGTGTCCTCCTTCCTCCCTCCCGCCTCCTCCTCCTCATAAAACTTCCCTGGGGGAAGTGAGGGGATCCCACTTTTCCTGGGGGGGGTTCCCAGCAGGATGGGGATGTGTGCGATGAGTTTGCGAGTGCTCTGGAGTGGGGACCCACCGCCACTTCTGCAGGTGCGAGCTGGGGATTCGCTCTCACGTTAATTGACGCTGAATTGGTTACGGGTTTATTGGTGCCCCGTGGTGCCGATGGGGCTCACGGGACGGGCAAGCGCTGCCCGAAATTGCAACTTTCCCCCAGGACCGGTGGCGCAGCCCTAGACTCGGGACCCACGGGCGCCCCTGAGTGCCGCTGGCGGGGCGCGAGGGTCCCTCGGACATCCAGCCAGACCTCTGTCCTTCTGTCCATCTGTCCCTCTGTCCATCTGTCTGTCTGTCCCTCTGAGAGTTCGGCACCTGCGCTCCCAGCCGCGACTCCCGCCCCTACCATCCTCAGCCGCTGCGAGGAAGGTCCAGCCAAGGAAGGCAGGGAGATAAATTTTTTCTTGTGACAATTCCCCACTATTTTTTCCTTCCCCCAGACCTTCCCTTCAGTTGTTTGGTGCTGCCTGTTGGTGCTGGGGGTCTTCCTACTTGCACAGGACCGGGGATGCGTGGACCCGCGGGGCCACAGCTCCCCTGCTTGGGCCATTGATGCGCTGCTCGAGGAGCATCCCCAAATTCCCGTCCTCCTCCCTGTGGTCCTGCAGTAGCGCCCACTGCATCTGGAAGCTCCGGGGCTGTGCCGTGTGTCCCCACCCCTGGTGTCCTCAGACAGCCTCGGGCAGTGGGGACCGTGGTGGGGTGAGAGGTGCCAATGCTCCCCGCGGCTGCTTTGAGGAGGGTTTCGCATTCCCCCTCCGGCACCACTGCCCCTGCTTTCCCGCTCCAGCATCCTGGCGGAGAGCGAACGGGGCTGGCACTGCGGTGCTGCGGCGGGAAAAGAGTGGGATCAGCCCCAGGGGCCACCCGCGCCAGCCCCCGTGCAACTTTCCAGGGTCCTGGACGCGACAGAGCCCCGAGGCGGGGGTGGCTTCCCGCACCCTCCGGTGCAACAGGGAGCCGTGGGAGGGGACGAGTGTCTGAGTCAAGGTTAGGGGATTTTTCTTTAAGTGGTTCTTTTCCTTGTCGTCTCCTTCTGTGCATATATATAGATAAAAGATATGTAAGTATTTAAAAAATATATATCTATACCTTTACTATAAAATAATCGTTCTCTTCTGCAATCACCAAAGTGTGGCTGCACTGGCAATTTGAGTGAGTGCCACGTGTGCTGGGTCCAGGTGCATCAGCCTATGCATCCCCAAGCCGTTCCTTTAAAGGGAAAAAGTTATCACAGCTCTCCTGGGGCTGGGGAAAAAAAAAATCTGTGTTGGGCACAAAATGAACCAGAGTCGCCCTCCCAGATTTAGCAAGCACATGAGAGATGAAATCCAGCAGGTGTATAACCCCATACACACACCTTTTGTCTTCTTTAAACAAAAATTATGCACGTTTCATCATCCTTATAAACTGTGTTCCACTGTAACTCGGTAAATCAGCGATGCTGAGAGACACAGCCAAGAGGGGAACCTGAATTTTGGTTTTGGTGGCATGGTCCTAAACCTCCTCATCCAGTGCCCTAAACCTCTTCAACCAGTGGCCCACAGTGGGGCTGGACCAGGGCTCTGCTTTGGGATGTTGCACTCCAAAGGATGCTCGTGTCCCCTCACTTTCCCCCACCCTGATTTAGGCACCAGAAACACCAGGTGACACTGATCAGTGGTTTAGCCAGCAGCTGCCGCGCTGCAGTTTGGACATTCTCCTGTCCCACCCACACAGACCCGGAGCATGGTGTTGAAGCTGGCTGCTGAGCACAGGTGGCTTTGGAGGCACAGAGGACACCTGGTCCAGATCACACCAAATCACGGCTGTGCCCTCAATGCTTGGCTCCATTTGTTACAATTTTTTTTCCAGTCAGTGCCAGCAGGACGGACACGACTTGACTTCCCCCTCTTGGTGGGTGAGTGCGGGCTAGGAAGGGCCATGCCTGGGTTTGGGGGGGCCCAGCACCCTCCCTGTTTTGCAAACTTCTCCCACTGTGGGCTACCTCTGTGCTGGCGCGGGCACTGCCACCCCGAGCGCGAGTCACGGCAGGTAAGGTGGCACGGTGCCTGGTGCCCGGCTCCAGGGGCAGGCACCAGCAGGATTGCCAAGCTTTTTAGGGCAACCCGGTTCTGAGAGAGCTGCCTACTTGGCTCGTGCCTCACCTCTCCAGCAAGAAGGCTGCTGGGTGCATGGCTGCCATTATTATTATTTTTTTTTAAATTAAAATCGCACTTGCTGCTGGAACAAGCAGCTGCCAGGGGCCCGGGGGCTGCAGCCACAGCGCCGAGGGCTGGGTCAGCCCCGGCACCAGCTCCGCGCAGCTCCTGCCTCGTCCTGAGCGCCGCCAGCTGCTTCTGCACGGGAGCACCTGATCCAAAGGCACCCGGGGCTTTCCTGCCAGGAACTGAAGAGCCAGGATTTGGGATGAGCAGGAGGAGGGACAGAGGGGAGAATGTCCCCCAGCTTGGGCTGCCCTTAGCTTTCATGCTGGTGCTTCATGGACCTGGAATAATCCACGACCTATTCGCTGTTACCAGAGCATTTGCTCTGAGTCGTGTCCCTGCTTTGCTGTTGAACCCCTGTGTGTGGAAGGGAGCTGGGACAGGTAGTGATGGGAACACCTTAGTGGGCCATGCAGAGGTGGGCAGAGGCTGGACAGGGTTGCTGCTGGCTGGGGTGACCCAAACTTCTCTTCTGGGGCCAGGACGTGCTTTGGGAACTCAAACCATTACAGGCGAGCATGACTTAAATTATTAAAGAATTATAACTAAAAATTCTGTTGTAATTTCAGAAGTTGTGCCCACTAACACGACTTATTACAGTTATTTTGTAGGCAACCTTCCTGGCAGGCAGCAGAGAAAACTGGTGATTACAGCCAAATAAGGAACCGATGGTTTGTGGTTTTCCCTGTGCTGACCTCCGTGTTAGCCAGTCACTGCTAATTCATACACTTTGAGCAGCAATTAATGCACATAAAATCCCATGTTGGTTCCAAACCTGTTTTTGATTTTGTCAGTGAAAAGTCTGCAGGTGAACCTCCCAGCTGAGGAAGCTGCTGTACTGGAGAGTTCTCCTTTCATGTCACACTGCCAAGCACAAAATGCTGTGGGGAAGGAGGAGGATGAAAATGGTCACAGGGCTGAAGCCTAAAGGGAAACATCTGCCTATTTCCAGTTAAATCCCTATTCGACACTGTTTTTTTTTTTTCCTGGACAGACAGGACTTTTCCAAGAAAACATGTGAGGATATTTTTTTATGAAAAACTGCAATTTTAGGAAACGGCATTCTGGACCTTAGGTACATTTCCAGTATCACTTCCTGTATACTTTTAAGCTGAAATCCTCTTAGCATGCAAAGTAAATAGATTATGATATACTGAAGGATTAAGAATCACTGTCTGGTGTCAGATTAATCCCTCATATAGACCATCACTTGTACTGACAGAAATATGGCTGCAATTCAGCAAAATAGCTGTATGGCAAGAACAAGCCCCCGTCACCGCGCTCCAGCGCCGTGCCGTGCGCTTCCCAGAAATTCAATTCCAATCCGTGGGACATTAAAGGCACGCTCCTCTACAAGCTTGGCCATCACTGCCTCGGCTCTGCGTGGGGAGGAGAGGCAGCAGCTGCTCTCTTTATTTGTTTTTCCCCACTGAGTGTACAAAACCCTAAGGGCTGCATCCCCTTGGCTGCCTTCAAACCTCAAACCAAAGTGAATACACGCATGGAAAGGTGTGGATTGGGATGACGTGCCGAAACAGTGCAACCAAAATCACCCATCAGGCAGCAGATTTTTGACTCAGAGGGGAAAATGGACTGTAAATATTTTATTTTGGTAAAAGCAGAATTTTTGTTAATGAAATACTTCTCATAGCTCGTGGGTTTTGGGATTTTTTTTTTTTTATATCGTGCTTTCATTTTCAGTCCATCGTGCAGATTTGTTCACTGCATAAAACCAACTTCAAGAAGCTTGTGGGCTTTGGGCTTCAACCACCCAGTGCTCCCCAAAAAGCTGAAGATTAACCCACATGTGTGCCTAAGACAGAGTTCAAAATGTCCATGTCTGTACACCCTGTGCTCCATCAGGTGGTGGGAGGGAGGACCCACGATGATGCTTGCTCCTCTTCACTGCCAGAAAAAAATAGAAAGGGCTGGCACAGGTTCCTTTCTCAGTGCATTTTCTCTTTGTGGTTAGAGGAGGCAGATTAAAATCTGGACTCCAATGGAATGATGCTTAAGAGGCTCTGCATCTTTTTTTTCAAGGCAAAATAATGGTTATTCAACTAAGATGATATATCTAGATATGAAAATTGAGAGCATTCTTTGAAAAATGGTGCTAACTGTGAAAGGCTGCTCTTTCACAGAGGTATCCTGAGTGAAGATCTTATCTGCTGGTATCTCAATAGGACGGTTTTCAGAGCCTTAAGTGGAAATTCAAATCTGCTTCCAAGGGAAGATTGTAAAAACATATAATACACAGAGAATTATAGACTTTTCCCTGAAAATCTTATGGATTCATCCAAGAAACCTCACCAAATTTTTCAGCATTGAGTTGGTACAGTAAATGGGGATCGGCAATTACTCGCTTTTTTGACATCTTTGACAAAAATGTCACCAAGTTGCCCTCCACAAGCAAACACAGGGCACTTTGGGCATGGACATGTCAATATGAACTCAGAAATAATTTGGAGGTCTAAGAACAACAGGTATTTTCTAAGCTTGGTGTTTTGTCAGCTGCCAGTGGTCTGATCCAGGGCTGGCTGGAAGTTCACCGAAGGACTTCCCGTGAACTTCACCACCTTGGTGAAGTTTTCTCTTCTCTGCTTTGGCAGCTCAGTCACACCAGCCCAAAGTGCACGATTTGGAGAGACCCGCTGGCTCCAGTCTCCTGTGGGGGAAAGACAGGCAGGATCAGGCAGGCTGCAGGGAGAGAGGCACAGAGGGATGGAAATACAGGTATCAAAACACCACCCAACCCAGGGAGAAGAGACAATTGTAGACACTGTCCCACTTTGGCCTGGGAAGGAAGGATGTAGCCCCAAAATGGTGAAGACTGGATTATCATTCTAGGTAAGGCATTTCTCATCTGGTTTTAAGCCCCTTCACAGCCCTCTGCCCCTGCTGTTCTTGGGAAAACCAGGAGCTGCAGCTCTAGGGACTGTGCATGGCATCTCCTGGGATATGAGGGGCTGGCAGCTGAGGCTCTACCTTCCTTTGAGACCCCTCACCTGGTGCTTGGAAGCTTATTGGCAAAAGTGAAACTTTAGGTTTTTGTTACCTTTAATTAGGCTGGGTTAATGCCAGCGTGTGGCCAGCCAGGTTTTAAAGTGGGGATGGCATTTTGCATTCTTCACACAATGCAAATGCGTGATTTAAGCACAAATCCCAGACCTGTGCCTGTGTAGGGTGGAAGCCTGAGCTCTCTGGGTTTGCAAAGGATGTGGTGATGGGGAGAATGTGTGCCACCAGCAGAGGTTATTTCATAATCCAGGCTAGCGTGCCTGTGAAATGCATGAAATGCTTTGCCTTGGAAAGCGATGTAGTCTAGTGAGTCATTGCTTTCTTTTGAATTACAGATGAGTAGCCAGCCCTTCATGATGCAAAGAAAAAAACTAGGTGTGGAGCTGGAAACAAAGGGAAATGTGTGTTTGTCCTGTCTCAGAGGGCAAAACACACTGGCTGGCGTGGGAAGAGGGGGTGGGCTTGGCCCCAGGAGGTGGCTGTCAGGGCTGTGTCAGGCTGTGGGAGCACTGGTGAGGCTGGACAGGGCTCATGTGAGTGACTCCCTGGCTCCTTGACTTCAGGAAAGAAGAAGAAAAAAAATTCCTAACTCTTGATGCTTCACAAGGAACTTTTACCAGAGCAGCAGCTCCATCTCATGGCATGTGCACTTCACCACAGAGATAGAGATCTCCCTCCAAAACAGCATTCCCTCCATGACTTCCCTACCTCAGCATGGAGGGAGCAGTGAAACAAGCTCTCAGTGTAGACACTGAGCTTCCAGCCCATGGCTTGGCTCTTCTCTTGCAGGGAGATGGTGAGAGGTAGCCCTGGCAAAATACAACCCCTTGAAAATCCTCAGAGGTATTTTGAAGATGATATGAAAGTGTCCCTGATGTTCCATCCGAACCACTGCTTGCATCCCAGACCCCACTGGGTTATTGCAGTGTGGAAATGTGAAGCACAGCCTCACCACTGAGACTTCTGCTTTGTAAGGCACCTCTCTTTTCAAGGAGGTTATGAGGTGCCTTCCTTGGTAGCAGCCCTCATGGTGGGGCTGTGTGTATGGTCCTTGGGTTTTGGGTGGCTTCAAGCTTCCTGTGGGATCTCCTTGCTCTCTGAATGACACTTGCTGGAGGCTTCAAAAAAAAATGACTTTTTTATTTTCTGTAAAGCCCTGAGGAGCATCAGTGGCTGAAGGTAAGGAAGGGGTAGCTCTTTTGTCCCTAGAGCTGTGTCAGGGCCTTATGCAGAGGAGTTTCTGCTGGTGGTTGCACTGGGGATCAATAGAGTAGGTGGGCATGTGAATGCAGGCTGGAAAAAGACCCCACACCGTGTCTGACCATGTAAGATTTCAAGGTTGTTTGAGGAGGTCCCTGTTTCTCAAGGTGCAGGGTCCAGAATGTATTTGACCTGAGTTTGTGATTTGTGTCTGGGGAGACATGAACAAGAACCTAGATGTGCAGATCTACCTACCTGCTCTTTGAAAAAACACTTTTTAAAAAATCCTATTTGCAAACCTCTCAGGTCACACTAAAGCAGACCTGGCGGTGTCGCATGGGAAGCCTGTGATGTGGCATGAAGCTTGTAGAGGTTTATAACGTTAATCAAAGGCTGAAGAGTGGTAATGACTGGAATCCTCCTCTGATATCTGCATCTTTTCTGCTGCAGCGCCCCAGCAATAAAAGATGCCGTAATAATTTGATGAGAGTTGATTTTCATTGTGCAGGAAGAGGGCTGTCCAGGAACAGGGGCAGCCAGCACTGCAGTGCTGCTCCCTATGGTAATGAGCTGTTAGTCCTCCAGAGAAGGAAAGCATGAATATCCTGACAGGAGAGCATCTACTTGTGCCCTGGAGAGTTCAGATCGTGGGGCTTTTCATGGTAATGATGTGGTCCTGCTCCGGCAGGCGAAGGAGGAGCGGTTTGGGAAGGCACACCCTGTAATTGAAAAGCCACTAAGTCATCTCGGACCTGCAGGGATGGCAGGATGGAGGCAGTGGTTTGCTCTGTCTCCACAGGTCTGAGGCAGAACAGAGGATCCTTCTACTCTCCTGGAGTGGGAAATACAGAGAAACCTCTTCCCCGCGCTGCTGGATTGCTCCCAGGAGGCTACGCTTTTTCTCCTGGGATTATTCTCAAGGGCATGATGAAGGTGGGAAAGGACAAGAGTGGGAGAATAAATGAAGGAGCCCCAGGAAATTATTTTAAACACCTGTTTTATTCAGATGAAGACTGCCTGGTTCAGGCTGCATGAATGACTAGGAGGAAGGACATGCCTGTTGCTAGGATCTGTAGGTACCACTCCTTTTCACTGGAAATGCCTTGTTTCCCTTGAATAGTAGAATACAAAACCATTCTGGCTGATAGGTATTCAGCTGAGTGATAACATATTAAAATCACCTGGCAGCCATAAGGAGCCATTGGCTTCAGCATCTTAAATTGCCCAGTAGAAGATAAGCCTCTGGTCCAGGAACAAGACAGCAGTTGAGATTTTCCTTTTCCAAAGGGTCTTGTTTGTACTAAGGTAGGTGACAAAGGTGTTTGAAGCCTTGATTTCACTGACCCAAGTCTGGGTGCTGCTACAAGGAAACTCTGAACTAACCTACATAATTGCTCAAGATTATCAAATCCCAGAATAACACAGATCAGGAGGGGCTTTTGGGACCATCCTGCTCAGAGCAGCAAGGCTGGGCTGGGTCTCAAGCAGCACAGTCCTCCAGGCCACCCTAATCTCACCTCCAGGATGGAACATGAACACCAAATCCTGGCTATTCCAAATGTTGTGGATGGGATGCCCACTTCTCATTTGCTTCAACCCTGTTGCCTGAGGAGCCATACCCACACACAGCATGCACAGGGCAAGGAAAGCTGCAGCTTATCCTCATTCCTCCACCATCTGTCCTCATCCCCACCTTTGTGCTCAGTGGTGGGATGCTCTGGCCAGCCCAAAACCAATCTGGCAAAGCCACATGGACTGCATTTGTCCTACTGCCAGCTGAGAGCACCTCAGCAGCCCTTGCCCACTGTCACCCTCACACCACAGGGCTGCAGGCAGGACACAGGTGACCTGTGCTGGTGCTGGAGGGACACAGGTGACCCCCATTGCCTCTGAGTCACTTCTAGTGCTTTCCTCCAGAAAACAAATCTTGTTCAACAGCTTGAGCCCTGCTTGGCTGTGTGACAGCCAGTTGCTCTGGCAGGTCACTGGGAACAGTTTGTTGCACGATCTCTACAGTTTCAGGGAGGAGAAGCTTCCTCATAACTGAGAGCAGAAGCAAGTGAGGAGTTTGTGTGCTGTGATGTGCCTACAGAAGACAGGCCCATGTCAGATCCATCCCTGCCAAGGCCTCAGAGGCCATTTGTGCTGGGAAGAGGTCATCTCTGGCTCCAGCTCTTCCCCAACAAACTGGCAAAGGAGGGCAAAGCAAATCCTCCAGCTCACAGCTGCAGGGATCTTCCTGCAGAATTGCCTGTGCAAGAAGGGCCGGGTTTTGGGTGTGCTCCCCTTGGGTGGCACCAAGCCCAGTATTGTGTGAGCTCCTGCTGAAGCAACATGTGGGAAGTGGTGTCAGGGGGATGCCAGCCCAGGGAAGCAGGGGGGTGAAAGTGGGACCTCAGGAATGGATGGTCCATCATGCAGCAGGCTGCTGGTGGTGCCCAGGGGAAGAGCTGTTGATGGTGGGTTTGGTTTGGATTTGGGATGGCTTGAACTAAGGCCACAGGTCGGTCCAGCTAGAAGGATCTGCTCTGATTTGCTGGGTGCTGGTTCCTGTGCTGGTACCGAGCTCCTGCAAGGCTTCTGAATTTCCACATGCCATTAAAAGTCAGGACAAAACGTTGATGTAAATGTTTTCTCGGAAGCATTAAGTTAGTATTACACAGATGGCTGTTCTTCTCCAAAAACCTTGGTGTGCACTACAGGCTCCCCTTATCCTGTCAGCCATCCTTCTCTGCAGCCCATAGCTGCTGCCTCCCTTCCCTGGGTCCAGAGCAGCTCAGATGGAAGTGCCCCATTTTCCTGTGCACAGGCAGGTCTGTGACGTGTGCTGAAATCAAAACACCTACTCCCAGGTCACAGAGATCATGCTTTGACCCACCAGCTTTTAGCAACAGTGACCACTCAGTTGCAGAAACCTTTTGGAACCAAAGAATGCTTTAACCACTCCCTTGGGCAAATCCTTAACGATGTGATGGCAAAGCTTTCTTCTGTGCATCACTCTCCTTACACAGCCTGAACGTTTGGGCTTTTGGATTTCATTGTTATAGTCCAGAGATTTCAAATTAACTTCTCAGTTTATTAATTCAATCGCTTATGTGAAGGCAAGGAGATCTTCCACAGAGCTCGGGGAAGGAACAGTTAACTGCTGGCTAACCCAGCTGCAAACCCAGGCATCCCACCAATGTCTCCAGACCATCACTGCTGCTGTGCTTTACTTCACTCCGTGTCCTGAGGCCACCAAAATCATCCAAAGGCCAACGGAGAGGCCCTGTGAGATGAGGATTTCCCTCTGGTGCGATCCTGACGTGGTGAACTCGGGCACCTGGTGCCCATCCTCCACCCAGTGCAAATGCACAGGGGCCTGCAGGAAGCTGCAGAGGTGGGGCCGCTGTGTATTCTTCCTCAGTGCTTCAGGACTGGTAGAACAGCTCTTAGAGCACAATTTTACTTGGCACAGGCTGGTTTTGTAATGAAAGAAATAAATAAGTGCCATCCTGCTCTGCTGGGAGGTTGAAGTGTTTCCTTTTTTTTTTTTTTTAATGATCTGTTTGCACTGAGGCCAAACACTGAATACTTTGGCCTCAAAAATAGAAGCTTAAATGGGAATTGTAATTGGGAGGAGGCTAAAACACAGGCACTCTTGTGCCTTCATCTGCGCTGCCATGAGACTTATTTTATAATTTGTTATATTTTATTTCAGTTTCTCCTTTAAAGTAGAACTGAGGAAGCACGTTTGTGCTGTGTGCTGCTGACTCATCAGCTCTGGAGAGACGCCCTGTATCTGTGCTCTGAGTGCACCCCCACTGACTCCCAACCTCCTGGGATCCCAAACCACACCAGGAGGGAAGGTCCCTGTGGCAGATGACACGGAAGGCAGGGTAGGGTGTACCTGCCCACATGGAAATCTTCTCCTCTCCCCCTGCAGTGAGTTTCCTGCAGGCTGGAGGTGTGAGTCAGTGTTGGGAGAGAGAGGGGGACACCAGGGAGGCTGGCAGTGTGGGAAGGCATGGACCACCTCTACTGACAGCACTTTGCAGTTAAATCTGAGTTACAATGAAACCATAGGGCAGCATCTCCCTCCTTCTCCCTGCACTCTCCCTCTTGGAAGTGCCAATCCAAGCGCTGGTTAGCTTGTGTAAATTAAGTGTGGATGGAGGATGAGACTTTCATGTGCTGTGCTCAATACAAAGCAGCAGGTGAAGCTCTACTCTAGCAGAACCGTACGGGAGCATTTCTACCAATTCCAGCAAGAGCCCTGCAGGCAGACAGCTTGCAGGGACAGGCTTGGGGAGTTTCAGGAAGCTTCAAACTAGAGTAAATAATAATAAGCAGAAATAAAATAATAAATCAAAATGGGTTACCTGCTCTGAAGGAATGGCTCTCATATTTCCTTAAAAAAAAACAAACCAACAAAAACACCCATCATGTTATTTACAGTCCATTTAACTCACTGAAAAACCCAAACAAACAGAGGTATTAGGTAACTTTCACTTTTTTGATAAAACAAAGCTATTTTATATCATGTTATTCAATGGAAAAATTAAAATACTTAATATATTGCTTATACAAGTCTATACACGTAGGATATGTATATTCCCTCAAACACCACAAGTTAAAGCAACCACGATTTTTGTGGATGAGGCAGTGTGGAGATGCAAGGCCAGCAGCAGATCAGGGATCCCATGTAGTCCCAGCTGTTGCAGGACTGGCATGGGCAGTCTGGGACAGTCGTGGCTGCAGGACACCTCTGTCCCTGCAGTGGGGAGCCCTGGGGTGGAGGGGCTCTGCATGGGCTGCCTGCCTGAGTGTTCACCTCCTGTCTTGGGAGGGCTCTGTGCTGCCAGGTTGCTGCAGGAGCTGCTTCAGGATGAGGCTTCATGTTACAGCTTGAGCCAAATTAACAGCTGCCAACATCAAAAAGAAGTCCTGCTGCAGGCAGTGTCCTTCTGCCCCTTGCTTGGTGCTCTCTGTGGTGTCTTCCAATCCCCACACAGGGCATGTTGGTTCATGGGATGGACAAAAGCCCATGGGAAAGAAAGCTAACAGCTTGTTTGGGTTGGGTTAATGTGCTGTCAGCTCCCTGCATGGTCCTGAGACTGTGGGTGGAAGAAGGTGGTGAAGGGCAGCAGGACTGTCCCATTGTGTGGGCAGTGGCAAGCTGCTGCTTCAGCTTCACTGTGAGGTGGAAATGTATCCATAAGTGGCTTGTTTGAAAGGATCTCTTTCAGCTGTGGCTGTAGGAACCACCCGGCCTCCCTGTGCCTGGAGACTGGCTCCGTTCCTACCTACCTGTCAGTACAGCGATGGGACACCCGGACAAGGGCAGGAGATAAAAATCCTCGTCTCGCCCCTTGTGCAAACACTCTGACCTATCCCTGCCTGGCTGCCTTCACAGGACAGCTCCTTAACCATGACCTTCTTATGCTGGACTGCTGCACTCCCTGGGCTCTGCTGTGATGGGAATGCCAAGCAATGCCAAAGCAAGGCAGCTGCCTTTGCTTCCTCCAGAGCCCCACAGGAAGCGCTTGTGCTGCTTCTTCCCAAGCCATGGAAGTGGGGAGGCTCTGCTGCTGCTGGCTCCTGCACAGAGTAACAGAGTCACAACAGCTGGGAGTAACAAACCCTGCCTGTTTGTGTTAAATCAGGGATACTGCTGCAAGATAAGGAGATTCAGCTGATGGGTTGACTTATTCTACTTTCCATGAGCCAGTAGCTGAGTCCTCTGGCCTTTCGTACTAAGAACACACAAACCAAGCTCACGTTGCAATAACTTCCAGACCCAAATGAATTTCCAAGATATGAATTACCAATATTTCTAGTTTCATCCCCCTGTGCATATTTGAAAAAGACTTGTTCACTTACCTTCCTGGGTGCTGGAAAATGTTTTCTTCATCAGGGAGCTGGTGTAGCCATCAGCTCCAGGCTCAGCGTCCTCTGCCTGTCTGTGGATGGTAGGTCTTGAAAAGAAGAACAGAAGTGATAGAAGGGGAAGGAGCAATGACTGCAGAGTTGGGGAGACACTGCAGAGCAGAGCAAAGCTGTTCTGTTTGTTTTCTATCATTTCAAGTATACAGCAGCCTGTGTAATTTCCTGGCTACAAACTGCAGCTCTTTTCTATCAGATGCCAGCAGCTTTGTTGAGTGAGCGTTACCAGGATCGCTTATTTGGCCACGCAGTTGCTCCAGCACTGTCCTGTCATTCAAAGATGAGGTATAAAGCTGGTGGTTTTTTTAGTAATTACAGTTTTGTTAAGCAGGACAGGCTGGGGATGTGCAACATACATAGCAGGCACCAGGCAGTGCTGGCAGCCCTGCATTGAGGAAGTTGGGCAGATGCCAGGAGAGGAGGATATCAGACCCAAAATACAGCACTGATTTTCTGAAATTTTTGTTCCTACACCACTTTCATCACTGAACTCCAAGTTGTGAAGGAAGTGCAGGGAGGAAAGTATCAGCTATATGTTATGGAAAATGTAGATGGATTTTTTCTTTTAAATTTTTTTAAAATTTTTTTTGGGTTTTGCTAGTCTTGGTTTCTTCAGTCATCATTAATCTCTGCTTACACAGGCATGTGGAAAGGCAATCCATTCCCAGTGCTGTTGAACTGGAAACCTGGAAACCTGGAGGCCACATTGTGCCATCTTGGCTTGCTGACTTGCCGCTTGTCCTGCCATCCACAACCTGCCAAGCGCTGGTGAAGTCCAAGGGAGAATTGCATTCATCAAGAATGAGTCAAGTAGAAAAAATAAACTAAATATCTAATGCCAGGCCAACTGGGAACTCTTTTGGGTGGATTCTCATCATTTGGGTAGCTTTTCCTCCTCTGTGGATGTAGTCATGTCTGACTCTAGTGTTTTACTCAAGGGTGGCTTTCAGGTGTGACATAGCTGTGAGAATAAAAATGTGAGCACTTTTGTGCACCACCCAATTCCTTCCAATTCACAGTGCAAAATCTCACTCAGCTTTGGTAACACAAATAATACATTCCAGGCATAAAAATCCCTTTATTACTGATGAGAACATAAATAATTAGAGAAAAAGCTGAGATTTTCCTCCTGCCTTTGTCTTCCCACTACCAGCCGGAAGACAGCCATGCAAGCAGCTGGGCACATGTAAAGCAACTAAAAGCATCTCTCATCACCAGCTTTCTCGAGACAGCTTTAAGCTGCAGTAATGCAACTCTCCCATCACACTAAGCTTTATTGGTTCAGTATAAGAAACTAAGAAACTTCATTGGAGACCAGATTATGCTGGTTGCAAAAGCAGGGGGATTCTTCTGCTCTTCGACCCCATTATCTCCTCCGTAGTGTCTTGATCAGCTTTCTTACACACAGCCTCGGATTCTGCCCAGACCCGCAAATTGCTTTTTTGGCTGCTAAATTGCCATAACCCTTCTATTTTTATATTTTAAAAGAGCTTAAAACCCTCCATCCTCTTTGGATGTGTCTTTAAAATTGACCAGTACTGGGAGGATTTCATGTATATCCGAAGGCTTAGAAGAAGATGTTACCTCTACTGAGCTTCTAGTTTTACAGTCAACAGACATGAAAAGCCCAGCGGGGATAAAAGGAACTTAACCAGTTCAGTCTAATGCATATAAATCTACCTAAGAGCTCAAGGCACTGGAAGTACTCAATGCACTACATTTATCTGAGTCAAAGATACAGAAATGGGTCTTCAGCCCACATGCCACATGTCCCATTTTGATGCCAAGTTAATATGAATTAAAAGACTGAGATGAATAAACAAGGTCAGTCTGGACTGGGCCAAGTTGAATCAATGTAAAATAATTGTCAGTATTTTCTGTCAGCAACGCTGGTTTATCTTGGCTCAGGAGTCTTGGTGCTATAGATTATAAAATGTTTTCAGTGGAACAGTTGGCAGACATTTTATTGATTTTTCTTTGTTTTGTGAATGCTGGAAAAATTTCCATTAAGTATACATGCCGTTCATGTGATGAAGCCAAATTGCTTTTTCAAACTTTTCTTTCTTCAAGTGTGCTAATGCATTAGTACATTAGCAATCTAATTTAATCAAGAGGACCTTTGTCTGGAATCAAGAGGCCATGAAGCACACCTTGCTGCATCTTGAGTACTTACAGGCTAAGAAGAGTTAATTCTCTGTTTTCAAGGTGCAGTATGCACACTGACTGATTCATGTGCCCCTTTGAATTTGGTAATGAATTATCTTCATTTTATAGATGTAGAAACTGAGAGTGCAACTTTTCACAAAGCCATCTCTATCTGCCTGCTGTTGCATTCTTGAGGTACATGAAGCTCATGGGCATAGCAGTGGTGAAGGAAGAGAAGGAAGAGAAGGAAAGAGAGGAAAGAGAGGGAAGAGAAGGAAGAGAAGGAAGTGAAGGAAAGAGAGGAAAGAGAATGAAAGAGAGGGAAGGCTGCAGCAACCAGGCAGGAACAGCACTGGATCCAGCTGAGCTGCTGCATCCCACTTCTGACATGAATTTCCTCCACCATATTGCTACATCCCTGCATCACACCTATTAATAGAGTTAATTTGGAACTGAAAACTGCTCAGGCAGATAGAGCAGCTGGTAGGATTATACCTGGACCTGGCAGAAGTTATTCCTCAACATATATTCCTGCTATTTGAAGACTGGGTTTGTTCCCTGGTTAAAGAGAACTTCTGAAAAAGGTGGAAGCCATAATGGTGATGAACGCTTACTTTAATTGAGCAGAACAGCCACGTAGGAGTAAGAAATCCATTCAATGTTGTTTTTTATGTGACACACAGAAGAGGATGCTGTGGGATAACTGTAATTCCCTCCCTCTAAACATACAAACCAACATACAGGTCTGAAAGATGCTGTTAGGACTTCCTAAGGTTTGGTCAGTGATGCTACAGATTCAAAATATACAGACATGCTCATGAGCTTAAATAAAAACTTTGTAGAGAAGTAGGAATGTGATTATGTTTTAAGTACATAATCAAAAAGAAAGTTTCGTGATAAAAATCACTGTGATAAGTGATGATAAACACTTTTGCCTTCTACTCTAATAACTTGTATTAAGATAATAGCCTAATTAAAATGAGAGTAGTTCTGGTTTGGGGGATAGGGACCAGGTAGATGGATAATGAGCTAAAAACTCCTCCAATCCAGCTTCACATACATCCTGACACTGCCAACAAATGGAAGACATTTAAGCCCACAACACATTATGGTAAGGAAAGAGAATGACACACTGATGGGGAGGAAACCCACACTGCAGCTACCAAGGAGCAGTGGCAGAGGTGTGAGTGCAGTCACAGCTCTGTGTGACTCCAGCATGGTCACTCACTGGTTGACTCATCCAGAAGTAAGCTGTCTTGCAGTTGATGAGCTCCTTTGTGTGGCTGAGAGGATCAGCATGCTAGCTTGGTCCTCTGAACAGCAGCATCCAAAATATTCTCCTCAGTACAGGCTTCTGCTGCAGGGTTATGCTGATCAAGAATAATGGGAGGACAGGGCTAAAACATAGCTGACACTTGGAAAGAGAGAAGGCAATGGCCAATGCCAGATGTAAGCCGGAGGTGAGATCTTTATCCTATAAAATTATTCACTAGGCTGTGCATTGTTGGTGGTGTTTAACTTTCCTTTTTCTGCTAGAGTGAAAGAAATCAGTCAGCAAATGAAACACTGCTTTCTGGAATATCCTGAAATCTTTACTGCCCATAACTTTGTGTGTGTGTGTGTGTGTGTACAGCTCTGAAAGCTGACTACAGCTCTCCACTGGCAGCAACACCACTGCTGCTTCCATAAAACATCATGGAGTTAAATCAAGAATAAGCTCTTAAAAAAAACAACAACCTGAGATTGTTTTATGAATTATTTGGTTTCCAGTCTTTTCGGTCCATTTTCTGTCTCTGTCTTCATCCCACATTATGGCTTTCCTGGTTAAGCAAAGAAGATGATGATGTGAAGAGTTAGTGGAAGTGATTTTTTAATCCCACAGCCTGAAAACTGGCCTTCAGTTACACATATGCAGACATCAAACTCCCTGAAGAGCATCACAAACAAGGTTTATTAGGCAAGTGAAACGTGTCTTCTGCTAGTCTTCATGGGCTCTTCCTCATGACTTCTGCCTAGATGTAACTCAGGAGATATGCCTCAGCTGTCCCAAGAACTGAAATACAAGGAAGAAAGAAATATGTGCTGGAGATGAGCTTCCAAGATATGGGTGAAATGCAGATTTGGGACAGCATCCAGGACTGACAGGGGTGGTTGTGTTAGAAATGCAGTAATGTGGTAATTGGTGTGACTAGCTGGTACAAAGATGTAAAGCCAGGGCAAGTAAAAAGAGATTGAAAGAAGAAAGAATAGCCATTGGACGCTTGCTGAACAACTGCAAAGTCCTGGTGTGGTCTCTTACAGGAACTTAAAGAACCACTGCTACCCAGAAGAAGCCAATTACAAACCCAGAAGTCTCTGGTAATGTTGAGTATCCGGGACAGAGAGATGAAACTGTAATGACGACAGAACAGAGAACAATCCTGTTTATGTAGGGCCCCAACACTAAAACTTCCTTTCTTCACAGAGATTTCTTCACATGAAGAAGTCTGATACAGACTTGGCAGCAGATCTTTGTAGAAGAGAAACTCTGTGAGACTGGAGACAAACCAAGCTACATTTGGTTGCTTGTAACCATCTGTGGCTTTCTTTAAGTACAGGGAAGAAGTTGTTGGAGTCACCTGTGCCTCAGCAGGTGACCTTCCCAGCTGGCTGGTGTTGTCACAGGGAGTGCCTTCGAAACCTAAATTCTTGTTGGCAAGCTTCAAGCAGCTGTGGCCAGCTAGGAGAGCCATGAGAAGTTTTGTTCCATAGCATTGTAAACAGCCACCAAAATCTCTGGCCTCTCCCGGGGGAGGTCAGCAGCATCTCCATGTGCCCGCAGGTGGAGGAGCTGGTGCATAGTGGGAGCTTGCTTTATGCTCTCCCCAAAAGCTTTGGGAAATCCCAGCCATTTATGCAGCCCTGGCAATTGCAAGGAACCACTCCTGAGGCTCAGCACCTATGGTGACCCACCTGGGTATAGGTGCAGGCAAACGTGGTCAGGTGGGGAGCCCAGGAGTCGGGGCAAGGTTGAGCTCTCACCCTCTCTCCCGAGATGCCTGACAAAGGCAGACATGGCACTGCCAGAGATGTGTGAGTCACAGCAACCTCTGAAAGGGAAAAGGTGAGCAGAAGGGAGGGAGGATAGCATGTTTATACCTTGGGATCAGAGGCGTGTTGGGATAAGTCTTGGCTCTGGTGCGCTGCTAAAGGAGCTCCTTTTATTGGAGCACTTGGAGAGCCTTCTGGAGACAATACAGCCTCCAGCAGGGAGAGTGTCTTTATAATTTTCCTGTACCAGTACAGTGGTATCTTCACCCCAAAAGTTAAGAAGGAATAACTGTGCACTGTATTTTTAAAGTCAGGTCCACCTCCAGACCCATTAGATAGCTCTGAAAGCTTTAGAGCGTATCCCGTATCCTAAAAGTTGTAGGCAATACATATAATAAATACTGCACTCAGAGTGTGCAGCTGGTAAAATTAATTTAACACTTAATACTGATAAAGCTCAATGTCCCTATGTGAGGGGAGAAACAGAAAGCTAGTTAACACACAGATTTCCAGAATGAGAAGGAAATGTGTGCTTTGCCCACGTGAACTGTGTATTCAGCACAGTTATGTACAAACGGCTGGGATGAATGCAATGTCAAACTCACACCAGATTTCCTAAAAACATTCCTACAGACAGTAGGCAAAGAAAATAAAAATCTATATACGACACATTTATATACTCACTGGGAACAAATAACTGCTTTTTTATTTTCTATCAAGAATGCACAAAGAAAAATAACAGAAACAAATGTTTTTTGAATCTTTGCAGAAGAGCTGTCTTCTTAATTTCCTATCCCTTGCGAGGGGTGTGCAGTTTCACTAGCAACAAAAGCATTGGAAAAAAATCCCAGTTATCAGAAGTGTTGTTTCTCTCATAGCTAAGTTTAAGGTTTTAATCAGCTTCAGAAGAAGGGCACTCTCAAAAGTTCTTCCCAGGGATTTTGATTGCAGGCTAGTGGTGTGCTTACAGAAATCTGTAAAGATCATGTCAGGTTTTCAAAAGTTGTTTACCACCTGCAACTGTTAATTTGCTGCATTTCCATTGCTATATTTCTCTTTTCTCCACATTCAAGAAGCACAGCTGCCTTTGCCCAGATGATTTAATTTGAAAATGGCTGTGCTAGTGTGCGTTAAAAGCTTGCAAACTCTCTGTGTTTCTGGAGATTTCTTTGTGTCTACGCCGTGTCCTCTGGGCTTCCATGTTTTTCTTAGTTCTTAGTGTGTTAATGTTTTATTGTGTTTACAGTCATGATGCACACAACAACTGCAGTTGTCAGGAAGGTTCAGAATATCAAACAAACATTTTGGAACAATTCACAACCCACCTGCGGGAGCAGCTCTGCACTGATGGTCTGTCGGCAGGGCCGGGAGCAGGCGGGTTGCACCCTCTTCCCTGCTCTGCAGATTGGTCAATGAAAGCTTCACAAGATGGGTCTTCTTCATCTGACTGCCCCAGAAGTTCTGTGAAGATGAATCAGGATGTGGTATCACTTCATCTGAAAATACCAACCAAACTGCCAAACGTTTGCTTTGGATGCCCATAAGGACAAGGGTGTCCTTTCTTGCAAGGGATCAAACTGAATGGAAGTCCACATGCTTCCACAGCTTTCACCCTTGGCTTTTCCCTTGAAAAGGAGGCCAAGTCAGCCAATGACCAGCAACAAGAAACAGGTCCAAGAGCTTTTGAAAGACAGAGACTGAGTGTGTATTGGCTGTAGTTAGCAAGGAGGAAATGCCTTCTCTAAATTGTCAGCTACAGAAGGTGCAGCTGGCTGCCAAAGGCTGCTGCATGAGCATTTCCTGTCGCCATAGGGATCAAAGTCTTATCAACTGAACTTGTTCCCCAGAGGGGTATGTGTTACTCCTTCCTTTAAAAATAAAGACCTCCCTCAGCTTTGTTTTAAAATATTTTGGTTCACAATCAAAATCTGAAGTCCTCAGTAGGTGAAGCATGGACATCCAATTCACAAGTTCCAGTCAGAGCCCTGTGGTAAAGGAAATTGTTTAAAAATATCAGAACCACTTAAAAATACAGAGGAGGAATTGCATATTCTAGGTGTGAGACTTAAAAAATTTAATCAAACTGCAGGCTAGCAGAGTTTGGATTAAGGAAAAATAAAATCCTGTTACAGATAAAGACTTTAAAAAGACTTTTCTCAAAATTGTAAGACACTTTTGCATTTTTTTCCCTTCTAATCCTGTTCTTCTCCTCTTTCTCTCTGCCTTCTTGGATCCTGTATAAGCTAATCTGCATGATACCCATGGTGGCACCATGGGCATTGGGGAGGACGTAACATAAACCTCTGGAGACCCAGAACGCTTGCTGGCTTAGGAGGGCAAATCTGGTAAGCATTTCTGAACACCAGAGTCCTAAAAATCCAATGCTGTGGGATTACTGTGGACTATTCCTACTCTTCATGCCACCTAAATATTACTGGCATCTGTGGAGTGAGGGAGGGTGAAGTGTGGCAAGGTTTGGCTTTCCCAGGTAGCTGATGTCTGTCTGTGCTGCTGGTTCCCACATGCAGACCAACGTGGGGAATGGTTGAAAATGGCCAACTCAGTGGAAGGCAGCACACCTCAAGCATGCACACCACACTACAATAAATAAAAGTGCTAAACCAGCACTGGTGCAATTTCTCCTCCGTCTTGAATAAAAAAATCCAAAGAGGAATAAAAGCGAAGGAGAAAACAAGTGTACGAGCAATGCTTTACAAACTCAAATCCAGGGCAAATGTGGGAGTTTTCTCTGGGGATCTCTTCTTGGAGCCTTGCAGAATGAGAAGCCAAGAGAAGGAGAGGAACAGTATTGAGAACTTATAAAGGTTCACGAGAAGCTGCTTTTCATATACATGAAGAGCTCTGGAAAAGGGCTTAAACAAAATTCCTGTTGAGGGGAAAAAAATAATTAGACAAAATCCACTGCAGGTCTTGTGGCACAAACTTTGACACAGCTCTTACTGCTCTGCTCCCACCTGGGACTGAGTCTTTGGTTTTGAAGAGTCTCCCTCTTCACTTGGCCAGAGTTTGTTGAGAAATAGAATGTTAAACCTTTGAATTTTCAAAATATCAAAGCTCAGATGTACAGTGTGAGTCAAGCATCTGTAATTCATTCTTCTTTTCTCTTTCTTTCTCTTTCCACTTACTCAGTAACATTCAAGGCCTACATAACGTACCCCCTTAAAGCTACAAACTTTCACCAAAATATGATGTCCATGACTTTTCCTGAGCCACCACTCCTGAGGCTGACCCAGCTCCAAGGAATGGGGATATTTTAGAACATAAAACCCTGAGAGATGCTGAAAGAGGAGCATGTATTAAGAAAAGAAACAAATCAGAATTGGGTCAACTTTTCTTGATCTCTTTCCATCCTACTACTGATCTGTGTTTTCTTGTCCCTGCTGAGAACCAGCAGTGAGTAAATCCCAGCCCTCACACCAACCACTTCAGTGTAACTCATGCACGTGCTCCAGGTGGTACCCAGCAGCTCTTTAACGTGGAGTGGGCTACAATTTGAGTGTATAGAGTCCTTGTGTGCCATATTTCTAATATATGAATGCTGTGAGCAATTAATTACAGCATGGCCAGTGACTGATATTCTGTCCTGTGCATGTAGCACAGCTACACCTTGTTACATAATGCTACTGGATCCATGGGAACCTCATGGAAAACAGAGCAGTGTGTCATCAAGTACAAAACCAGGGGAAGAGCAGGGTTCTTACCCACAGGAGAGCAAATAGATTTCTCTGCACTTTCATATCAAAAATAAATATCTGGAACTGACCTCAAGTTATGAGCATTGAACCTATTGTGGTTTGGGGATACAGCTGCAGCATGGATGCAAGGAGTGGTTCAAAGCCACAAAACCATCAGATAAGAGCTATAGAGCAAAGAAATAAATATTTTTGTTGTGGGACATGGACTCTGTTCCCTGTGAGAAGTGCTAAAGCAGGAAAAACAAATATGCAAGGAATAGTGTTTAAACAACATAGCTTTTCCCAAACTAGACACAACATATCTCACTTTCAATCAGAATGGGAATGATTTTGGCAACAATGCCACAGGGTTGGGAGAGGGTCGTGGTCCTCACATCTAGATGAGGGCTCTGGCTAGGATTTGGTGTTTGATACAGACCTGACTTTGTGCTAGAACTGGAGAGATTATAAGTTTCATCTAAGAATTTTTATTCAGCCAATCTGAGACATTTCTTTGCCTTATTGCATAATAAACTCTTGCTGTTTAAATTCTAAACTACTATTTGCTTAACACGTTATGATCTGGGGATTTCAGTCTGAATTTGAATTTCAAAAATTTGAGAGTTGGTATTGTGCTAATGTTGTGGTTTCATCATTAAAGCAATTTATCAAATGCAAGAATATGAATCTTTTGTGCTAAAAACCTTTTTTAAGCTCCTATTTGTTGCAATCAGTATTGGGATAGTATTGTGTACACCCAACCACGCAATGACACAATGCATATTCTACATTTCCAGAATTTGGTGGTAATTGCTATTGCTACATCTCATGCCTGTCTGAAAGAGCCAAACATCTTTCTTTACAAACCCACTGAAAGTTCTCCTACACTTTAATGAGCAGGATGCTCTCTAGGTAATGCATGCAGGTGATGAGATATCCCGCCTTGCCTGCTCACACATCTGTCATTATTTAACTTATCTATTCTCTTTTGAATCTGTGTCTGCAAATCAGGTGCTGTTTCCATTCTCCAGGATCCTGCACTGGACTTGCAGGGATAAAAATGCATTTCAAAACGTCCAAATCCAGGGTAAAACGAAAATCTCCTTTTAATATTGTTTGCTAAATTGACAGCTCTACTTAACAGCAGCCATTAAATTATTTACAAAGTAGCAGCTGCTCTTGTAGCAGCCTTTTTTGGGCGTGAAAAATAAACTAGTTGATAAGTGAGAGATAAGCCATTTGACTTCCTCTTTGTGTGCCTGGCATGGTGTGCAGAGCCAATTCTGTACAATCTGATGTTTACAGAGCAATCCTCGTGTACGACCTCCTTAGGCAACAGGGACACAAGAAGCCTTTAAAACGCTGAAGCAAGCATTTAATCAGAACTCTTCATGCTGATCTCTGAAAAATTCAATAAGTTCAAAAAATGTAACTCCTTCTAAAGATAAAATATCATTTTTTTGCTTCAGGAATTGCAAATATATCCCAATGAACTCCTAGTGAACCACACAGACTTTAGCCACATTGCTGGTTTACTTAAAAAAAAAAAGGTAAAGGGTAACATTTTTCCAAGAGAAACAAATCAAGGGTCTGAAGAAATGCAAATAATTAATTCAAGTGAGTTCTGTAAAACAGGAAAGTTACACAGAGAAATCACACTTTTTTTCTTTTAGGCATTTAAACGAATTCAAGTTTTTAGTTGAACAGTTAAGTCTATGTAAATAAGTTCTATGTCCTCTTATTATGCAGCAACTTTTTTTTATTTAAGTGGTTATTTTTACCTGTTGAATTCAAGCTCTTATGATTTTTTGATGCTTCAGGGATTTTTTTAAAGGCAAATATCTGCTGCAAAAGGCATGAGATTGAACATGATTTCACACATTATCAAGTTGTGGTAACTTAATTCTACCCCAGGTTTTCTCAAACTACACAAAGCTACTTTTGAAGCCACTGCATCAAGTTCTTCTGGTATCAAAATCAGTGGGAACTTCCATTGCTGATTGGAGTGTGGTCAGCTCTTCTTTCTGGCTACAATTGTTCTCCTGAAAACACCTTTTTAAATCAACATAATCTAATAAAATTATTTCATTTCAACAAATTCCTGCAGGGAAACCACAGAGCTTTGTTTGTGAGTGTGGAGAAACGTAGCTCTAAACTTCTTTGCTTCTTCTGGGCTACTTTTCCATGGATTTTTATTTTTATATTATTTTTGTGTTGCTTTGTTAATTCCCAATGTTTGCACTTGACAAATACGAATTGGTCAAAATATTAGTTTTACAGTACTTCTAAAACTCATGAAGAACAGCTGTTACTGTTTAGAGAACTGGATAAGATTATTCCTGAAATTAAATCTGAATATCTCACAGTTCTGTTGTTTAACAATTTGATGCCTGGGAAGATAAGGCATTTTAATCACTACTAGTAGAAGCAATTCTTAAAAGTAGCACAGCATGTCATTATTTCAGTAATTGGGTAGTAGAGGTATTAGCAGCAGCAAAACTATTTAAGTGGGTGTGCCAGGAAATGTAAGAATTTATATAAAAGTTATGTGATAAAACTAAAGAAGTAGATAACATTTATAAAAAACTGCTTTGTGGGTTTTTTGGGGGGGTGTTTTATGGTTTTTTTTGTAGTGTAGACAGTTATACTTAGCAGTTTTCTGCAGCTTTCTGTGAAACCTGGTTTTAAAACTTTCTGCAAATGGAAATGCTGAGTCTTTACTACCATTGGCAGATTTCCATCTCTACTACTCATTTGCTTTGCTAGAGTCATGCACAAAATCAAGCTAACCACTAAACTGCCTGAATAGTTATTTTTATATCTCCCTGGAATCTAAGTAATCAGGTTTCTTAGGAACTACCCCAGCAGTTCCAATATTAATTAATTAAATAATAAAAAAGAAGGTGTGTCTTACAAGGTGATCCAGATGTGGTACTACCAAGCCACGATGAGTCTCCAGCTGGAAGAGACTGAACAACCAAAGATTTGCTTCAATTCCAGGCCATCTCACTTCAAAGGCTTGACTTTGTCTCAGCAATAAAGATGCTGCACCTCTAGATGTTATCGGGTTTCCCAGCCTGTGTGAAGTTTGCCGGGCAATCCCGGCAGTGGGCAGAGCAGTTCTCCCCTCCCTGTGGATGCCTGTGAACCAGCTGGAGTGCCAGGATGAGCAACCTACGGCTGCTACTGCTCGGCAATTACAGCAGGCACAGGAGGAAGGAAAGTCCTGGTGACTAGGCAATGTCTTTGTTTGGTAAGTGATGCTTCAGGCACAGTCTTATTTTTTTTTTCTTTTGTTTTTGTTTTATTTTTCCTTTTTTTAATTTTTTTTTTAAATTTTAGGAGACTCTCTAGAAACAGCTATTCTAAAACAAAGCCGTGGAAAAGCTGCTGGCGAGCAGAGACGTTCCCATTGTTTGGGGTGAAAGCTGCAGCCGTGGAAATGTGGGCGCGTGCTCCTGAGCATCCCAGAGAAAGCATTCAGGGAAGATCTCATTATTCATGAGTGATGCTCCAGAGACTCCACATAGGCAAAAGTGCCTCTGGCATTGCAAGCCCCAACCCACAGCGGGCAAAGCTGGCACTGCCGAACCTGCGTGTTCCTTCAGCTGCTCTCTGTGACGCCTGTGCATGGGGCACACCCTCTGCTTGGCACTTCCAGCTCAGGGACCCAGCTCCTCCACTCCTGGCTTCTTGCCCTTCAGGCATCCAGAGCAGGGAGAAGTGCCGGCCAGACCGGAGGCAGGTAGGCTCCAGGGAGGAGAAAACCATTTCAAGGGGGTTAATTGAAAAAGACAAATCTGCAAACACGAGATGCAGAATGGCAGCCTGCAAATGAATGCTGCCAGCTGGAAGCTGGCCAAACTGATAAAGCAGAAAAGAAATTGAGGGTTAAATGTTTTGGATGCTGAAGGCTTGGAGTTCAAAGAGGAGCTCAAGGAAACTCCCAGCCACCAAGTCTATACAAACAGGCTCTAGGCAAACACAAGCCTTCTGCTGGACAGCTTTATCCTAAACAGTTTCCAAAAGGCAGTGGTTCAAATGCATGGTTAAGGGATATCTTTCAGCATCTGGGAGCTCCTTTACAAGGAAAGATGGTGCCCACAGGTGAGCTATGGCTGAGGGGCAAAAGGAGTTGCTTTCCACAGGGAAGAGGATGAGAAATGCATCTGCCCACATTGGCTTGGAAGAACAATGTGTAACTGTGAATGTATTTTCATTGCTTGGTAGAAAAGGCAGAAGGGAGCTGGTCCTCCAGGCCAGGAGGTAAGGCTGGAGGTCACTCTGCCTTCCCAGGAGCACCAGCTCCTGTCCACATCAGGAGTGGAGGGCTGATGGCAACCCATTTTCCACCAGTTATGTAAAGACTGAAGGACTGAAATAGAACTTTTTGCCTAAATCCCTGGGAGAAAAAAACTTGGATTATTTTTTTCCCCCAAAATAATCTGGTTTAGGTCTGAACAGGCTACTCTTTTCCATGTGGTGGATTGGGAGCAGGAAAGCTGCTTTATTCCACTGGATCAGGAAGCTGGACTCAAAACAGAAGATGGGACAACTGGTGATGTATTTCTCTGATAAAACACTCTCTGTGCCAGCCCCTTCTCTCATGGTTTGGTGACAAGGACCCTGCATTTCCCATATTGTCCCCACCCTGCGCAGCCAGCCACCCTGGCACCTCAGAAAGCCTTTTTTTATTAATCAGCTCCTAGCACAGGAGTTGTATTTATAGATGGGAAAGAAGTATCCACACTTTTTGAGCAGGTGCATAACTATGCCATAGCATTGGAGCAAGCCTAGAGTTCAAGAGTTAGGTAATTGTATCTCTCTCAAAAAGGAATTGCCTCAGACCAGTTAATTTGTCAAGATAACGAATTGCAGCAATTCTCCTCATTTGGAGCTGGGCCACTAACACTGATCTGAACTGTATTTAAACTCTTGATGACAGAGACTGAAAAAGATATTGCAATACTGGAGGTACAGGTTCTTAAAGCAAAACTGCATGTACAGCTGGAGCTGAGAGGCAGCAAGGGCATGCGAGTACACATCCTGCATATCCCTTAGATATGAAGAAATTCCCTGGGGCACCGACTCTGGTGCCTGGGCAGGCAGAGTTCATCTTGAATCTTTGGGAGTGACTGAGGTCCAAAAAGGATAATGTAGTACCCATCAAGTCTCAGTTTCTGCAATATGAGATAGCACAATGAGAATTTTTACCTCTTCCCTTCCAAATAAAGAAAAACACTCCAAAAATACTCATTTGAAGTTATTGAAAGCTTTCTGGTAGCAGCAATAAAAGCCCCTCTGAGGGCCTGATGCTGGGATTCCCATGGCGTTCTGTTCTGTCGTGTATGTCAAGTATGGCTGCTGCCATATTTTTCTTTTCTGTGCCACAGCAGGCATGAACAAGTTTGGAGGAGAAGAAAAGCAGAAGAAAGCTTCAGTGAAAATGCAGGCCTAGGCCAATGACTGTCGCATTTCTGATGAATGTTAAGTAGACAGCATCAGGTAAAATGAAATGATGTATGCTCTTGTGCCAGACCTTCTCCTCTGGCTGCCAGGAATTCCTTCCTCCACAAGACAGACATGGACCAGAATAAATCCTGTACATTGACCAAGGGGAACTGAAGGGGATCTCTGATTCCTGCCTTGAACTGGCACACCCTCTCCAAGAAAACAATGGATTGAAAACAAAATTGGTTGTTAACTCTGTGACTTTGTCTGTGCCTTAAAAAGCATCAATATGAGAAATTAGACAGATTATTTCACAATATTTCGGCTCAATGGCCTACTTGGGAATGAACTTTCTTTCTTATGCTATTCAGAGCAATCATTCTTTAGCTGTAGGTGCACTTAATTTAGAAAAGCAAAGTGGCTTTTATTTTGGAAGAAGTGCATCCACAGGCAGAGTTCTTTCCAAATAGCTAATCTGGTCATTGCCACATGTAAACAATTTATGTAAACATACATTGATGAGGATGGTAAAGAACTCATGAAGGTATGGCCTGGGACTCCTTACTCAATTTGCAAGCAGATCTATCTTCCTCAGGGCTATTATGGTGATCAACAGACCTTACAGAGAGCTAGATTCAATTTAAACAACATAGTCATACGTTTGAAAAAGAAATGAGCTTTTGAAAACTGCTGCCCCCCAAGTTCCAAGTCTATTTTACTTTGGTTGATCCTCACTTTTAAATATCTGTCAAGTGGTAATCTAGGATTTAATAGCTTTCAGAATTGCTGATTGCCCATAGGGTTGGGTCTCAGGCTGGTAGGGGGTGGAGGTGAAGTGTGTGCAGCTTCTTCTAGAGCAGGTGAGTGCCTGGTAAAGGGTGACTTTACATTGCCTTAAGCTGCTTTCTTGGCTTTGGCTAAAGCAGACACGTCTTGCTGTGTGCAGACTGCAAAGAGAGGCTTAAATGATAAGGTAGAAAATTGTGGAAAGAAAGATCTTTGCAAGGTGGGTTTTCATCTTACCCATCGTGTTGGCTGCTTATCTCTTTTTCTTCCCAAGACTTTCTGCTGCTCGAGTGCTCCTGGGAGGGAAAGGGCCACCTCAGACTGGAAAGCTGGGCTAAGGCTGTGCTGACTGAGTTTGCCATGGCTTAGTGTGTGTGTCCACACAGTGTGGCAGCAGCAAGAGCTATGTGGGAGATGCAAAGTGACCTAGATCAGCATTCCTAATTCCTGCAGCCATGCTACCTGTCCTGTGCAAGTGATGTGAGCCAAATACCAGTCACATTAGAGACTGACCTTGTTTTCTTGGAGAAACCTGTGTAAAAATGGATATAACAACACTCTTGACACTTACCTCACAGGATGTTGTGAAGCTTAATTAAATGTGTGCAAAAGCATTTTGAGATCCTTAGATGAAAGAAGTTTTTATAAATGCAAATTATAATAATTATGGCTAGTAACCACCATCAACTACTGAAACAATTAATTCAGGTTGCCACAGGCCATCGCAACAATGTGTGCAAAGAGGAATCAGCCATTTAATGACATTTACGTTGCGTGAGAACTCAAAGCCTTCAAAATACTGTAAAGAGGAAAAAACTAGACACTCAGGGCTTGACTCTGAGGGTGCCATTGGTGGAAGTTTCCTTGACTGTTTCCTTCACCTCTGAGTTTGCACTGTGGGCAAAAAGAGCCCACCTTAAAGATTGCATTGCTGGGATCATTTTATGTCCTGATGATTTTTACATTTAATATTGCAAGAAAACTAAAAATGACTGCAAACACCTTGGCTCACAAAAATTTGGAAATACATTAATATGACTCTGTTTTTGGTTAATTCTCCCTTCACCTCGTCCCCCCCGTCTCCACAAACACACTCTCCCCAAACCTGCATCCCCAGCCCATCCCACTTAGAGCATCACAGAATAGACTTTGGCTACAGGGCATTATCCAGCTGACTTTCCAAGGGTGAAAACAAAAGCCAAGCAATCAAGATGTGTCTGGCCAAATACTTAAAGGCCCAGTGCACACATTTACTTGACAGCTGACTGAAATCTGAGCCATTTTGTTCAGCCTTTCTTGTTGCTTCAAAACTGATTTGGGCTTAAATAGCTGAAACCTACAGGTGTTTAAATGCTCTCCCTTGTCAGCAGAACAGCCTCATCAGATATGGTCTGAGGATGCAGTCAGACTGGAAGAGATAGCCAAAGACCCCACAGGAGAATCCCAAAGTGCAGTCTAGCCCACCTGTGGCCCTCAGGCTTATTTTGCTTGCATTTAAAGATGAAAATTCAGAGAAGTAGGAGTTACTAAGCACCCAACTTACCGAAGCAATTAGGCTAAATGCACTGCAGCTAGAAATTTAAGCAATGCACTGAATTTAATTTGAGAATTCATGGTCATAAAACTGAAACCTTTAACATTTAACCTAGCAGCAAATTAAGTCAGCTTTCTGACCAAGTGAAAAATTCTATGCCATTGAAGTTTGAAAACTGTGACGCACATACCTATTAAAAGGAGGGTTTTTTATTTTTCTTTTAATGAAGAAAAACTTGGGACCGGTTAGTTGCCTACTCCAAATAATGAAAAAATGGGAATACTACCTGTAAATAAAGCCCAAATTATAAAACAGCATTGCTTTCTAATCTCTGCCAGACTAATGTATTTGTAGTCAGTGGGTTCCACAGAAAAAAAAAAAGTCAGTTTTGCTGGAAGGTTGTGTGGACTAAACTTTGATATCAACAAGCTTAATGTGTACCAAAACTGAAAATTATTATGTTTTTTTCCAGTCACTTTAAAAGTACTTACTTTAGGATACTAAGGTGATGATGTCTCAGGTAAGCTTTCATAAAATAGGGCCAGATTTTGATGGAGTCTATGTGTGTCTCTGCATATAAAATGAGCAACACTGACACAATGCATAAAAAACAGCTACACAGCTGGTACCAACATCTTGTTTTAAACTGCAAACCCTCAAACTGTGATGTGTATATTTGCAAACTCTGTGCTTGCACACACATACACTCTCACATATATACACACACACACACACAGGATATGCATAAGGGTATCTTGGAATCTGGAATCACATTATCACAATATCCTGTTGATAAGCTCTCTTAATGACACTCCTACAGTGCTCTGCTCAATGTCTCCACTAAATCCTATAATATAAGACAAAATTTGGATGCATTTTCTAAATGCACCTGAAGGCATTAGGACATAAAAGGAGTTAGGGTATGAGCATGCCTTGTTTTACTCATCTCCAGAGCACCCTGACCGACATTTTACAATTTACCAGAAAGGTGTGGCTCAAAAGGCACTGAAGCAGATACAGGGGCAGGCCCTCGCTGATATTTGCATCCTGTCACTCACCTGCTGCAGTGCTTTGTTGCACAGACTTGCTGATAACCACAGTGCACTCTGTGGTTTGGGTGCCCAAAGGCTTGTTGTGACCCTACTGGCACCAAAAACCCCAGCTGATGGGTTGATATTTTCCTTCCCATCCCTTCCCACTAGAAGAGACTGATTTAGAGGAAAACAGCTTGGGAAAGGGGACACACTACACCTCATGTGCCATGTTGAAAGGGAAATGCAGCTTTGCAGGAACAGTGGGTTTTTAATTCCCAGGCTGTTCCTTCTACTCTCTGGGAAGATCTTCACCTGGCTGATAACCCTCAATTACAGAGTGGCAGGAATACCAGAGTGTTTTGTTTTTCTTTTTAAAACCTCACAGAGGTAGTTTACACTATACACTGCCTCCTGCAAACACCAGTACTTTCTTCCTGCCTATATAAATAAACTGTGTCAGCAGGAGCAGTGGCTGTGGATAGCACTTGGGAAGCTCAAGGCCCTGGAGGGAGCTGTGGGCAGCTCCTGGCATTGCTTGTGCTTCTGAAGGTAACCAAAGAGGAAAGTCCCTGGGAAGCAATGCAAAAAACTGATGCCTCAATGCCAGGGGAAAAAGTCACTATGGCTCCTGCTGGCGTCTCCTCACCACCTCATTTCATTCCCTTTCTCACCCCTCTTTTCATTGAAGTAGACAACAGGAGTTTGGAGATTAGCGTCTGTCTCAAACAGATGCTCACCTCCTTGGAAAAAAAAAACAATTTTAAGGGAAGTTAATTAACCTACATTGCATTCTCTGATATCTGTTAAATACAGCATTGCTTGTCAGCCACTCCTTTTATCACTTAATGTGCATTTTGTATCCATGGGAAGCAATTAATGCTCAATGGAAAAAAATTGCCCTTACAAAAGCATCTTTCCACTTTCCTGCACTGCAGCAGTGATTTTTTTCCCTCCTCACATGCCACCACCAATCCTTCTCACACAAATGTGCATCACCCAGAGATGTTTACTTCTACCTGGCTATTCCTGTGCCCTTATAGTCCTTCCTCACAGCCTGACTCTGCTCCCTCTGCTTCTTCTCTGACTTCAGGTGGAAACCCTTCCTCATGTTTTCTGGTGCAGTTTTGGACTGGTTTAGGCTGCACCTGGCAACTCAGCCCATCACAGGGAGGATCCTGGCACCAGGATACTTTCTGATCTGTAAAGAGTTGCTTGAAGCAACAGTCTCTCTATAGGAACAGTGCTCAGTGTAAAGCAGGCTTACAGCTCTCTGCTGCTTTCAGGTCTATTTGACTAATGACTTTGTTCAAAACCAGCAAAATTACCTTTGGGCTCACCTGAACCAGCGGAGGCAGAGTGCCATGTGAGCTTGTGCCTGCCCCTGAGGCTCTTCTTATGCCTCTCCTGGGACCCCAATGGAGCAGGGTTACAAGCAACCACAGTGGCCAGTGCTGGGGTTTTAAAACCTGCTTGCCTAGCTGGCTTTTCATCTGTTCCCATTATACCACAAACAAGAAGAAGAAGAACCTGATCTGAAACCACATGTGAAAATAAGGATCTCTTCAATTTATATTTCTGAAGTCAAAATAGATATGTTATACAGCAGGGACTTTCAAGCCCCCCAACAGCACTGATATAAAGGTTTAACCACTGCTATTCAAAATAATACAAAGCAGAAGTGAGTTAGGATGCCAGTAAACTAGAGCAGAGGAGACAGCTTTCTAGGCAAGCTGAGTGGCACAAGCAGTGGGAGAATATCATTGTGGCAACTCTTAATATGAAAATGGTCAAGGATTACTTCACAGTCTTGCAATAGCAGATGGCTGGAGCCATTTAATCAGGCATCTTTTCTACTCCTAAAGTCTATCATTATCTGTTATAAGGACAACATCAAATTGGCACATGAGTTTTTCATTTCCCATCCTCAAATTGAAGGAGGGGCACAGCTACCAAATTTTGGAAGGCTTTGCTCTCATGAAGAGATCTCCAGCTGCCCAACTTGGGGAATTGTAGCAGAGATGGTACCTGAGTATTCCTGTCCTGGCTGGGATCAGCCTGGGCTGTGCAGTGCATGCTCAGGACTAACCCCTCCTGGGCCATGGAATTTCTAGAAATCTGGAAGGAGGTAAAAGAAATGCCAGCTTACTCAGATGCTTTCCACAGCAACCTGGTGCTACTTGAGATTTAATCTATCAGTATAAAGAAAAAAACCACCAAATTTAAGCCATGCTCAGAACTTGTTCCCTTTCAGAGAAGAAGAGGTCAAGGCAAAGCTGAATCCCAATGATCTTCTGGCACAACAGATCCTTGGATCCTGACAAAGGCCAAGCTGGTTTAACCATCATGTTGACCTGATCAAAATCTGATTAAAGGTGAAAACATTTGCATTTCCAAGCATAAGACAAAAAAAGAGGCTATTCTATGACTACTTAATGTATTCTGAATACTGCTACTGGAGAATATTTTATAAATTAGTTTTCTTCTAAAAATACTTTTTGCTCCCAAAACCTGATTTTTATTTTAAAACTTTTAAAACTCCAATACAACCAAAAACTGTTTGCTCCATTTTAGGAAGTGCCTGAAACTTTGTTTAAAAACAATCTCAACTTCTAAATATATGTAATGTATTTTACTATTTCTTCATCATGCATACTGCTGATACACCAAAAAAAGGCACTATTCCTGAAAAAAAAAGTTCCTTTAAAAGTTTTTTATTCTTCTCTTTGGAATGAGTGGACTTCAAGTCAAAATTTCTAATACAGTATTTTAAACAACTTGTGAAGGACTTGTCTATAAGCACCAATATTGTCAGGCTTCAACTCACACAAGTAATTTAACATTTGCACTGGGCAAAGCAGTTTACCTCCTGCTGACTGCAAATTACTGATAATATTGACTGTTTCTTTTGCCCCAAAATAGGGTGAGATCAGTGTGTGCAGAAACTCTTCTCCTGGTTTTGTAAATATTAGCCTTCTTTGACAACTGCAGTACCGGGAACCTGAGCCATGCTGAATGAAATGCAGATGGACTTCATCTGTTAGTAAATAATTTCAATTAGGTGATGGAAAAACACCCAGAAATAAAATGGTTTTTGCTTTCTTTGGCCTTTTCTTTCCCTCGGTTTCACACTGTATTTCCCCTGAGTGGACAATGAGAAGTTTAGGATGGGGGTGGTATCCCTGCACACCCCAGTGCAGCCTTTGTGTACCGTGGTTGTTGTCACACTGACACCTAATGGCAAACACGAACGAGAGGATTACAGCTGATTTCCCAGGGGTGTGCTTTCACCCTATGTGGCAAAAATTACAGAAAACAAGCGAGCTTAGGAAATGAACTTCACCTGGCTGTGTGGTCAGCCGGAGGGGAGGTGACAGTGAGGGGCCCTGGCATGGGATGGGGCTGAAAAGATGGGCAGCCTGCCACAGAGAGGTCACATAGTCCCCAAAGGAAAGCAAAACCAAGGCTAAAATGAGGCCAGAGTCATCTGGCAGGTTGGGGATGGTTGCAAAGATCTAATCACATCCAGTTCTTTACCTGTTGTCTTGTTTTACTGTTAAAATTCTGCTTATTACAGTGATTCTGCTTATTACAGCGTGGTGCTAACTCTTCCCTAACACGTCTGAGGCAATGGCAGCACAGTGAACAGGGTGATCTGGGCTCACACTGCAGCAGAGGGTGCCCACACAAGCTCTCTGTACTTGCTTTCATGAACCAAACCTTTTGCCTTTTGGTGGCTAAAAGCAAGGGCCTAAGGTAAGCACTCTGTAGCTCTTTTCTTTGCCCACAGTACATCCTATGCTGTAAAATAAGTAATTAATTGTAGCCATCATCTTGCATCTGGTTGATAAGAGTTTGTATTATTTAAGCAGAGGTGTGGTGAAATTTAGCAGTGAACTTCAAACATGGTTTAGGACTGGGTTCCAAATCCTTCAGTCAGAGGGTGAGCTCATGAAAGTTCATGTTTCACCAGCACCTACCAAATAATGTAAAAAGCACAACCTAGGATTATTCTGCAGGGTGTCTGGGATGTCCCCAGAATTTCCTCTTCATCTGGTGCACTTCAGGTGTATTTGGAGGTCTCCAGGTGGGATTTTAGCAGCAAGAACATTAGCAAGAGAAAGGACCAAATTCAGCTGTGGTAAATGAATAACCATAGCAAGACGTAGCAGAGGTTTCATTAAGCAAAAAATATGATCTATTTGTTGTGAAACAATGTTAATTTTGGGGAAAAAAAAATAGAGAAGCCATGCATAAGTTTTTAACACAAAACTACATGAAAGAATATTGACTTCCATGTTCCTTTAAAAATTTTTAAACTATCAGCTAAGTGGTTAATCCATGGAATCTAATTTATGTGAGAACCCTACCCTAACTTTTTACAGGTGTTGTGGTGTCCCTGGGCTGGGAGGGCAGGAGGCAGAAATCAAGTTGGCTGTTGCTTGATTATGATTATCATAAAGATGAAAAGGTGGGACACAGGCAGTGTGACTGCAGTAAGTGACTAATTAAAGTGAACACCATACATGCTTGTAAGCTATCATTAATTATATCTTTCCATCGTATTAAAATATTTTGCCATTTCATAATATCAACATTGCAGAGATAACCAACTGCCTCACAATCTGTTTTTAAGACTGAAATTATAGTTTGAAACCTAGTACAATTCAGGACTTTTGGTGTCTTGAATGCTGTGAAAAATATTATTGAATGGCAGGTATTATTCATGCATGAGTTGGGGAGTTGCAGAAGTTTTGTGGCACTGAGATTTAAAGTAAAAAGAAGTCTCAGTGCAGACTTACAGGAAGAACATTTAGGGAAAATTCTTCAAATGGCTGAAATTAAATAAATTTTCTTTTCTCTTTTTGAGGAAAGAAAAAAGTCATTAATTCTGGATGTGCTTACTGCCTTGTGCTAGGCACTGAAGATCATTTTTTAACTAATTTTTTTTTTAAACAGCTCCCTTCATTTCATCCTCTGGCCAAGTCTGACACTTTAGAAAGTACATGAATGAGAAGAGCAGTGGATGCAAAGCTCACCCTCGGGCCCCACTGAGCTCTTCCCCGTGGCTTTCACCAGCCATGTCCTGATTAGAATGTCCCAGTGCTAAGTTGGGATTTTTACAGAGAACTCAGTTTTGTTAGACTGGAAGTACTCAACAAGAACCAACATCAGGTTATCAAACACCCTAACACCTGTGGTGGGAATTTTTCAGGGGTGAACTGTTCAAGCAGTCTCTTGTGTAGGAGTCTTTGGAGGAAAACAGCTTCAACCTCCGTTTTTGCCGTTGGCAATTTCACAGTATTCCCACATAAGGACCTGTGGTGTGCCTGGGGAGCTCAGTGAAAGAGGAGGAAATAAATAAATTGTCCTTCAGTGTTCTTGTTGGTTTGTTTGATCTAACACTACATGTGCAAGGGCTCTCATATTTACAAGTCGCTCCTTCTGAGCACAGGGATCTTCAGCTTTCTCCCGATGCTGACTGTGCTTTGCCTGATCACTACTCCTAAAACTCACCTGCACGGGGAACATTTGGAGATAATTCTTTGGTAGGTCACTCTAAAAAGCCTTAACATTGAAACACTACAACCAAACCGCCACCTCACATCAGCCCACCATGGCACCTCTGTTCCAATCCCTCTGCTGTCATGCAAGTGGTGTGATGAATTACAGCCTGTCACATCACGTTACGTTAGGCAGAGCAAACAGGACAAAACACATACCAACTGCCATGCAAATATGTGTTTGCCAAACGCTGCGCAGGGCGCAGAAATGCAGCCGGCGAGTTCCCCGTCACAAGGCGAGAGGCTGAGGGACAGCTCCAGGCTGTGTGAGACAAACATGCCCCTGACACACTGTGAACACACAGATCCACAGCTCCCAGCCAGCTGCAGCAGTTATGAAAGCACCTCCTGCTTGCCATTATTTTTTTGTTCTTTCAGGGAAAAAATAAAAACAACAAACCATAAAAACAAACCAACCAACCGAAAAAAAAAGCAGTGGCTTCTGTGATGTCATGAAGCAAAATACAAATGTGTAATAATTCCTCTGGCTTGTGTTCAGATTTGGAGCTATTTTCATGACTGGCCAGATTTTGGCTGTGTATGTGTAAATAGAACACCCACTTATGTACACACACACGTGCATACTATGAGATGTGTGAATATATACTTCATATATATTATGTGGCTTTTAAATGCAGTCTTTTAGACCATATGTGGGCCTTTTGAAGCTAATGGGAGATTTACCAGGGGCTTTTTCACAGAGCTGTAGGCAAGACTGGAATCCAGAACATATGAATATTATACCATTATGATATAGCGTAAACCATCTAGTTTGACCTACAGTGAATTAGAGGCTATTAAATTTCATCCAGGTATCCTACACCAAGCCAGAAAAACACGTGTTTAACTAATGCACAAATTATGTATTGGCTAAGACCTATTTCCCTGAAAGGTATTCATTCCGTCTTCATGCAAAGACACTTTCCATGTATCAATTTCTTTGATAGTTTGTTTCAACAGTTATTTTAACTATGTGTGCTTTCTATTTAAATTTACTACAGTGTATGCACTGAAGTCAGTAATGAGAAGTCAAATTCCTACTTAAATTCCTAGCTACAATGTCAACAGCTTGAGTACTGACTTGCTTCTCTTCACTTCAATGCCATGCCATGGGCATCCCTCCGAGATCTTTTATGCTGAACTCTTCTTTATCATGTTACATCCTCCCCCAAGGTGTAGCTCTGTGAATTCCTTTCACTTTTAAAACTTTCTTCTTGGTCTGTTGCCACTGAAAATATGTTGTTTACTTGGTAATTAGTGTCATCCATTCACTTTTGTCTGTGTGCATCAACTTGGCTGGGGGTTATAGGGATAAAATGGAATTATACTGAAGAGATCTGAGATGAGTGACCTCACATGCCTTGCCATATCCTAATTGTTAGCAGAATAAAACCATACCAGATACAGATAACTCCTTTCAATTTTCAGAATTTGGAAATACTGCATTTTGTTTGTTTGTTTGTTTTGTTTTGGGTTTGTTGGTTTTTTGTTTGTTTTGGTTTTTTTATAAACCAGTCATAGTATGTAGCCTTAGGTACAAAAAGTGGAAGTCCCTAAAAATGACAAAAAATAGTTAATTTACGACTTGTGGTAAGATTTTTTCATATCAATAGGGCATAATTTTACTGCTGGCAGACATTACAAAATATGAGGATCATTAAAATTAAAATATGAAGGAAAAGATGTCTTCATTTGGGGCATATAGTTATGCTTTTTTAATCAGTTCTGTAGCAAGCAAGAATATGTCACTATAAAGAAGGGAAAAAATGGAAGGCCATGGTAATTCTAAAGCTTGACACAAAACTATAAATCTCTTTCAAGTGAAGATACACAGATCTTTGTGGAGACCTCTGCAGCTAAGCAAACCAACTAGCCTTTGATGTACTTATAATTATTTGGGGCTGAGGATTATGTCTTTAGGCAAAGCTGTCTAGCAGTGGGAAGGTATAGATCAAAACTGACATCATGACACAAGCAAGAGGAGAGGTGAGATGAGGTGGAGCCAAAAATAGCCTGGCATTTCTGTAGACTTCAAGTAAAACAAACGACCCCACTTCTTGAAAAGAACACAAGGAGGGGAGCAGTAAATGCCTGTAACCCTCAAGAGAGTAAAATACTCAGTACCAGCTGGAAATTTAAAAATAGGATGCAATGCCATGAGAGCTAGCTGCTGTTCCCTCCTCTTGAAGCCACTCTACACCAAGCAGAGTGTCCTTCCAAACCAGGTCTTTGCAGATGGCAGCAGTACTGGTCATACCAGGCCTACCCAAGAGATTGTTGCTTGCTAAGATCCCCATCCAAAGCTCACTGAAGATGGCAGAAATCCTTTCATTGTGTTTAGTGGGCTCTATGTCAAGTGCTGTGTGTGGCTTGATATGTTCAAGAGAGTGCATATATGAGAACAGTTAAATAATTTCAAATTACAATGGATCTTCAAAGACACTCATCTTGGGTGGCTCAAAATTAAAAAGGTGCTTGTGGAAACTAATTTCTTGCCATAGGTGAACTGCCAATCATACTTAGAAAGCATTTTTTCATTAAAAATGTTTTTCTGGCTCTCTGGGGATAAAGTCACATTATTAGAAAAATAAAAGCAAAGGTTTTGATTCCAGAGTCAATTTTGATTGACTTAAACTGAAAACAGAAATAAATAGATAGGAGATCTAACACTTACATTGAAGGGGGCAGGCTCCAAAAAACTGTAGCATGAATAGGTATCCCCCAGGTCTTCCTAGATCACAGTTCACCTATGTCTGGGACAATACCTTTGAAGCATGCTGTAAATATGTTATACAGTGAAATAAAAGTCATTAAATAAAGGCCAAGATTCTCAGTTAACTTGAAACTTGATAGATGACAGGAGAAAGCTGCACGTGCCAGGGAAGAGAAGGAAATGAAGAAGTCTTTGCCACCAGGGTCAGAGAGGGTATGTGAGGGTGAGGGAGAATATTGCTTGAGAGATGAAAGGAGTTGTTATGGATCGGAGGAGAAGGAAATGTTACCAAATAAGCTAATGCAAGGCCAGAGGAGGTTACAAACACAGGGGGACAATTATAAACATGGTCTTGAAATCCAAGCAGGCTCCCCAGGACTGTCAGGAAGAGGGGAAGATCTGAGTAAATGATAAGTGATTTGGAGGTAGCAGACTGTAATGCAAGACCAGACTGGTATCTTAGACAAAACACCGTAGGATGTGTCATTATTAATTATCACAAAGAACATGTAAGCTATTCAATATAAAACACCACCACAGAACTAAGATAAAATTAATTAATTCTCCACTTAGGGTTCAAACTGGTGATGTTCCTTGCCAGTAAGGTGAAACATTCAATGTCCCTACATTTTAAATGTCATTTTACAAACACAGTGGGAAATTAGACTTCAGTCTCTGTGAGAACTGATAAGATTCCCTATCTCGCAAACAGTATGGAATACTTCCAGAAATATTTTAAAATTCTATTTTAAATGGAAAAACCTCAAGCACTTTCATGAGACATTAGTGAACCACCAAAATGTTAGCCAGTCTCATCTAGTATTTCAGAACAATGCAATTATCTGAATATCAGTGTTTTTGTTAAGATACCTCTGTTAGAAATGTTGCCTAAACATTAGTTACTAATATTCTGAAATTCTAAGTAGAAATACAAGGTTTCCCAATTTGCCTTTCAACTATGCAGCAAGTTATCTGTCTTGCCACAACATGAATCCCTTTTGGGTGAAAGCTGTTGATTTGAAGGTTAAAATCACCTTGGTAGGCCCTAATGTAATTTGTTGGAAGTTGGCCTTGGGAAACTTTCTGACACTGCCTACATACGCTCTTTGTTGGATATTCATTGAGCAATGATGTCTGAAGGGCTGAGCTTTTCACCTCCATGATCATTATTAGCTATGGCATTTCTTAACAGGCTCTGCCATGTCAGTTCTTTGCAGGTTTTACATTTGCAACCCACACTTTACAGCACCAAACAGACTCACTCTCCCACCACAGATAATACTGTTCCAGGAGAATATATGCCAGGTTACGCTCATAAACAAAATTTATTAGTAACCTACATATATGCCAATATTGAATAAATTATTTATTCTCTCTTTTAATCAAGTGAAATGAGGTGCACAGCATACATTTTAGGCAAGGCTAAATGAGAACTCCCTGACCTCATTAAGGAACTTGTGGATCTACTATAGAAATTATTCAAGAGAAAATCTTTGGAAGAAGAAACCACAGGATCCACAGCCCGTGGTCTTTTGATCAAATAAGAGTGGGGGAAAGAGGAGATAGCTAATGCCATTTCTGATGCATGCCTCAAGATGCATTTTCACAGGCTGTCAAACATGAAATCTTATGAGAATACTTATCCTCAGAAGACTTTAGTCAGATGAACAAAATATTTGATTCTGCCAAAACCATATTCACCTGATACTTCATCTTGCTTAGCAATATTGTCACCAAACTACTGTGCTCTGGAGGTCTACAGGTGTTTTTTACCAGATGCCCACAGACATCCTTAGCTTTGAAGATGCCTTCCTCAAAACAGTGTCCAGCAAACTGCAATCAGATGGCGCTGAACTGAGAAGAGCCAAAATTCAGAAAATCTTAAAATAATCAACCTATTTTTCATTTTATCTTGACACAAATATTGGTATAATACATATGAGGAATCTACCTATATAGAACTCAGGATGGTGTCTATAAATTTTAGATGAAATTATATAGTCATTCTATATTATTTGTAGGAGCTTGAAACTTTTCCTGAAAGTCTGAGTTTCAAATATAATATGCTTGAAGTGCACCCTCAGATACAGAAATATCTTGACAAATTAAATATATCTGGGGGAAGATGGAGACTCACAAAGGCTTGGGAATCAGCCAGAAGCACTGACTCATTTTCAAGCAGTGCTGATCTGAGGTTTGGGGATGGGCTAGGTCAGAAAATTTCATCAGATATTGGCCTATGAAAATGGTTCACTATATATATATATATATACACATACACATATATGTTTAAGCAATAAGCTGTAGAGGTGTCCAGTATAAGGTGTCCAATAGCACTGGCTGCACCTTGTTGCCTCTCTTTGCTTAGGTTACTGTCTTCTTGTAAAAGCCTGAAGTGGGTGTTCAAGAAGTTTGTGGAGAAGAGTGACCCTTGGTGAACTGAGTGGCTGTAAGCTCTGTTAGGACTGGGTTTGGGAAGAGGACAGGGGACACAGACTTGCTTGAAACTGCATTTTAAAATTTCTGGCTCTGGCATGATTTTTTTTCTCCTCTTCTCAAAGTATTAGAAAAATACAGCAATTTACATATAAAGCACTCATCATGTTTTGTTTTCATTGGGTCCACAAAGTTCATAACTCACTTAAACTTTTTTGCCAACGACAGTTTATGAAATAAAAACATCATTAGAAGGAATATTGGAATAAAGTACGACAAAACAAAACCTGTGGCTGAGATTTCACATTTTGAAGGTAAGATCGAATCTGCAGCAAAACAAACTCATGGGAGATTCCTGTTTATTTTCATACAAAATGAATTGGATGCAAATTCATTAGTGTTTAGAGAATGAATCTCAGTGACAGTTTGCCCCTGGGGGCATTGAAAAGTATTTAAAATCATCCTGATAGTTAATTATTCAGCAAAAGTCTTTATCATATAAAATTACTTTAATAATTTATGCTAATGGGGCATTGCAGACTGTAACTGTAGGTCTGGTCTGGAGGAGGGGAACACAGTGTGCTTGTACATTTGTAGCTGAATTGTAGTTATATGTGTATGGCATTTGATATGCAAGGATCTGTGATCACCTCAGTTCTTTGCCCTACCCCTCTCCCTGCATGTGCATCTATAATGCTATAAAAGGCTCTCATTAAATTTAGAAATAGCCCAACTTCAGAAATCTAGTAATCACAGTAGTTTGCAAGGAATTTAATGAAGATACAGATTAGAGTTTAAATCTGGATTAAATGCCAGAGAATAGATAATGATCAGATGCAAGTCCTGGGTATCTCAGTTATATTTGGTGCAGCACACGAATACCTAGGAAATAAGAGAAGAGAAAGCAAGGGAGGTGTAACTGCACACTTTCAAGTGCCCATTAAGGGATGACCTAAACAGGAGTGCTTTTATTCGAACTCTAGTGGTGAAAGGGCTTGTCCAAAAGCCCAGTTATGGTAGAAAAATACTTTAAGTGACTTAAGCAGGAAAATGAAAGACCCTGAAGAGTACAAGAGAGGCACCGCTTGATTCCTACTCTGCTGGAAAGGGAAGGAGGTGCTACTGTATTGCAGTAGCTTTGAAAGTAATGGATTTATACAATCTATAGAAACAGCCATATAAATGCATATATGGCCTCTCTGCATTTCTAGGTACTGGAGTGACATTCTCTTGTATGCTCTGGGTAAACAGGGAGATGTACAGTCCTAAAAGAATCCCATGTTACCCAAGATCTCAAAGGTTTTGTGACTCTGATTCACAAAAAAAAACCTTCAGAGTTTTAATCTTATTCTACTTTTTGACATGGGATAAGGACAAAAACTCAGTGCTTTCCTCCAATATTCAATGATGCAGCAGAATAAGCAAAACAGAAATGTTCAAATTCTATACAAACATTTTTAGACTTTGTGGGTTTTCTTCCCTTTGTCTCCAATGGAGGTCAGCTCTCTAGACATAGGCACCTTCTGCTTGGTTCATACTATAAGGCATGAAATCAGAATGGTCTCATGTGCTTACATGCACCTCTTCATGTCAATTCAGAAGAAACACAAAGAGAAAGTGAATGAGTTGTGAGTTCCCCTCCATGAAAAGTCATCTGTGTTTTAGCTATTAGTCTCACACTGCAACTTTAGCACCAATATTCCTTATGGAATGGCAAGAATCCCACTCATGCAAAGCTGCTGCTTTAAAGCCAGGTTGTGAAGCTGTGTTCATATCAGTAAATGTTCCATCCAAGCCCTGCCAAAGTCATTGGTAATATCAATGCTGAATGTGGCTCCAGCGTGCACCAGCAAATATTTAGAGGTGAGCGAAATTGCCATGCCTGGCCTTTAATGTTGATAGGAACAAAGATTTTCAGATCAATCCCTTACCTCTTGTGTGCACTTCAGTTTGTACAGCCTAAACTTTTCTATACAGCCACAGTATAAATCTTTTTGCTTCACAGCTATCCTCACACAGGTACAGAAAGGCAAAGCTATGTGATTTTTATAAGCCTCCTTCCTTAGTTACAAATAAAAATACTGTTCCTTAGTCACAAATAAGAATCCAGTCTCACTTTCAAAGAAAACAATGCAATCAAAACAATAACCCCTCTACAAATATAACAACATGTTCTACAGGACAAGTATTGATTAAAACAAAAGGGCTTTTTAAACACCATTAATTCTTACCAATTCCAGTAGTTATTGATTCTGCATCAATGTCATTAGCCTTTCTCTTTGCCACTTCAGCTAGTGCCAATTCACCCTTATCTAGAGCAAGGTAATGGATGTCCTTTGGAAATAAAGAAGAAAAAAGATTAATCTAAAATGAATCTCAAAGGAGCAACAAAAGGGATTTTGAAAGAAAGAAGTTCTTTTATTATTTAGATCACAAACACAGATGGAACTGATTAACCTACCATTATGTTTTAATTCCCTCCAACGCAAATATATTTCTTTACTTGTGCTGTTGAATGCAGCAATGAATAAAACACTGACCAATCATGCACTGATAAAGGCAAAGCCATCGACTCGGTGTATGAAAGAAACCAATCTGTCTACTTTTAACATAACTCCTGTTGAATTAAAAGAATGTTGATAGGAGGTTGCTCTGTGTAAACCAGATCTGAAGTACTGGAACTCTCCTGGCTGACAGCCTGTATTTGAGGCATGCTAAATGCAGATTTGGTGTTCAGAGACATGTTCTAGTGGTGGACCTCAATGGATGAGTTGGACTCAATGACCTTGGAGGCCTTTTCCAGCCTTAATGATTTTATGGTTTTAAGGTTTCCATCTTTAATGGACTAATTTTTGTTTGAATGTTCTCATAGACTCACTGTTGAACGTTGTTACCCTTGCTGACCTGTGGTTAAGGCGATGATGGTTCTCCCTGTGGAGGTAATAAGAGAGATGGTGGCTGTTCAATGGTTTTAACATCCACAGGGTTGTTGGCATGACTCCTGAGCCACTCCTGAACAACCAGGGGCTTTCCAAAAATGTTGTCTAGTATGAATAGCTGCTAACACTCTGGACCTAGCCCTTTATCTAGAGCAAAAAATCAGAGGACTGCAGTAGGGGTGTATTGTTATACAGAATTATAGAATGGCTTAGGTTGGAAGGGACCTTAGAGATCAACTTGTTCCAATTCCCTGCCCTGGGCAGGGACAACCTGCCCTTCCACTAGGCCAGGTTGCTCCAAGCCCCATTCAACATGGCCTTAAGCACTTCCAGGGATGGGGCAGCCACAGCTTTTCTGGATGACTTCTGTTCCAGGGTTTCACAACCCTCACAGGAAAGAATTTCTTCCAAATATCCAACCTAAACCTGCCCTCTGCCAGTGTAAAGCCATTCTCTCTTTTCCCATCACTACATGCCCTTATCAGAAGTCAAGGCTTTTTACTGGATATTAATATTTGAGGTGAAGACCACCTCTCCTACATAAAGAACTCTTTGTGGGAGAATATATTCCTGCAAACTACACTCTCACTGCCCTTGGTTTTGGTCCTTGAAAAGTAAAAGTTCATTTCTATCTATTAATCCAGAGACAATTAATCCTCTTCTCATCTGGCATCACAGACACATGGGGCTCTGTGCATGAACTGTGACATAGAAAGTGAGGGAAATCCAAGAACAGTTGGCAAAGTTTTTTCTCCCACTACTTTGTTGAAGATGTCATTTGACATGCAAAGATTTGAGTCATTCCTTTGTTCTGCAAGCCATCAGCTTGCAGGAATTTAGAGGGAAAAGGAGTGGTTGCTGGAAATATTTACCTCTGCATGCCAAAAAAGCAACTATATTCTCCCTAATGTGGAAGATTTCAGGTGAAACCATCCTTCTTGATGTGAGTTTACTGCCACCTGCATCAATATGACAGAAACTCTTACAGGAAAAGTGACTTTAGGAAAGGCATGTGTAGATGAAAAAAGTGAGAGTAATAGTGTTAGGAGAAAGACATGGTGCTTTCAGTAGCCCCTCATTTAACAACAACAAAAATAACAACAATTTAAAAACAAAACTGAAAATCTTGGAGAAATGGAGATGATTATGCAGAAAAGCCTAGGACTGACTTGCAGGAGCTGCAGAGTCTGCAGGAGACAGCAGTGTCTTCTCATCACAAACACAGGTGTGACTTAAAAAAATGTTCAAATGTCTTGGAGCAGAGTAAAGGGTTATGAACTTGTGGCGAACTCTGTTATTTCCTCTCTTTAAAGGTCTAACTTGGTTGTCAGGAGAAAAGGGTCTGAGCAGAAAGGTATGATTTCTATGAAGATTAAACAGCAGATACCGTCACCTTATTTAGATAACAATAGAAAACCCAAGGGCTCTTGGACAAGTCTGAACTTACAGAGATTTGGATGTACAGGCAGTCTTATTTAAAATACATTCTGACAATGTTTAATGATTGTCTTTTTGTAGCTTAAACTATGAGAAGTATTGTATAGCCCCGTGCATTTTCAAATAGTAAGCTTGAGGATGGGGTGAAAACAACTGGAGAAAGTGAGAAAGTTTTGTCAGTGAAGAGCTTGTGCACTCTGTGTACCAAAGCAGCTGTTATTTCAGGTCTTGGTTTTGCCCATTTTCTGGTTTGAGTAAAAAAATGTAAAAGTGTTACATATCCATCATTATCTAACAGGGGCCTTGCAAGGGATAAAGGCTAGCAGTAGGTTGGTAAGTGGCTTTCTTTGTTGTTCCTCAAGTTGCTGGTCATAAAGAACAATAAAAAACCATAGCCTTTGTCTCATCTCTAAACCAGCTTTAGAAAGAAAATATTACAGATATGAAATCTCCTAATTAGACCATTTCAGATCAAATTTAGGTGTTTCTCAGTCAAATAAACCAATAAAAGTAGATTTTTCTAAGAATTTATAACTTTCTGAGTAGAATTAAACTAGAAAACAAAAAAACAGAAAGAAGAGGCATCAGATTACAGGGTGCTTTAAAGAATGACAGAAAAAAAAGGAATTTAATTATCTGAATATTCATGACGGATTTTTTTCACACAATTACCTAAGAATTTACAAGCCCAAAGATCACATCTTTCTCAAACACAATGGTGACAATAAAAACAATTTCCAGCTGCTTATCAGGAGCTTGCTGAAAGGGCTCTATTTTATCATTTAACAGTTTGCTTACTTTTTGGACTACTTCCCTTTCCCCCTCACCTTTGTGACTCACAGAGCTGGCTGTTGGTGAGCAGAAGTCATTTGAAACACGATGTGCATTTGTCTATAGGATATTTCTGGGCAACACTCCAACATTTCTTCGAAGCATGCACTTTCCTCATCAGTGTATCACCCAAGATCTGACAGTTTTATTAAAGTGTCTTTTCCTTGTATTTTTTGCTACCTTTGGTACATGGGATGGCCTTTTGAATTTTCAGCAGCTGGAACGCACTATAAAAGCATTTCAAACTAACAACCTTTCCACTGCTTGATCTTTTCTGTCACAGATTGGATCAGTCACTGTCCAATAAATGGAGCTGTTGTTCGTGATATTATGTCCTTTCCAGATTTATTTTCTTATTGAACTTTGTAGGAGATGATATTAATTGATGGACTTGGATGTGACGTGAGGGTAAAGCTCAGGAAGAGACACAGCAGTGTATGTGTCTTGCTATGGCATCATCTGGTGACGCTACAGCTATAGTTCTAAGCCTTTTTTTTTTTTCTTTTTCATTTCTTTGAAAGAAATTAGCCCTCAGATAGCATTCTCTCAAACTTCTTTGCAGTCTCAAAACAAATAATAGGAATGCTGTAGAGCCTTGTGTGGTGAAATTGATGCTCGGGGTAAATTCTCTAAGATATAGGACATTTTCTTAGAAGTCTCAGGTGATGGGCATTCAATGCTTGCATGCTCCTCAAACTCTGTTATATCTATTCCTCTTTATCCTTTCCTTTTTGTTCCTTCTCTGCTCCCCTTTAATAAACAGATTATTTTCTTTCTTATTTTGCTTATGTCATCAGATATCTTTAAACTACTATTTCTTCTTGAAATCCCATTAAATTAGTTGGGAAGAAGATGATGTGACTCATAGAGCTATCTGAGGTTTTTAAAATGGATAAAACTGCTTTAAATATATGCAAAATCAAATTGTTTATTAGTAATTGCATTTTGCCTTACATAAACAGTATAGAGGAATCATTCAGTATTAAGTAGAAGTGAGGGATGCACAACCCTTGCCTAGCAGTAGCATTGTTATATTAATACCTAGAAGGACTGTAAGGTTCTAGGGAACAGGTTATCTAATTTTCACACAGTATTAAGCACAATGACGCCAAAATTCCCCAGAAATTACCATGGCACAAATAAATACTCTTAATGACCTGTGCATGTTTAAACTTCTTGAGTCCTGTACTTAGTGGACTTGCACTGTTAGCACTGTTAGCTTATTGTAAAGCTTGTTCATTAGTGACTGACTTAGACAATAAATTAGCAAAAGGACATTTCCCCAGAGGAGGCAGGGATGTGTGCTGCTTGTAGTGTAATTTAGGGGCAACTATGAAGAATTGCAAAGGTAATGCAAACAGAATGAGGACATTAAAGAACTGGTTTTGATCTCACAGAGACAGAAGCCAGGAGGAACTCTTTGGAAATACAGATTTATGTTTAAGGTAGGATGGGAAATGAAGAGTAGGTGTTGAGAGAGGAAAGGAAAGGCAAAGAGAAGGAAAGGATGTCGTTAATTGCTCTGTGAACATTGAAACTCCTCTTGAAGAAAGTTGGAGAGACTTTTTGGTGAGAGTAGAACATGTCATCTATCACTTGTGAAGCCAGGTACTGACAGTCCCTCCCTCTTGTTAGCAGCTGTGCCCCCATCTCAACACCCAAAACTGGTGTTCCTACCCTGGCACAGAGGTGCTCCCTCAATCCTGCCTTCAGCAGAGTGAAGGAAAGGGAAAAAGATCACAAAGAAAATGCTCTCAGTCATATGAGAGAGGGCCTTTGATGGCAAATGCTGGGATATTTATTATGTCAGAATAGCTCATTTTAGGGAGTATTTATTATCTGTACACTGGGAGAGCCCTCGACAAAAAGCTTTAATCTGCTCCAGACATACTACAGTCTGAATCTTATATGTGGCTGCAGCAGTGCTTAGCATGATTAGGTATAAAACTTGTGTTGAAGAGGTTACATTCAATAAAGAGAGAAAAGGAAAGAGATGATCTAAAAAGACAGAAAATCGAGGGGTGTAAACATAGAACATGTAATGAATTTCCTAAAAGTCTGACATTTCCATCACATTCTTTTGATGCATACTTAGGAAAGTTTATCGCAGTATTCACATCTTTCTAATTAGATGGAACAAGCCAGATGATTAGAGCCGTGAAAAAAACATCAAAAGGTTCACACAACTTTTTATATAATTAGAAGGGAATTTTCATAACCCCTAAAAGCAGGATTTAATTGTGTAATTTAACATACAATTTAAATATCAAGATCAAACTAGCAGGGCAAGTGACTTAATGGGATAAATGATATTAACATCTAGTGTCAAAGCTTAATTTAAACAACAGAATGTCTTCATTATGCAAAAGAGTCAAGCAAACGAATCGTTCAAAGGGCCTTTTTTTCAACAAGGCCTTTCCTATTGTTTCTTTGAAAACAATGAAATCAGCTGTGGAGCAGCAACATGCTGAGAGACTGGGAGAGCACGACTGGCTTTGTCCATCTGACCTCACTGTGACATTGTGGTGCAAGATCTTATAAAACAAGAACCTCCTGCAGTGCTCCCACAGAGGACCTTTTAAGAGCTGGTTAATTTTACTTTTGTAGCTAATTAAATGGGAGGGGGAAGAGAGTGCATGAAGAGAGAGAAATGTTAAAACCCTTGTGTTGATGCTGCTGAGCTTTGTTGTTTTAAAAGTACCAGCAGAAGCGTTCATAATTTGTCACTTTTCACAAAACCCCAAGAGATAAACTAAGAGCATTCAGGATCCACAGGACATGGACAGCTCTTGTGTCCAGGACTCAGCAGTTGAACTTAAAGGAACAGATTAGAAATGTAAAGCTTATTAGAGTGAAAGATGACATTCACCCACATTAGGTCAGATGAAGAAAGGGAAAGTTTAAAACCATATATAATAATTCCTGAAAAATTCAGAATAGCCTGTAGGCCATGCTGGGGAAAATGCCAGCGACTCCAAACATACTCAGTTCCTACTGACAAGTTTCATGATGGCAAAGGTAGAACAGTTCTGTCTTCAGTATGTGTCCAACACTCCAAATTACCTGGAACTGTTTTAATGTGTGCAAAAGCTGACAAATAATATCCTCCAACAACTTCTGTCTCCAGAAACAACTCACCATGAACAGGTCCCGAGCACCGATGTCAACAGCAAGCAGAAATGCTTTCTCAAACCTCTGATACCTGAAATAAAAAAAGAAACACATCACTTGCTGAGGTTAATTTCAGAGCTGCATCAGATTTTGCTCAAGTACAAAGTCCTTCAATGCTCACCAAAAGTTATGCCAAAGCTTTATTGAGGAAACTTGACAGGTTCATACTCAGATTGCAGAACTGTGAGGTAGTACATTAACAACCTTTAACCTTCTTCAATGTTTAAAACCTTCACCAAGTGGTTCAGTGTTGAGTCCCATCAGATCTGGTTGAATCTGAAGATCCTCACAAATCCATCCTTTACAAAGATGGCAGCCACATCACAGATAAACAGTATCCCCAGCAATGCTGGTAGGACCCTCAAAATCCTCTACAGAAAATACTCCTCCCAAATCTCACTTTATTTCAAAGGTCCCTGTAGAAGTTTGCACTGAGTTTTGTCCTTGCAGACCACTCTATACAGCTCTCTGAGGATGCTAATCCAGTTGAGCCAGAAATCCTCAGGGACTAAAAGAGTGATATTGTTTTGTCTCATAACTACCTTAGCCCAGTATTAGCACAGACTCCTGAGAGATTTTTCTCTCTTTCTGAGATCCTGCAGTGAAAAAGGTTGCATCAATGAAGTAATACAAGGGGGAAAAGAGCAAAATCACAAGCAAAAATTACCTCTAGATGTGCTCTGGAAGGTACCATCTGAGCATCACCCAGAGATGCAGGAGAGCAGGAAGGGGAAAGAATTAATGTGGAACTTCACCTTTAAGGACCATTCCTTGGGTGGGCTGAGAACTTGCCTTGAGAAGCACAGCTGCTTCCATTTGTGGTGACAGACCAACCCCTTTGTCCTTCCCAGACACCACTCACCATCTCCTGGGATTTACAGCAAATACCCACATGGGATGGAGGGACTGACTGGGCAAGGGTGTGTAAATCCTCCTGTGTGCAACCCTTGGGAATTCCATAGAAGCAGGAGGACATGAGCCATCCATCAGAAGCTTTCTGAGGAGGTATAAAACATTGCACTGGCAAATGCTAATCCCAATGGAAAAGTCTGCACTGGGCTAATGTCCCTCTTATGCTAGGTGTGGATAACCATTATGTGACACTGTATTAGGAGAAAGTGATTCTATCTGTACACATTTTCCTCTATTGCACATTTCTAACTGTTTAAAATTAGCTACAAAAACAGATTTGGTGATTATTTTTAGAAATGCAAATACCCCAGTTTTATTTCAGTTGGGAGGTAGAAGATTGATTCCATATAGAATGATTTTGTATTTTTCCCATTACAAAGTGGGTAAATTTTCCCCCTTTCCACCTGTTAACAATTTCAACAATGGAGCAGCTGTAGACACTTAGATTTGGAAGGAGATGACTTCTTTGCCCCCTTGGGGAAAAGACAGCATTGTGATTTCTCAGGGTTAGAAAGGCTGTGCTTGTCAAACGAATATTGTCAGACAGCATCACATGGATGCCAGAATTTGTACAGCTCTGCACCTTAGTGCTGTCACAGGAAACAGTGGGCAGTGCAGCAGCTCCTCCTCAGGCCAGTGTGAACAAGAGGAAAGATGGGAATCCTCCCTCATCTTCGTGAGTAAAGTAATCCCATAGGATGCACCACACCGGGATTCCTGTTCCCGGCCAAAGCCTCAGCGGTTTCCTGGCTCCCTCCTGTTACAGCCTTATCGCTCTCCTCTCTTCTACCACACACTTGGAATGATTCATCAGATTGCAAGATAGAACCAGAGAGGACTTTTCCTCAAGGAATAACATTCGTGACAAGAAGGCATAATATGTTAGCTTAAGTAGAAAAGGAAATGCACTCTCCAGGTGAGGTTCCTAAGAGCTGGAGTGGGGAGCCCTTCCCTCCCTAAAGCTAATCTCCCTGCTGTGCCTTCCAAGTACTAATTTGCAGCCCTCCTCACAGAACCAGTTTAAGGGAGGGGAAGAGATAAATTAAAGTTAACCTCTTGATCACCAGGGAACAGGCAGTGCACCCCTCTTTTTCATGCCTGTCTGTTTATCTGAAGCTTTTCAACATGATTCCTGTGATGGATTTTCCACCAAAGTACATTGTTTTGCAATGATGCTTTTGAGGTTATTTTTTAATTAAGAAAAATAAGTACCTGTTAAAATATCTTGAAAAAAAAAATCTTGAACATCAATCATGTTTATATTTTGTCCTAGCATATTTTTCTTTTCCTTTCTGGATTAAATAAACATTTAAGTCCTTAAAGGGGAAATTGGAAACTGAAAAGAAAACAGCTATGTGATGGGCTAAAAAGAATGTCCGTATCATTATTTTGTATTTCCAAAGTTATCACTATATAGATTATTTGAATGACATTTTCTTTAGCCAAGGAGAAAAATGCCTGCAACCAAAAATATAAAATAACTTTCTCATTTGATTGACTTGCAGAACGGAATCATAGCCTTAAGCTGTAAGTTCTTTGCAGTTTCAAAAAGATTTCAATTATTTTTCCTTTAATCAACATACTTCAGTCTCATTATGGCCCCTATTCATAAAAGTGTGATGTTAACTCATTCAGTTCTGTACTAAGAAAAAAAAAGACTATCTAAGAAATGCTCTTCACAAACCAAGAGTGTTGCAAATAACAATCACAGTTACTTCATAATTTATTATAAATTGAATTAATTTAAAAGAAGGCAGATGTTACAGAGAAGGGTGACATGTTTCCTTTACTTAGGCCAACAGTATTAAGTCAGTTAGGAATATCCAGTATTTTTAACCTAACTTTACTAGAAGATAATTGTTATTCTGAAATCCTTTGTTATGAAAGTTTTGTTCATTTTAATGTACAGAAACCATTAGAGAGAGGTCTATATAGCATGAGACCAACCTCAAGCTAATAATATCTGTTTTATAAGCATGTTTCATCCTAGGGAGACATCTTACTGTTGTCAGCACACTCACTTAACAGTTTATCAGCTCCTCAAACAAACCAAATAGACACATGTAAACGTTGCCCCTTTTGTTCTTGTGTCACAGTCACAGGTACAATATTTGCCCTCTGAAATTGAATCTCCAAGGCCCTGGTGTTGAACAGTGTTTTCCCACCCCTTCTTCCACCTTGCCCCTTATTGCTTGGTTCACAGTAACTCCAGCAATCCACAATAACTCCACAATAACTCCAAGACTTACATGAGTCTTGAAAAAGAGAGATAAGGAAATCTACCTGCAAACTATGAAGTTCAGCCACTTGTTTGGTCAAAGTGACAGGTCAGAGTTCAAGATTAGAACTCTGAAACTGCAATTAACCATGTAGGACACATAGGAAAACATTTCTCTGCAAGGTATTTAGTAGGTACAACATTAACTTCAAGTTCTCAGATAAAAAAAGAATACTGTTATAATAAGCACTTCTATATGTGTTCTAAAAAAGTATAAAATAATTTCTGTTATTATGGGCAAGGAAATCAAGGGGAAATGTGAATAATATAACAACAGGCATGCAGGTCAAAAATGGTCAAAGCAGAGAAGAATCCAGACTTCCCTTCCATGG
>VWYI01002164.1:6176-20472 GCA_013399455.1 Anthoscopus minutus
TTTTTTTGAACAGCCCATCTTTAAAAAATGACACCCCATAAGTTGACAATGACCCATTGACTCAATGAAAGAAAATGGGAGGAGTTTCACAACAGCAGAGTTTTTTCTAAACCGGGCAGCTGCTGTTTTGTGAAGATGCAAGCCACAGAGAACTGTTCTTGTGGACATATCTCCAGAGTGTTGAAAAAGAAGACTCCTTGCCCTATGTGAAATAGAGAAAGATTGTTGTAGAAGTGATAACTGATTTTAAAAATCCCAGATTTCTTTTTTGTGTTGTCAAGTGGAAAAGAGATGAGTGGGTGGGGGAGGGAAGTGTTCTGGAGGTTTCATTTGGACTTTTCCTTGTTATTTCCTTTTAGTTTGTTTTGTTAATAAATTTCCCTTATAGTCTTAAGTTTAAGCCTGCGTTTTCTTTCCTCTAAAATCATATCTCACAACGGAACATAAGTGTGCTAGTGAGTTTTGGCTAGCTCTAAACCCACAACATTCTTTGGTGCATTGGCCGGAAAATTTCAAATTAGCAATTTTAAAACCACTACACATAATTGGTGTTTCCGCCCGGTTCCAACTGAACCTGCCACAGTTGATAATCAAGAAGATGGGCTCCCTCTTCATCTTTTCTTTTAGGTTCAGATAGCAGGACAGGGATGGAGACAGGAAGTCTCATGGATATCCCTAGTCTTAGATGCGTGATTGCACACATATGCACAGACTGAATGTCTGCGCAGACTACTCCACTTTAAAATTACTGATATATGACTTCCCTTTATCCTCAATACTGGAGTAGGGAGAGATTTCCCAGCCCCATCCCTTCTGAGTTCAGGGTAAAGTAATGTTGGAAGACTTTTCCTTGATCAAGGAGGATTGGAATAGAGAACACCTAGGCAAACATAACATCCTCAAGTCCATGGGCACTGGCAGGATGCATCCACAAGTGCTGAGACAGCTGGTGAACACCACAGCAAGGCCACTCACAAACAACTTTGAGAGGTCATGGAGATCAGGAGAGGTGCCTGAGGAGTGGAAGAAAGTGTCACCCCCATCTTCAAAAACAGGGAGAAGGAGAATCCAGGGAATTACCAGCCAGTCAACCTCAGCTCAGTCCCTGGAAAGATGATGTCTCATTCTGGAGGCCATCTCTGCCCACATGGATGACAAGAAGGTGATCAGGAGCACTCACAATGGATTTGTTACAGGTAGATCATGTTTGACCAACATGTGATTCTGTGATTAAGCACTCCTATGAGTGGAGAGCATTGGATATTGTCTACCTTGACTTCAGCAAGGCTTTTGACACTGTGTCTGACATCTTTGTAAGCAAATTCAAGAATTGTGCCCTGGATGAGTGGACAGTGAGGCAGATTGAGAACTGGCTGAATGGCAGATCCCAGAGTGTCACAATCATGGCACAGGCTGTAGCTGAAGGCCTGTCACTATTGGTGTCCCCTAAGATTTGATATTGGGCCCAGTCTTGTTTAACTTACCCAGGAATGACTTGGATGGAGGGGCAGAGGCCTCTTCAGCAAGTTCACTGATGACACAAAGTTGAGAGAAGTAACCAATACCCCAGAGGGCTGTGCTGACCCTCAGAATGGCCTCAACAGACTGGTTGAGAGATGATCAGGGAGGAAGCTTCAGAAATGAAACAAGGGCAAGTGCAGGGTCCTGTACCTGATGAGGCGCTACCACATGCACCAGCACAGGCTGGGGGCCAACCTGCTGGGAAGCAGCACTGCGGGGAAGGACCTGGGGCTCCTGGTGCAAACAGGCTGTCCGTGAGGCAGCAGTGCGCTTGTGGCCAAGAGTGCTGTCCTGGGGTGCGTTAGGAAGAGCATTGCCGGCAGGTCGATCCTGCCCCTCTACTCAGCCCTGGTGAGGCACGTCTGGAGTGCTGTGTCCTGTTCGGGTCTCCTCAGGACAGGAGAGACATGGAGCTCCTGGAGCAGATGCAGCAGAGGGCTACAGAGATGGTTAAGGGGCTGGAGCATCCACTTATGAGAGAAGGCTGAGAGACCTGGGCCTGTTCAGCCTCCAGAAGAGATGACTGAGAGGGGAACTCATCAATGCCTATAAATATCTGCAGAGAGGGTGCCAAGAAGATGGAGCCAAACTCTGCTTGCTGGTGCAAACCAACAGATAAAGAGGCAGTGGGCAGAAACTGATGCACAGGAAGTTCCACCTGGATATGAGGAGGAACTTCTTCACTGTGCAGGTGACCATCCACTGGAATAGATTGCCCAGAGAGGATATGGAGCCTCCCTCACTGAAGATGTTTGAGAACCATCTAAGACCCAATCCTGTGGGAGGTTGGACCAGATGCCCCACTGTGGTCCCTTCCAGCCTGACCCATTCTGTGATTCTGTAGCTCTGTGATATTTATGTAGCTGTGCATAAAGGATCCAGCCTTCCTTTAGTCACACCAGGCTTGGAGTCATTAGTGGAGTTCTAACAAGCCAGCCTGTAGTCTGAGAAAGTTAAACTGTTTTATTCCAGCACTGTAAATCAGCTAATGCCTCTTGTCAACCTTACAACCATACCAACTCTTGTCCCTGGAAGGTCAACACCAAGCTAACATGGCTACATTGCTTGTAAGCTCACAAAAGTAAGACTGTTTGGCTCTATGCTAAACTCTATAGACATACTGCCTTCTCTGTTGTCTGAAGGTTAACCACACCATGGTCCATTTCTCAGTACAGGCATGCCCTAAATTTCATGCCTTCAAGTTCTTCATTTTTGTTTCTATCATGATATAAATAGCGGACTTTTTCTTAGAAAACTTGCAGTTGTTTTAAAAATTGGGTTAAATTTAATGTATGCAGTCTAACCACCCCCTGGGTTACTTAATGCAAATGTGTATTTGAGGTACAGAGCACTGAATGAGACTGTTACTTGACTTGCTACATCTATAGTTCTCATTTGGCTATACAAATCATGCACTTAGGAAAAGCACATTTTTTTAAAAGCTATTAATCTAGTTTTTCTACTGTTTTTCCTTTGTGAGCTAAGAAGTTCCAGGAAACTAATTCTGGTTAGTCTTATGTTAGTGTTCTAAGTGTTTTTGAATGTATATTATTTTAGTAATTGGTTTTGTTCTAAATTGCAATGTGGTGTTGCATTTTTTCCTGCAGAATACTTCCCCATATTTGCAATTTTGAAAAGTTAACTTGGTAAATATTCAGTGCTCTGGAAATTAGGTTATTGAAAATGTGTGTTCTCTGTGTGACTTGGTAGCTAGAGGGAATATTTATAATGATGCATATTTAGGACCTTTCATATTTTATAGGATGATTGTCAAAAACATGAATAGAAATCTGCATATTTGCCAGTGGCATAATAGAAAATAAATTAAAACACGATTTTCAAAAAAATGTTTTGCATTTTTACAAAAATATTTTCATTTCAATTTCATTTTCATTTATTTTCATTGTGAAATATTATATATGGTGTCCAAAAGATACTAGGTTAATGAGGAACTGACAAAAAGCAAAGTTTATCATTTGTAGGAACTTCAGATATAGTCCTTATTTCCCAAATGGCACCAAGCAACATTAAATAATTGTTCATAAATAATCTTCATATTATGAAAGAAATAATTGGACATGTAGAGCCTACTGCTACATTATAAAATTGCAGTGGTGAGGAATATTCAAACTGCACTTTTGACAAGTTCATTTCAGTTACCAGAAAGATTGAACTTTTTAATTTAACAAAGTTAAAATGGAAAGTGAGAAAAGTTCATATTTTCCTTTTATTGTTGCTTACTTCCATTGGTGAAGAAATGAAGAGTATTCCAAATGTGATGACCTACTCTTTCTAAAAGTGCAAGGTTACAAATAAAGAAATATGGACACCCTCAGCAAATGTTTTGCACAGGAATAGGAAACTACTGAACAGACACGTTTAAGTCTTAGTTATTAAGGCTTAGAATATGGATTTAAAAGACTTAAAGGTGAATCCGCACAAGATTTCAATTGTCTTAAAAATACCTTTATAAAACTAACTATGATCACAACAGGACTAGATTTTTTTAATATTCTGTATTATATTATGTAACTTGGAATATATTTATAAGTTCAAGAAAACAATATTTTTAGAATTATCTTACCTGTATAACACATGTAAATTCTCCCTCTTTCTCTCTTGTGATATCCTGAGTGGTATGCGAGGTCCTTCATTCTCTTTGAGACATTCCACTTAGCAAGAGTCATCTACATCTATGTGTCCACAGTTGTGCCCTATTTTGCCATTAAAAGTTTCCATCTTGGCCCGCTTCTTGTAATTACTATTGTCAACAATTTTAATCTCAAAATATTAAGACCATTTCTAAAATTTAAGAATAACCATCTTTAATGGCAAAAGTGAAATGAATTACGGTCTTCTCCTCAAGGTGATTTTACATACTCTGGTAATCATGAATGGAAAATTCATGTTATGCAGCTGATCCTGCTGTAGATGCCTTTTAGCATTTGTAGATGCCTTTTAGCTGCCTGCACTGTAAAAAATCATCTTCCAATTTTGACAGGCAAGCTTTCCCATTTGAAGGCAGGAAAATACTCAGATTTAGGACTATTTTAGGACTTTTTAGTGTGTTAGATTCCAAGTGACAATAGCCCATGACTCCCAGAACAGAGCCTGTGGAGGCTCTAAAGGCACACTCACGCTGCTGCTAATGTCACCTGGTCTCTTTCATGTACAGACTATTGCAATGTGTCACTAAGGAGTGGGAAGGTACTTTTTTCTGGTGGTGACATCTCATTATGTTTTATGGTTTTTGGCTGCCAGCAGCTGTACTTCATTATATATGGAAAACACATTTGGCTTCTCGTCTTCTTCGAAGTTCATCCTAAGAATTACTTTCAGTAGTTGCTTCCAGAAGTATTTTTGACAAAGTGGAATCTGTTTTGTTCTCTGGGACAGTGATAATATAATACTAGTGCAATGATTTTTTGTGAAATTAAGTTTCTATTGCTGTGATTAAGAAGGTATAATTCTGCAGTTCATGTATAAGGTTGAATTTTTATCTCAGGTTAAACTTTGTTTCATACATATGTTAATGGAAAATGTGCATACAAATTTCATTGTTTCCTACCATTTTAGGCACATTTAATAGACATTTGGAATTATTTTTTTATTTAATCATTGTACTTTTGCTGTAATAAATTTAAGAAAAAGTGTTCTTGAGGTCATTAGTAAATGTTAAGAGGCTTTAGAAAATTTAGCTTACATAAAAAGATCATACTATATTTTTTAGGGTAGGGCAGAACTGAGGGTTCTTAGCATTTCCGTTAATTTATTGTTCTTTAAAAATTACATTGGTAGTATTAAAAAAAGTGTTTAAATAAACTCACTACATCTCAGTAGTAAATTTTTTTTGCATAAGCATATAAGAATATTATTAACTAGTAATTGTTTATTTTCTTTATTTAAATTATTAACCCATAAATAAACTAAAACTGAGCAAAATTTGGGAAACCTCCAGCCACTGTGGTAATTGCTAAATGTTATAATGATGTGTCTCTTTTTATACCCCTTTCTTTTAGCAACTAATCTGAGACATTTTATTTCAAAATATTTTAAACTAGGGTGACAATTTAATCTGTATATGTAGGTGCACTGAGGAAATGCATCTACCTGCAGTTACTTTGAACTGGGTCTAGACTGCCATGCACAAATGACTTCATTATGCTGCTTTGAGCCTCTGTAATCAGTATTTAACACCTAATTTTTTTTAAAAAAAGTTATTCTTTCTCAAAGCTTTTTTATGTCACTTGGAGAAATTTTGTAAATATCATATAGGGATAGAAACAACAGTATTTAGGATGAATCATATAGAGAGCTTCCTTTTACTCTTGCATTTTGCTTTGAAAATTTTGAATGCAAGAAGTAAAATAAACACTTTCATACAAAATCCTTATTCTTTTTATAATTGTCTGTCTTTTGTGATACATCATTTCATAATGAACTGACTATTTTAAATATGGAAATTGCATAAGAACATCTGGTTTTTGGTATACTTGGTATACTCTGAGTAAATGTGGAATAATAAAAGAAAAAATGTGAGGCTGTTAAATTCTGATACAAGCATCAGTTTTAGAAAGAAAAATCCATTCTTCTGGTGTTTCAAGGATAATTAGGGGTGTAAAACTACTTCTTTGAAGAGTAGTACCTGATTACGCTTGTGTGGCTAGGTTTGCATGAAAGAATTTTGGTTTTTTAGTGTATTTTCCCCTGAGCTAATGTCCCGATTTTGAAGTGGAATCTGAAATTATACAACTGAGGGGGATGCTAGTAAAATCTCTTTTTCATGTTTGCCTCAGTTTATTTAGTTACTGAGTGAAGAGACAGGATTGTTATGTCAATGATGTCATGCAAATATTACTAACCTCAGAGATTATGGCAGGCTTTTGAAGAATGGCTGAGATTACATTTAAGTTGTTTCAAACCCATCATTAAAACAAATGATCTGGAAAACATTCCTGATCATTTGTCCAGCCATGTGAGTTCCAAGTGTATTTTGCAGACTTTCAAAAGATGCTATTGTTAGCATAGAGTGAAACTCTTTTCTTCATTAAAAATGTATTAAAAGAACCACTAATTATACCTATTTTTTAACATTTGATTGGATTTTACTTTAATTTATGCAAGTTTGACTAATCTTGGCACTTTCTCATATAATAATGATTGTACCAAATTACTACACTGTGCTATTTGTTGTTTTTCATCATGTAGTATCTTCACATCCCTGCTTCACCAATCTAATATCACAGAATCACAGCAAGGTTGAGATTGGAAGAGACTGCTGGAGGTCATCCAGTCAAACCCCTCTGCTCAAGCTGGGTCACCTGCAGCAGGTTTTGCAGACCCTCATCCAGTCAGCTGTTGGATGCCTTCCAGAATGGAGGCTCCACAACCTCTCTGGGCAAATGGACAGCAGTCTGACTGCAAGATGACCTTCAATAAGCTCTAATTATGACAACCCCTTTATTTACTTCAATGACCTACATTAAAAGTGGATATGAGGCTGAAAATCTCAGCAGTCAGATTAGCAACTGTCTTCTGATTGTGCAAATTTGTTTCTGCTGCACAGAACTTGAGAGAGAGCTATGGAGAAGGGAGAATTGCCTGAAATCCTGAAATAATGTGGAATTCTTAGTAGAATTCTCTAGTCCATCCATGAAACTTTAAAAAAGTATTCCTGAGAATTAACAACCATGGAAAAACTTCACATCTCTTTCCTAGTTTCCTGCCTAGTAATCAAATGAGTGAAGACCTGGAACAGACTTTTAGTTGGAAGTTTAGGGATAGAAAGATTTTTAATGCAGAATGGGTCTTGATCATATATGAAAAAGATAGACATTTCTTTATCTAGAATACTCTTTTCATTCCATGTCCTATGCTTACTTTGTGGTGAAATGTCACTACAGGTTATTTATTATTTAGTTCACCTGTGAATGAATGTTGCTGCCAACTTCTGCACATAACTGCAGCCACATGACTGGAGGATCCCTTCCTAGTGTCAGCTTCTCTTGTGCACTGACAGCTCTTTGGTCATAGAGAAAACTATGCAGGTCTTGATCTAAAAGTGTTAGCTGTTTGAAGTAGATAAACATACACAGACACACAGAGAAATATGCATGTACATAAGTGAATATGAAATAAAACATTCAGAAGCCAAAAGAATAAAAATCTCATATGAATTGCAGCAACCAACCAATAGATGCAGCAATGCAGGCCATAAAGAAACATTTTCAGAACAGGTTCTAGACCATGAATCCATGAAGTGGGCTTCCCACTGCCTCATCCTGGGTAAGGTGCCTCGGAAAGGATGGAAGTTAAGACATTTCTGTGATTTCATTTTTCCTTTGTTGACAAATATCTTCCTACTCTGTATGCTGGTCTATATCCCTTTTTGAGGTGCTTACTTTTCTTATGCTGTTTTCTGAACAGCTGAGGCGACCATCTAAAGAATGAATTCCATGGTGAAATTTTTTCATAGAAGGACCATTTGCAGCTGAGATGTAACTGACTATGATACAAGTCAAAGCAATGAAAAAGTGGAGTTACAACATGGCAACCAGTAGAATTATCCATTTTAAATCTGGTTAGAAATGAGAATCTGCTCCTTAGTGTTTATTCTTACATTTGAAAATATTTTTGTGGTGTCCCTATTCCACATCTCAATCTCTGCAAGATTTTAAAGCTCTGTGAGTCTCTTTTTATGATTACAAAACAGATGAAGCAGTCAAGATGAATACCTAAAGAAGCGGTAGTCTTTGTTGGTGGTATAAACCACAAAACCCTAGAAATTATTTCCAGCTCTTTGTAGTTGCTGGTGACTTTCATTTCAATTCCAGTGGGAGCATGGCTTTATCCAGGAACATCGAAACTTTTCAGCTTTTTTATCAGAAAACAAAGAAGTTTGAAGTCTCAGAAGAAATAAATTCCAGATATGAATGCTTACAGGCTGTTTAGATACTGTAAATATATAACAAATCATAAAAGTTTAGGTTGGGTTAGTCTAACAAGGGATAGGTTTATTTCTTCTACAGTTTTTATGAATTAGTGAAGTAAGACATTTTAAGCTTCCTCAATGTAATATCCTGAGGCAAGCCAGCTGTGTTTTAAATGGTGTGTGTTTTTATATGTAAATTGATGTGTATTTATAAAGACAAAGTAATATTAACATAGCACTCCTGTCTAAATGCAGATTTCTGAACATTTTTGGGTTCAGTAAGACAGGCTCTGAAGTATTTTTAATCTGAAAAACAACCAGTTCTTTATCTGAAACACAACCAATACATAACCAACTTTTAAAGTCTGAAGAAAGTAACAATAAACTCTACGTATGTGTATGGATATAAACTCGTGTCTAAATGCTCATATAAACATGCATTGTTAATTTATGGCATGATTTTACCAATAGGTGGATTAAAACAAAGGAAATGTTTATGGGATGTTTTTAATTTCTTGTTGATGTAGTAGAAAGAAAATGGAAGCCAAAGATGAATTAGCAGTGGTAACTAGACATAGGAATGGAAATTATTTTATCTGTGACAGAAATAAGATTGAAATAGCTTCAGGTGATTGGCCTGGTACCTCTAATTAAGGTAAATTAGAAACCCATTTCTTGGAATACAGGCATAATTGGCACATGAAGTCATACTATTGCTTGCCAAGTTTTGCACTAAGTGCATTGAATGAGGAGTGACAACAAATGAATGTCAGACATCAATCAATTTTTGTAGTTTATCCAATCTTCATCAGCGGTGCTGAATCACTAAATGGTACACTGTAGCAAGTTTTGGACATTGCATTTCAAGAAATGCTCTACTGGCCTCAATAAATGGTATCTATTATTGACTCCATTAGGCTTGATGCAAGCACAGTTTTGCCTTTGCCAAGGAAAGACAAACTTCTGTGTACAAAGCAGCCAAGAACCATATCTGGCAATTTGTGGAATACATGAAAAATAGTACATCACAAATCGCATCATTGATGAGCAAAACCTCAAAATCACTCGTCAGTTCCTACACAATGATTGAAAAAATTTGATTCTTCATCTGTTGTTTGCAGCAACTCTGTCTAAAGCATTGGTAGTATTGTGCTACTCTCTTTGTGACCCTTCAAAATTCCTTACTCTAGACTATGTTTTTCCTTTTTCCATGAATTAGCCATGCTCTGCTTGGTTTCTGACAGCAGGAAGTATTGCTATGTTGCTCTGCTACAGTCAGACACATTGGCATTTGACTTCTGATGTAAGAATCAGTGTGGAGTATTGTATGATTTGGGACTGGACATAAAATGGGGTCTCCTACCATCTCACTGAGGATAGTGTGGGTCCTCAGGTGTGGGGACTGTGTAAAATGCTGGATTAAAACATTGAAGTCTGCAGAAACTAGAAATGTCCATGCTGTAAGATTTTGGTGTCTGTGGTGTGTTTCCTTTGTGTTCTGAGCCCACGCCAGGACTGTTTTTCAAACAAGTCGAGATACCTCAAAACTTTTAATTTGATAATTAATTTAGTGGAAGTATAATTAAGTAATCTAAAGTAAGGGTCAGGTTTCTGTGCATCTGTGATCTGGCAAGGGAAGTCAGAACTACTGATGAAGTGGCTTACATATGCATACTGTAAATTGAAGGTCTTAATTACAGTCCTGCTCCCCAAGAAGTCAATTGGAGTTTTGCCAAGGGAAAAAAATCCTTACCTTAGATATGGGGACCTGCTTATTGATTTAAATAAAGCTGAAAGCATTTTAAGACAGAGTTTGCCTGAACCTCAGATGGGAGCAGGAATTGCACATAAATGGCTCAGTTGTGTTTTGAAATTTCTTCTCCTTTTTTTGGTTTGAATACATTTATCAACATTGTTATGTTTTATTCCTCTTCTCTGTTCCTTAGCATAGGAAAAGATTAAATAAGCAATTCCAACTTTTGAGCTTTCCAGTTCTTCCTAACAAACTTTTATGTCTGTAGTTTCTTAATTTTAGATATGAGATATGCAATAAGACATTTACTGTGACTGCCTTTTGAACAAATGTTCAGCAGGCAACTCAATTTATCTACTAGAAAGAAAAAGTAACTTACTGGTAATTTTTTTCAAGATATTTAGACTGAGAAAAAAATAATATGATAATATGGAGGAAATCTAGAGTGTATGGGGATTAATAGAAGAAAACAAACAACAAAACCACCCCAAAAAAAACCTAAAAGAAACCAACCAAAAAAATCACGAAAACCAAAACAAAACAAAAATCCCAAAACCAACCAAACAAAAAAACACCAAAAAACCCATCCACAACCAGACTCATTACTTCCAGATTTGTGAACATTATTTGAAATGGATCTTACATAACTGTAATGAAGAGTGCAAGAACAAGTTGATCAAGTAGTTTTAACACATCACAAGAATTATTGGGAGTTACTAGTATTACTTGTCTATAAAAATGTCATGTTAAATGAAATAGATGAGAATTCTGCTTTTATTGAGCACACAAATAATTATTAAAGGCTGACAGCAAAGAAATGCAGGTGCTGAAGTAGGTAATATATTTAAAAGTATTATGCATTAGAGAAATTTCCCAGGAGGTTACAGGAACATCTGCCCAGAATAAATTAACTTAATCTGAGTCATAAGGGAAGACAAAGAGTTTTAAAACTGAAGAAATAAGATGGGAAAACAGGGCGGACAGCACTGAGTGGAGGTGGCCCTGGGTGACCTATTAGGCTTATCACAAACTTGGTGGAAGAAGGGCAGCCAGTGGAGGCACTGCAGGATATGCCTACAAAGTGTATAGGGAGCATGGACTGCACCTTACTGGCAGTGGAGTTATGCTTTACATTAAAGACAGCATAGAAGAGAGGCAAATTAATAAAACTTAGCTGTAATGAGTCCTGAAGAGGCTGAAATTCTAGTCCTGTATGGGAAGATTATGGAATATTTTTATACCTAGTTATCTTTTATGTATCTGTTACATACCTGTTCATTTGTTTCTGTGACTAGTGAAAATACTGGATATGATGCATCTGTTACATTTTCATAATTCTTTTGATGGGGTTCTGCATGCGCATTTAGGTTGTCTGGAAAAATGTTTTTATTCTTTGGCCTCTCTACAGCCCCAGCATACTAACTTTGGGACATTGTTTTCCTCTTACAACTTAAATCTGTTGAATAATTTGGCTTTCTATACAACTATCCTTCCTATCAATTCTAGAAAAATCTTTCTCCTCTTTAAGGCAAAAAAACTTACCTAGAGCATCTCAATACAAACATAGTCAGTGGGTCCTTTAACAGCTTAATCTCTTATTCAAGGTGGCCTCTGATCTTGAGTTCCTCTGCATAGGCAAGTCACCTCTGATATGCAAAGCATATCAAATACAGGAATTAGAGACAGTAAAATTGATCAACCTTATCCATGCACTGAGCATAATGGAATGACAAATGTGAGCATGTCATCTACAGGTAGTATAAAAACTGAAGTTCTCAGTTTGCGTGAAACTACATGTACTTACCCCTATATGGTTATGTGTGTATGATACACCTCAAGGAATTATGGTTAAAAGCTCTTAACCTGTTTTTTGTATTTTCTCCTCATTTCTCATTTCTCATTTCTGCAATAGGAGAGCTATCTTAAGAATAAATGCTTCTGCCTTCTGTCTGCAAAAAAAACCATGTGGTTTTGATCTAACTGATTGAGTGCTTAAGAGTGCTGCTGTCAAATTAAACACTCTTCTTTCAAGGAAACAAATCTTTCCAGAGTGCTACTTAGATGTCTTCTGTTCTTGGCTTAAACTACAAAATCAGAGTTGGTAAAGCCTTCATGCACTATAGATCTCCAGGAGTAAAGGTGATGAATTCTACTTTGCTTTAGACTCCACTTTCTGAACAGGAAAAATATAATAAAATCCAATTCCATGATTTCTCCTTTTCCTGTTGCTCTTACTTCTTGCTAGTTCTGAAACAAATGCAAAATTCAAGAGCATTGGTTCTACTTGTGGTCTCTTATTTTCATAGAATATTTTGAATACTGAATACTCAAAATACTAACTGCCTAAAGTCTAGATTCCCATCTGTTCTGCTTAGATACTGGACTTTTGGCCAGATGGTACTTTTTGCTGTGCAGCTAGTGGACTTCCTAAAAATTTGAGTCTCTACTTGCATATTATACATACTGATTGTAACTAAAAGAAAGCAAAAGGATGTTATATACCTGTAATATGAAACCTTTCTATAGAAATTATCTGTTGGTGTTTGTGGTTTAAAAAAAATCCAGGTCTCTAATTTGCAGCATGATTTTTGAGGGTTTTTTTTGGTGTGATATCACTACAGAAACGATTTTCCTTCCAACCAACAGTAATTCTAGAAAAATATGTTGTGTTAAGAAAAAAGGCAATGCAGTAGTCAACATCCTGAAGATCATAGTTAACCAACAGCCTTCCAACACTTCATGTCACTGGTTTAGCTTAAATATCCAATAAACTTTTTATGTTGTGCAGACCATGAAGTAGAAGATAGCCGGGTTCAACAGTTTGTTCTCTTCCCCATTCTGGTGCCAAATGTCATATCTTCTTTTAAAAGCTTGAATTTTTTTTTAAAAAGCTTTAAAATGCACAGAAAATCAATCTTCTCCTCTGTCCTTCTTGAAGGTTTTTTCTTCCCTCATATAGCCAATCAATACAGAAAATAGTCCACACTTACATAATATTCCATACTGTTCTGGTATTTGTCCCATAGGAACCTTTAAATAGGTCAAATTATTCACAGGACTTATGCCAAAATTTGAGTACATAATGGTAATACATAATTAGTTGAGGGGTTTGGTTTGTTTAGTTTTGGTTTTTTTCTTTTTTAATGGTGACTAATATATTGACTTAACTACTACAGAGATTTCAAGTATAATGTAAAACACAGTTTCAGAGTAGCATGTTTGGGAGCTGAGGGTTTAAATGAAGTACTATGCTCGCATTATTTGGAAATGTAATACTGGCATAAGTTACACATTTTTTTAAAAAAATCTTATTGAGATTTCTATGGATTCTAAATACAGTTGAGAACACTATTAATCAATTTTAATTGCTCTTAAGTGTGATAAATCAGGAATTTCAAAGGTTCTACAGGCTAGATTTTTTAGTAACTCTTATTATCTGTGTTAATACAAATTGTGATTAGCTTTTTCCTGTTACATTGCTACGACACTATTAACTAAAATTTCTATATTGCCTGAAATATAACACAAATCTGGCAGAGTTCAAGAAGCACTTGGACAATGCTCTTGGACACATTATGTGACTCTTGGGTATAGTTCAGGACCAGAAGCTGAACTCAATTATCCTTGTGAGACCCTTCCAGCTCGGCATATCCTATGATTCTATGAAGTATTCCACTTACGTAGGTGAACATGCTTTTTCAGCAGTTAGGAATAGGAATTTATTCTAAAATCTGAAGGCTAAACTGGATGCCATGTGAGTGTGTACTAGCAATTTAGTTTGAATCAGCTATGTGCTTTTGAATCGCCCAGTTGTCTCTTCTTATCTCACTTCACTTCTCATTGCTGTATCCTTAGTGAGGGTGCATTTTGGGCTTGTCTCTGACAACGTCAAACCAGAAAATGAACTCAGTATGCTAACAGACTTTCAATACATTGAACCACAGCAAAGCTAGTTTACATTAACTCACATATTGTCTAAATATATAACCCAAGAAAAAACTCATTCTGAGGACAAAAATCACCATTAACACTGAAAGATCTCAGGATGCTAATGGCTAATTGACATCATCAAACACTCTAGTTTTTAGTAA
>VWYI01002166.1:0-16540 GCA_013399455.1 Anthoscopus minutus
TAAAAAATATTCCAAATATTCACTGGCTTTATTTATCTCAATTCCTTCATACACCACTGATAATGTGTCCTCTTTGACAACCTTGAATTAAACAACTTAGATCTTCCTCTCATTATCTTCGCATCTTTTTGGAGCAACAACTGGTGCTTCCATCAGCCATCCTGAAGCTGGAAAAACAAATTATTTTCCCCCTGCTGACATCGAATATCACAAACTTCAGTGGATTTCTGATTATATACTAAAGCTCAAGCAGGTTTTTTTTCCATTTTCAGTTTTTTAAGACCTGTTTCTGTATTGCACATGCACCTTCCCATCTAAGAATTCAAATCAGTTATGTCCAATAGTGTTTGATGCCTGGGTCCCACTATGCCTCCTGTGGTTCAGCACAAAATTGTTTTTTTGTCTTCAAAATAGAATGAGAGCATGAGCTCTGTCTTTTTAGTAGCCTAAATGCTAAAAAAAAGATTGCAGAGCTGGAGGAGATTTTATTTTGAGCTAGTATGTGTCAAAATAAACTTTCATGGTCTAGTGATTCAAGAAAATCAAAATGTCATCGAAGGCAAGTGATATTTCAGTGTATGCAACCCATCACTTTATTTTAATGTATCTACCTCTGCATTTGACTCTGCATAGACTGAACATTAAAGTGTTTGGCTTTATGCAGAAAAAACCAAAATGTAGTTGCATGAAAAAGACTGGAAAATGACAGTTAAAAAAAATGAATGGGAAAATAAACATGCAAGCCTAATGGAAGTATCTTTTACAAAGAAATGTTAAATATTACTGAAACTACTTTTTCAATTGCACCACTTTTATTTATTAAGACAATATACTGCTGCCAGAAGATTTTCCTTTATGACTAATGAGTTAATTTAAATAGTTTTGAAATCCTTAACACTTAAGATGTGGAGTACAGCATCCAACTTTATAATACCTCTTTGTGCAGATCCTATTAGTTCACTAGTCAGATTTTACAGTTTTTCATATAATAAAAGATGCTATTTTGTTAATAGTCCAATTCCTATGAAATTTACTTTCATTTACATGCTGAAACTTTTAGTGTAGTAAAATAAAATTATATCTGTGGGGTGGCTGACTGCACTATTATAAGCATATCTGTAAAGAAAATAAACAAGTATGCAGAGCATGTGACTAGACAAAAACAGGCAGAGAAGGAGAAAAAATGATGTCAAATAATAATTTATTCTGAATGCCTAATTAGTGATTGAAAGTCAAAAAGAAAAAGCATACTAAACCAAAACCCAAACAGCAGACCAACTAGCAAACCAAGCAAGCAAGCAAGCAAGCAAGCAAGCAAACAATTGCAATTCATTAATTAAATAGCTTGGCTTTTTAGAGGAATTAAGACATTCCTTTTGGATTCAGTGAAAGTTATATCTGATTAGGTCTGGATGTCCTTTTAGTCTAACTGGATAATTGGATGGACTTCATTTTTCCTTTTTCTGACCTTGATTCTTAGTTAAATACATAATAAGGATACAGGCACGTAGATGTAAACATGGAAGTGTGAAAATATTGACATATCTTTTTACATTTATTTAATTATTTTCTGTGGGTTTTGTTCTATTAAATTATTCATGTGCTTAAGTGTTTTGAATATTTGATAAATTTTTGGAGCTTACCTCATCAAATTTTGCCATATAAAATATGATGAATCGAAGAACTTGTCAGGATTTTTTCATCTTCTAGTACATAAGATGTTATTCTATAATCTATTTTATTTTCTATAACTTCCCATAAGTCCTTCCATAGGCATATCTGGAAGCTGCAACTTGAATAGAGCTTCTTTTTCTTGCTTTTCTATTTCAGCTGGTCACTAGTCTATCCAGATATCCATTTGTCTGTGTGTGTGTGTGTGTGTCTCTGGGACTAGGTACAATTTGGTTGATTTATAGGGGGAAAAAAGAGTGAATATTTTATCTCTTGTCAATTATTTCAGGAATTTTAAAAAACCACAGCTTCATAAATTGTTCGGAGCATAACTCTATACATCTGCAGGTGCATAGAGACAAAACCCACTGCTAAGAGATCATGATTTTAGCAGCAGGTAACATTATAGACTGCACCTTCTGAAAATGTATTTTTCTATCAGTCTATCAGCATCCTGAACTAAATATAGAAAGATGCTCAGCTGTAGATTTTTAAATACATTTTACCTTTTCTTCTTGCATGGAAGTCTTATAACAGCCATTGTCTCACTAAAGGGCAGCAAGCTACCTTTACGAGAAACATGTTCACATGCTAGATTAAGTACTTGCATGTAAAAAGTAAAATAAATAAATCTGAGATTTTTAGTGATTATTATATTTATTTCTTCCCAAAATTCAGTAGTTGTATTTCTTTCAAAATGATACAGAAACAAGAGGTATTTGAAACTTCAAAGTTATCTTATGCAATGTCTAGAAATAAAGTATACCCTTTTTGAAGAATAATCATATTGGATGTCATAGAGATTATTTATATTTAATCCAAAAATGTTAAAATTAACTAATTTTTGAAATTATTGCATTTTACTAATATATTTAATTTTCAGCAGAATTCTATATCTCTCCCTTTATTTGTATTGTTAGATGTATTTATAAACATAAAGGTATAAAAATATTTTAAAACACTAATATAAAATTAAAACATTGCTTAGGTGGAGATGATTAAGACTTTTTGACCCAAATCCAATTAATAATTAAATGAAAAGCTAAGAAAACAGTGTTTTGTCTGGACCATTGTAACTAAAAACATTGTTACAATAAACATTCAAAATCAAGAAGAAAAAGAATGCCAACCTTCCCCCATTTCACTTTTAAAACTTTTTTAGATAATATATGTAGTAGTAGGTTAGACATGGATCAGGAGTCATTAATTAATCCCTTTGGAAATATTCCCATCTAAGCTGTCTGATGGGAGGGAATTTGTTTTGTAAGATTTCACATTTCTAGACGTCTGCATTTATAGCACAAAAGAGATTAGAGTAATTTGTATCTGCTTACGAAAATATACTTGTAGGGTATTAATTTGTTCATTGGGAATGAAATTATTTTACCTGCGTTACATAACAGTCCTATCTAGTTGTGGAGAATTTAGCCTAAACAATGGCAGTATGGACATTTTTTTCTCCTGTATTCAGTCATTGTTTTCTGGATAAGGTGAAAGTTTATCTTCCACTGAGGAAGTGTATTCAGAACCAGTGCACATCTTCTGCAGAGCTATCACTTTCCAGATCACCTTGGAATGAGAAACAGAGATTGCGAGAATTGAGTTGGCAGTAAAGCAACGTCAACAGTTTTGGTAGTGGCATAAGGGTAAGGGTCCTGTTAGACAAGCCTGCTAAATAAAAGGTCGTGAATTGATCCCTGTGTCTTAATCAAGTAGCTTTGTACCACATTGCTTAGGGCCAGATCAGTTTTAAAATTTTTTTGGAAATAAGCCATTTCATATGTTCCAAAACAGGGTCGGAGAGAAAGCTAATAACTAAGTAGGATATACGACTTGGTGTTTTGCTCATAATTTTTTTTCTTTTTATTTTTTTCTTTTTCTTTTAGATACAAAGAATTTTAAAGGCATTGATTTGTAACAGAGGTGTGCATATGATGCTGATATGTTTACAAAAAAAAAAGCCCACAAAAAATCTACCTCCAAACATAAACCAAACAGAAAAGAAAGTGCACACTGAATTAGGATTCCTTATTGTCATGGTAACCTTCAGTGGGTAATGATATTGCCAAGCTCTCAGAGTAGAGTATGTGGCGCATGGGGATGAGGGCAGAAAACATGATGTATGAGAAAGCAGCAAGGTCCTGTAAAGGATAAAGCCTTTCTTTTTTCTTTTATGTTGTGTAATTGAATAGCCCTCTCCTCTTAGTATTATCTTACTAAGTAATAGCACACCCTTTGTTTTTCACTTGTTTTTTAAAAACTTTTTATGTATTATATGCCTGTGAGCCTATATACACACAAGTAGAGGTCTACCTAGTAGCAATGCAAAGATATATGCTTACCCTCAGTTACTGAGTGATGTTAGCAGTTGCTGAAGAAAGCTAAGCACAAAATCCTCATTGAACACCAGATGGCATAAATGAAGGCAGATATTCTTTAAAGTTTTAACAACACTTGACAAATTTCAAACATTATTAAGAGAGTCAGTAGGAAACATCAGATAACATTGAATCTTTTCATCAACACAAAAAAGAAAATAAACATCTGTATGGATAAACTGACAAAGGATGGACTTATAAATACATTACCTTATATCAAAAAGTATATTATTTTTATTAAGCCTAACTTATTAATAAGAAACTATTTTGAAACAGGTCTGACACCATATTAATTTGGAAAGAATGTGAAGTGGAAGTCTACCACTCATGTTAGATTTGATGTTGAATATGGAAAGCAGGTTCTTACATTCTATAAAGAAATTATAAAATCCAATAGTTTCTAAAGAAATACTAATGAGGTAAAAGTGACTAGAAGAAACTAGAAAAGAAGGTTCCTAACCTAACATTATCAAGGAACAAGAACAAGAGACAGAACGACTCCCAGAACAGAACTGGGCTGCAGTGGCATGGCAGAGTTTGTGAACACTTGTCTAGTTTAATTTCACTACATGCAGAATAGTTTAAATTGGCATATTTTGTATTTACCAATACAGAAGTCAAAGTATAAGTAAGAGTGTTATTCTAACAGTTCTCTGAAGTGATACCGGTAAATTAGGATATCCATTCAACTTCACTGTTGGGATCCATTTAAGGACCAGCTGAGAAGTGGATGAAAATATTTCCTTAATCAGCTGACATGATTGACATGTGGCAGGATTCTTTGGTGGGCAAAAGATATAAAATCTTTTTTCAATGGAAGACTTCTGCTAAAATAATGATTTACTATTTTTTATCTGTTCCATTTTTTATTTTATATGAGTTGTAATTTAGGTGGTTGCAATTTTACTTTAATTATTGTCACCTAGTGAAATTATTTTTTGGAAATCAATATTGATCCTAAGTTCTCCTTAATCCTGAATATAATTAAAGTCAGGCTTAACGTAGTGTTTAAAAAATGTTTTTCTGTCTCCAGTTTTAACATTCTTGTCTAGTTCCACTTAAATAGATTTTTTGCCAATGACAACACTAAGTAGTTTAATTCTAACTCTTCAGCACAAATATATCAAACAAACAACAATGGAAGGCAATGAATGGTGAACAAAACTGGTTCTCCTGCTTATTCTTAAAAATTTGGGCTTTGTATCAATCTGTTGAAATCCCTTTGTGGTTTGTGTTGGATGCTGGATTTAATACAGACCTTTTCTTCCCTCTGTCACTACCACAACATCTAGATTCTACAAATATTTGTAAAGAGAACTTTGAAGAAAAAGTGATTACATTCTGCAAGTTAAATTTAGAATTACAGATACGGTTAGCAAGGAGATAATTTCCCATTCTTTTAGGGAGATGCTTAGCCTCCTAGACTATTTTCTGTCTGCTGTAGGGTATTTCCAGCAGACATCTAGTGAGTTGAAGTTGCCTATAAGAAGAAGGGTTAGTGATTGTGAGAGTACTCCCAGCTGCTTATAGAATATGCCTTTTCCCTAAATTATGTAGAAAATTACCAATATAATGACATAAAATAAGAGGAAACAAAAGCATGGATTCCCTTCTTACTTTAAAGCTTTTTGTTGTATCAGGACCAAGAAGATACATATTTTTTGACAATTCTCTGCCCCATTAGTAGATGCAAATTCAAAGTGCTGCTGTCAAAGGGAGAAAATAAAACAATTAACTATAAATAAGTGGATGTTCATAGCAGTAGATTTAAAATGTTCTGAAATTATTTGTTTTATTATATGAATTTTAGAAGTTATATTATAGAAATGAAGCATCGGGTATTTGTAATTGCAAAGTATGATAGGTACTTTTCCAGCATCAGAATCAGTGAATGAACTAGGTCTTTCCTTATACTCCCATAGTATTTCAAACACCAATATCACTTTGCAAACATATTAAGTGGGAAGTGCAATATTTTGAATAGTGGGACTTCGGTTTTAGTCTCTCCTTTCATTATGTGTGATGAAAGAAACTTCTATAAAATGGTTATCACTTTCTACTGTCCCTTTACTTCACTTTCAGCCCTTGAAAAGAATTTTTTTTTTTTTTCTTTTCATGTGTGAGGTCTGGTATAATATCTTTTTAACAGTATCTTCTGATCATGTTCCAGGAATGAATAAAGCAGCAAGTTGTAGTTGAAAGATAGTGAGGAAATTGGATAAAAATGGATGACCATTTTAATAATAGAGGTTCAGATTCCTTTTTGTAATTCACAATAGAATGCAACTTCATGGTCTTCCTTTGGCAACTTACACTATAATATGACAAAATATTAATATGCCAAAATATTATTATGACAAATACAAATGAAAATATAAAAGTATTGATATTTTATGATATCTTATGTATTTGGGATTTTGTGATAGTTACGACAAAAAATTGAAGAAAACTGCTCAGGAATCTTTCATCAAGTAATAAATATAGTGTTTAGAATTATAATTTAATTTGCCTCTATCTCTATCCACATATACACACACACGTTCAAGTAACTGTATCAACGTCAAGATTAGAACTGAATGCCTTTTGTTTTTAATTACTGAACTAGTGATTCAAAATAGGATAACTTCACAGAAGATGGAAAATTTATGTTAATGAGCTGCCAATTCCCAGTGAAATTCAAACCCAGGGGTTTTTTTCTTCCCAGTCTGCTTACATCAAATCCAGTCCACTCTAGAACTGAGGATGAATTGGCTGTTGATGGGTCCTTTCTTTTCCAAGAAAAGACAAGCAGCAAATTGGAGCCCACACTGCAGAGGCAGATACTCAAACACATGTGCATGCACACTCACAGAGAACATCAGCTTGGGTCCTTGCAGAGCACTAGGTTAATAGCACCCAAATAAACACCAACTGCTCTCACATGAATATGAACACAGCAGCACAAGGTTCTTCATCTTTCCAGCAAATTAGGACTAAGGGTCATTGGCAGATGCACAGATCCTGTCACCCCAAAATATCTAAATTTAGCATCCAACAACAGACAAAGATCTATTTAACATCTAGATGATGTTATTTAAGTCTGCTTAATGTCCATGCTCAGATCCCAGATCATTTATAAAGTCACTTGATCAAGGGCTGTTTTTATTTCCCAGATGTAGGTCTCCTGTTCATTGTCTGGTCATTTGTTAGTAAATTACACATGCATACAGCAGCTAGCTGTATCAGTCAGTATTTCCAGTCGCCAGCACCTAAAACGCTCTTCACACATGCATATTATGACTTAGATCACACAAAATCCCAGTTTGCAACATGATTTAATAAGAAGATAGGACAGATTGAAGTGATCAGGGGAGGTTCAAACAGAAAAATGTGCTTCCTTACAGTTCAATAGGCATTTTTATTCTCTCTTCTCTCTGTTTTTTCATGTTTGTTCTATGCCTGGATCCTTCTCCTTTCCTACCCTTGCTACCTCTCAACAAACAAGGCACCAAATCCATACACAGATTTGGTGTTTTCAAAACTGTTACCAAGGCAATTTTTGTCTTCCATCATATCACCAATGAGATTACATGAGATTCTCCTCCCCAAAAGCCGTGTGCCTCCCTGAATTGGGTCGGGCTGGGATGGAGCTCATTTTGCCTTAGCAGCACTCACAGTGCTGAGCTTTGCACTGGTAATACTTTGTGCTTTGGCTACGGCTGAGCAGGGCTGCCGAAGCATCAGCGCTGTCTCCCCAACATTCCTCCCCACCAAGGGGCTGGGAGTGGACAAGATCCTGGGAGGGGACACAACCAGGCCAGCTGACCTAAATTAACCGAAGGGGTTTTCCAAACCATATGATGTCAGCTCAGATAGAAAAGTTAAGGGAAAAATGAGAGGCAACTTGGTATTTACAGTGTTTGCCTTCCTGAGCAAACACTACACATGCTGAAACCCTGCTGCCTGGAAGTGACTGGATGTCTCTTGCTGATGAGAAGCAGAGAATTTTTTTTCTATTTGTGCAGGCACATACTTTCACTTTTACTTTAGTAGACTGCTTTATCAAAACCTACAAATAATTTTCCATCTTACTTTTTCTCTCTTGTCCAACTGAGAAGGAGGAGGGATAAAGCTGAATTTTCATCCTGAATGTTTCACAAGGACAGATTTTCAGTGTGTTTAGAAGCTTCTTGATATTTTTGTGCAATATGCCCTCTACCTGGATTTTTTTCTCTCTAAAATAATATTCTTAAAAAAGAATATGGCAATTAAAATATAATTCTATTGCAATTTCAGACAAGTTACCTGGTGATTTTCAATAATCATTAATTAATAATTAAATTTTTTTCCTGCTCCATAATTTATTAATAAAACCAGGGAGTTAGAATCAATTATGCTAACCTTTCTTAGCCGAACATTATACAACCAGTCAAAGCTAATCACAGAAGCTTCACTTGAGGTAGAGTTAATAGATGCCTTTTATTCCTTCAAGTGTACACATTTCTTAATGTGCTATGATAGTAAATACAAATAATCAAAAATTCCACAATGGTGTGATAAACAAAAGATAAAAAGCCACAGTTATATGGGTATAAAATTATATAAAATTATAATTTTTCCTATTGTGCTGTTGATTCCTGAAAATTAATTAATTTTAGTAATCATTAACAAAGAATAAATTTGTGTATTTGTATGTTGGTGGTGGTAGTTTGTTTGGTTTCAGGTTTTTTGTCAGTATTGTTGGAGCTTTTTTATTATTTGAAGTGTTCCTCTTAAATGCAGATACTTACAAACAAAAGAAAAAAAAAGGAACATTATAAGACTCTCTTTTCTCCTATATGTAGGCTGGAAGTAATATGTACACGAAACATGTGTTTTCATTTCTGTAAACTAATGGGATGGCTTCATAAACGAGTTTATCAATGATAGATTTTATGTATTACTGTAATAAGATGCCTGTGGAAATATATTTTAACAGGGAACAGAAGAGTATCTAAGAAAAAAACAAGGACCAGTGAAAAGTTTATATACTAAAAAGGTAAAAACAGGAATAATTTTTTTTATGTTTTCCATCAAGCATTTGAATCACAAAATTCATCATCCACACATCATTAATTTAAAAAGAGATTATTGAACTATGTGTCAATCAATCTTACTTTTCAAATGACATTTTCATTATATTAAGTTCATTCTGATTAGCAGAGAATTTATGGTGTCTTAATGAAATAAATACAAATTTAATTTTGAGGATCATAGACATGCAACCCATTGTCAGAGATTCAAAACAAAACTGAGTTCAATAGAAACCCTGTACCTTTAGATATCTCAAGGAAGGATATTAAAAAAAACACCCACAAAACCAAACTCCAACTTTTCTTCCCCTCATTTTGGACAATTTTGGTTTAATGATTTCCGAAACAGGAGAACATATTCAATAATCATGATGAATCTCACAGGAAAATTGTCAACACTATTAGACCCTTAATTTTAGTATTTCTGACTAAGACAAAAAAATTCTCCAAATTTAGTTAAAAATAATGATTTTAAAATACTTCTTCTAAAATGGTTAAATGCATTACATATGTTGCATATTGAATGAATTTGCTTTCTAAGTTACCAATGGATCAATCCTACTTCTGTATTTATGTTTTGTGCCACAGCGAGATAAGCTGGCCTACTGAGTCTCTTCTTCCCGAAGATAAGAAAATCATAATTACATTTTAGCAGCCAAACAGAAGCATGGCCTAAGAGTTTAGCACCTTATATATGGATAGAATGAATTGTGCTGCTTTTAAGTGGCAAGGCTTTGGAAGAGGGGCAGATTGCAGGGGTGGCCTCTGAGATAAGAGCAGCTGTCGCCACGTTACACCAAAACAGTTCAAACTGGCCTCAACAGGGATCCGGGGCTGGCCAGAGGCAATCAACAATGTTGTAAGTTCTTCTGTCATAACATATTTAAGAAAGCCTAAAAAACACTGTGCAACAGCTGTGAGAGAGGAGTGAGGTGCAAGAGGAACAGCTCTGCAGACACCGAGATCAGTGAAGAAGGGGGTGCTCCAGGCATGGAAGCAGAGATTCCCTAAGTCTGTGGAGAAGAAAATGGCAAAGCAGGTTGTGCCCTTGCCACAGCTGGAGGACCACAGTGGAGCAATAATACATCCTGCAGTCCACCGAGGATCCCACACAAGAGCTGGATCCTGGCAGAATCTGCAGCTTGTGGAAAGGAGCACCTGCTGGAGTCAGTTTTCTGGCCAGAACTTTGGCTCCTCGCTGCGAGGCACCCACGCTGGAGAAGACTGCTCCTGAAGGACTGCATTCCTTATCAAGGGCCCTGTGCTTGCTTGCATGACAAGACTGAGAAGAAAGGAGAGGCAGAAAAAAAGTGTTAACGAAATAACCATAACTTTATCCTATATCCCTATATCCTACCCTATTTTTAACTAGCAATTAATTAATTCATCTTCCCTGAGTTTGCTCTGTTTGTGATGATGAGAAATAGGTCAGCATTTCCCTGTCTTTATCAGTCATCCATGAGCTTTTCCCTCTTATTTTCTCCCTGCCTTCTTAAAGATGGGGAGGAAGAGAGTAACTGGGGTAGAGGGGAGGGTCAGAATGCCAGCCAAGGTTAAACACCACAATAGGATTCATTTCATGTGGTAATATTGTCTGTACTGTGTGCCACGTAATTATTTTCTCCAAAATTATGCTTTAAGTTGATGTTAATTCTGAACTGAGACAGTTGTCTTGTTAACATACACTGTGCCTAGACTGTTTAGATTTATTATCAGACTAATGCCATTAATTACTTTATGAATGTAGTGATTATTAAGGCTTATAGATTTATAGACAATTAAAACATTTAATACATTGAACTATTCAATTGTGTTCTAAAAATATTGATGCTTATCTATTTCTTTACATACATTCAGTCATAATTGACTTCTCTAGTGATGCAGGAGTAAAATGAAATATATTGATATGCATCTTGAATTATTGCTGCATTAAAAGAGCCATAACACAGCCATTGTTCTCACTAAAGAAAACAAACTCAAAATTTGGTTTTCTTACAAAAAATGCAGTTATTTTAGGCTGTAGTTTTAAATTTAAAACACAACCTCCCACAAACTTTTATTAACTAAATGTGCATTTACAGATTTCTAGATTTTGTGTAAAACATGTTGAGTAATAAATATTTAATTAGCTATAAAGAGTTAAAAATTTTTCTAATAATGTCATTTTATTATTGAATGCATGATAAACAGCTCTTCAGACAGTGAAGCATGTGGCAATCATGATTACACTTACTAAAATGAATAAAATTCTTACTATTTCAAATAAGATTTTGTAGTTAAATGGTTCATGTAAGCAAAACGTAACTACATAAATTATTCTTTAAAAATCTGAGTAGAGCATTCAAAACATCCAGTAGAACATAAAATTTTATTTACTTCTCTCTCTATGGGATGAGGGTTTTTTGAACTCTGATATGTGACATGTGAGAAGTTTCTTATAAGAGGCCTCTAAGTGTTCACAACTTCAATATTCCTACATTTCACACAGTATATTTACTTTGTATACATCTCTTATTTTACAGTACTTTTCCCCTCTGACAACATGAACTTCTAGGTGATTCAATCACCAATCCGATTTTGGATAGTCTTTCCAAGGCTAATCCTGAGGAAGTGGGTGATTCTGTTGCCTGCCATTGCAGAAGCTCTGGAGCATGGGCATGCTTCTCTGTCCAATCTGAAGAAATCTGCTGTGGATCTTTGTTCCTCATTACACTTCCTTCTTCAAACATGTGGTGCAAGAAGAGCTGTCTCGTTATGCATTTCAAACTGGAAGCAATTGCTTTGATCAACAAATCCCCAAAGCTCTCTGTGTGATTTTGGCCTTCACTTAATGTATCAACAGCATACAGAAAATTATATATGGCATTTATAAGCTCACTCTGAAATCTGTGTGAGAATTCTCGATTTTACCACCCTGTTTTGTCATCTGTAATGTTTAATCATAATTATGTACTTCAAACGTATAACAGCTTGTTTCAAAGATTCCTTGGGCATGTGTCTCAACAAAAGTTTGACAAATTTTGCTGAAAAAGCACCTGATAAAAGAGTGATATAATAATACTAATAAAAATAATGCTCTGAATTTACATGCTGATTTGCATTTCAGTAGCAGTGCCTAATTAACTTTTCTAATGCAGCTTTTGAAAAAAAATGTAGTGTTCTCTTTTTACATAACATATCCAAGGTTATAAGCAATTTGTCGCAGATATATCTACAGAAAGCTTTATCATATAGTTTGGGCTTCTCTTTTTAGAAAGAAAGGAAAGCATATAACCCCTGTCCTCACTTGAATCCATATTTAATACAATTTCCTGAAATGACATTTCAGTTCTGTGGGTATTTAATGAACATATGAAAGTCTGAGTTCACAATGTATGCAAGTGGACTTTCATGAATGAAGGTTAAAAGCTTCCTTTCTAAAATGCATTTTTTCACTAGCTGGGTGAACTGAAATCCATGGCAATAAATATTTAAGTTAATTTAAATATTTTTGACATTATGCTGACACATTTAAAAGTGTGGAAATCTCTGATTTGACTCCATAGAAAATAGAACCTCTGAGCTACTGGGAGGTTTACACTGCTAAAAATCCTCTTTTGGTTTTGGAACTAACTCAAACTTTTCTGTTAGAGGTATAGCTTATGTGGCTGACAGATGGAGACAGACTTTTTACGAAGGCCCATAGTGATAGAACAAAGGGTAATGGTTTTAAACTGAAAGAGAGTAGGTTCAGACTGGACATTAGAAAGTTCTGTTACAAGGGTGAAAGTTCTGTTGTGAGGGTGGTGAGACACTGGAACAGGTTGCCCAGAGAAGTTGTAGGTGCCCCATCCCTGGAAGTGTTCCAGGCCAGTTTGGATGGGTCTGTGAACAATCTGGTCTAGTAGGAGGTGTCCCTGCCCATGGTCAGGAGGTTGCACTAGATAATTGTTAAATATTGCTTTTAACACAAACAATTTTCTGACTCTGTGAGTCTATTTCTAGCTAAGAAATATTTGACTTCTACAATATCTTATTGGTTTACTTAATTGTCACACCAAATGACAACTAAGTAGCCCACAACATGGTGGGGAAGGGAAGAGGAAAGAAAAGATAAACCTTGAGGGTTGAGAAAAGAACGGCTTAATAACTGAACCAAAAAGTAATTATAATAATAATAATGATATTATTATGAATAAAATATCATTAATACCAAATATTTTGTGAATAATAATAGTAATGGTCAAGGGACGGGGGTAGAGTAAAAGAACTCAAAAGAAATGAGGATGAACAATATCATTTCTCACAACCCACTGACCAAGACCCACCTCATTTCCAAAAAGTGATGGGCCTCCTTCCAGGTAACTCTCCCAGTTACTATATTGGGCATAACGTTCCATAATACGGAATATACATATTGCCAGTTTGCATCATCTGTCCTTGCCATGCTCCCTCTCAGTGTTTTGTGTAGGTTCTCACTAGCAACAACACTGAAAAATCCTTGACTGAGGGTAAGCACTGCATAGCAACAACTAAGACATCAGGGTGTTATCAACATTGTTCTCATAATAAAGCCAAGAAACACAGCATTGTTTGTACCAGCTACTAAGAAGAAAATGAACTCTGTCCCAGATGAAACCAGGACATTAATAAAGTGAAATGTCTCCCTCCTTGTATGAGCTACTAAATAACACAGAGCCAGTGTATGACTACATAAATATTTATAGAAATAGGGATATGTAAGTAAGCTTTTTGCCTTAGGTGGTCCCTGTGGCAGACAGCGTTAGTATCCAATTAAATGAATGTGATATTAATATACACGGTCTATCTGTGGTAGCTCCAGGCATTGACAATAACACTCATCAAGATTTAGTAACATCTGGTTCCTGTTATTAGGATATGCATTACAAAACACTAATTTGGTTAGTCATTTCTTAATTAGAATTGCTTGATATTTTTTCTGAAATTTACAGAATTCTGACATGATTGTTGAAGGGACATTTTAACATTTTATTATTTCTTTTATCCAGTGAATCCTGTAAGTTACATAGTTTTTCAAGTTTTCCTCTTAACTACTACAAGCAAATGTTTCATACTGTCAGTGTAATGGCTGAGAGGCTGCTTTTCATCTATGGATGGAATACCATAAATCACGCTTTGATGCTCATACACTTTTGTGGACTTTTCATATCTGATTCTTGGAAAGATGGAAAAGCAAGGATAAACTTTGATAATGACTTAGCCTGCTTTTTAAGCTTATCCTTGTGTCTTATTCTTCATTTTCCCATGTATCTTGATTAATTAAACTGAAATTTCAGATAGAGGCATGTTAACTGAGACTCCTACTCTTGCAAAAAATACAATGCCTGTCCAACCCCAGCATCTGGCATATGGCTTAACTTATCCTGGTCCATCCATGACCAAGGGCCCATGGTACCCAGGCACTCACTCTAGATTTAGATGCAGCACCATGAACACCTTGTAACCCAAGGTCCCTAACCAGTTACTGCACTCAGACCTCCACACACACACACACGCACACGCACATGCACACACAGAGAATGGAGTTTCCCTTCACTCAGGCTAGAATCCAGAAACACAGAACTGTGAAGACACTGATGAACAAGGACAGGGAAAACAAGTGTATTGTTTTGTTTGTTTGTGACAAGCCCCTCTTCTTACCTTATTCTGTAGTATCCCTCTCCAAAAACACGTAAATTATTTCCTTTCCTCACTTTTGTTTCCTTGCCTAAGAATCCTCCAAGAAGTCCCTGTTACTTCAGTTACTTCAGTTGTTATTTGGGAAGTTTATGCATCTCTTATGCACAGACAGCACAGCCCCCTCCACCCCACAGACAGTTTTACAGGAGCTTTAGTGTTGGCCTATCTTGATGGGTTTCACACTTGGATTTATGGACTGAATTGTTTGAGACAGACTTGGGAAGAGCTGGTATATGGTGTTCAGCCAGTACATGGTCTTCCTACCTCCGAAATTTTAATTTGAGGTTCTCCCTGATATTGCATCCCTGTCCTCCTCTGGGCTTGTGAGTTTGATGGTTCTCCTGTGCTGGGCCTATCCTAGACAGGGCAAGGTATTGTTTGGTCTTCCTCATCTGCCATTGTCTCTTTGCATTCATGTGTTTGTGTGTAGACGAGGTTCTATAATATAATCTAAAAATATAAACGTATGCAAATGAACCAATGGAAATCTAGTCTTTATGGTCAATGAAGACAGCAAAGCTATTCAGCTTACCAACTGAAGTGTCAGCTAACTAAATCTCCTTAATCTTATTTACTCTGAGCAAAGGCTTGACCCATTTCCTTGAAGTTGAATTTAAAGCTGAATTTAAAGCTGAATTTAGTTGTTTTTGAAAGAGTATAGCATATCAGTCATTCACAAATTACTTGCAGAAGTGACATGGGACTTCTGGGACACCTGTACTCTTCCAAAGCAGCAGCTGTCAGGCAGGCAGGGTACCTTTTAGATGTTCAAGTGAATTTTTAACTGGTTCATATAGCGCCATTATTTTAATTTCTATTACATGAGTAACACTTATAATAGAAAACAGGAAAAAAAAATCTTGATTTTCTTTTGTATATTTTTCTTTTGGTAGCTAAAAATAGGTTTCTCTGAAGAATTACATGGGTAGAAAACTGTAGTGAATCAGCAGCGTATTAAAATAGGACAATGAAGCACAAGGATTTCTTTCTTCAAATAAGCTTCCAAACGTAATTTAGATTTTGTTAGCTAGTAAATAGGTTCCGGCAGAACTGATACAGCTGAACCAATATCTAACATCAGTTCACTGAAGTGTGGCTATCCTCCGGGGTTCCAAATGTCAACACAGCAAAGCATTTTATAAGCAGAATGAAGTGAACAGAATTCATCTATATTCTGGACAGTTGTATCAGGCATGGCAATTTTGTCCACCTGAATCCTTAATAGATGTGTTCCCTTCACGTCTGCACATCACGGTGCTTTTTCAGGGTAAGAAGTCTGGGACCTACTTCAATTTCCACACACTATTCTTGCAGTTGTTAATTAGCAGTACAGTTTCCAAGTAGTTGGACTCCACCTTTTCTTAATATTCTATTTCCTAGTGCTTGCACTGTTATATATTTAGCAGAACACAAGAATTCAAAAGGAAGTTAGGAAAAAGATGCTAAAAGGTAAAAATTTGCCTTTAATTAAAATATTAGCAAAAATTACCTAAATGTTTTGCTTAGAGTTTGGTCTTTTTGATCAATAGAAGTTTAATATTTCACCTGATTATAAAGAAAGAGTCCATCAGTCTTTCTTAAAGAGGAGGCATTTAAACTTTTAAATATCATTTTAAAAACCCATTAATTTTAAAATTCTAAAACAAAATATTTTGCCATTAACTAAGGATTACTTTTTATAATATAAGAAAACATTAAACTGCCCATTTAGATCTCATTTATGCAATAAATAAAACAAAA
>VWYI01002167.1:2751-105328 GCA_013399455.1 Anthoscopus minutus
CCCTCTGCTGGGAGCAGCGGCCCACAGAGCCACGGAATCCATTGGCTCGGGAACGGCCTCCGGGATCGCCGAGTGTGACCTGCGACCGGGCACTGTCAGCCGCATCCTGGCGCTGGGTGACACGGCCGCTCTTCCCTTAAACAGCACCAGCTCCCCGGGCAGCCCATTCCATGTCTAATCACCGTCCTTCTGGGAAAAAATTCCTCCTGATGTCAAACCTAAAGCTTCCCTGGTGAAACTTGATGCCGTTTCCTCTCATCTTGTCGCTGGTGGCCTGGGAGAAGAGATCGACCCCCGCCTGGCTGCACCCTCTTTTCAGGGAGTTGTAGAGAGCGATAAAATCCGCCCTGAGCCTCCTTTTCTCCGGCTGACAATACCAACTCCTCACAGGACCTCGCTCCAGACTTGCTGCGACCTGGAGGCCTGTGGGCTTCAGGGTTAACACCCAACTGGTTCTCTCCCTCTGGGACCTGCCTTTGGTCCTTCAGCCGTCCTGGAATCCTGGAATGTCCCTTGGCCAAATGTGGGTTTGCTGCCCTAAAAAGCAATGTTCACCTGAGGTTTGTGGGGACTGCAGCTTACTATAAGATGCAAAGAATTGACAGGGATACAGGAGGCTGAAGAGAAGTATGAGGGAAAGGAAAATTCTGAGAACATAAATCTTTTTAAAAGCCATGCAATGTTATTTATTTTCTTTATTTCTCTTTGGGTGCATCCACCAAGAAAGAGGTTGAGAATTTCACTTCCACGAGGTGAAGGTATGACAGATGCAGAGCAGAGCTGGGGATTTAAAACATACCAGACAAATCACGGAGTCATAGATTGTTAAGTGTTAGAAGAGACCTTAAAGACCATATAGTTTCAACCCCCCTGCCACAGGCGTGGACAGCTCCCACTAGGTCAGGCTGCTCAAAGCCAGGTCTACCCTGGCCTTGAACACTTCCAGGTATAGGGAATCCAACAACTTCCTTGGCCAGCCTGTTCCAGTGCCTCACCACCCTCACAGTAAAGCATTTCTTACAAATAGCTAGCCAAAAATTCCCCTCTTGCTTTGTATCCATTGGTCATTGTCCTGTCACTACAAGTCGTACAAAGTGCAAGAGCTGCTGTCAGTGGAAAGGGCAAGCTTTGGCAGGGAAGATCTGCAAGGAATAGATCAGTAATTTTTCCCAAACATTTTATAGTTTGTGTTTTTGGTACAAATTACATGCTTAATCTGAACATTATAGAAAGAAAAAACCAAATAAATGTTGGGAACTTCACAACACAGGAATACAAAGACTCTCTAAGCATCCATACCCCTTTGTAAAAACCCCCTTATCCCTCACCAGCCTGCACAGCACATGCACTTTACTTTCATCTCCTTCCACTTGCCCCAGCACCTATAGTCTCTCATTTGGAGATGCGCAATTCCAGAGCAGCGATTCAGATGCTCACCTGCTATAAAGACAGAGGGTAGAGTCAAATTGCAGCCTCACGTTTCATACATTTCCATGGCACATGGTGGAGTACAGTGTATGAGAAGAAGTGTTTCTCCTGTTCATATGGAAATAACATTACATTTGTCAGCCCCCTCAGCCATGTTGGGATGGAAGAGCATTGCTCCCTTTACTCAGTACTGAACAACTGGTAAACCCTGAAAACAAATGTAAACTTGGCTTTATGTCTTCTGATTTTTTTTTCCTGAAAGAAGTAATTTTAACTGCAGTTTAAATTAGAAGATTAGCAATGTTTCCTTTTCTCTTCTTAAAAAAAATTAATTTCCAACATTATGAAAGGGAAATACCAGATTTACTTAGAGATGCAGCTTAAACATCTGCAAGATGAGACTGCCAGCTTTCTGTACACCAGCTGAAGGCTTTTACAACTATTCCTATCCTTGTGTTTTTATTTTCCTCCCACACAATGGTGGAAAAACGTTCCCTTCATCACTGTTAAATGAGCCTCAGGTGGGAGGAGGAGTGGACAAGTAGCAGCTGCCTGCCATAAAGAGGGTGAGCAGAGCACTTGCTTAGTTTTTTGCTGGGCTGTGAGCAGTAGCAGCATTGGACATTAGTTTTTGGGGCTCTAAGGGGGTAGGAATAGCTTAGTTCTTGTAGGGGATTTTGTTTTTGTGGGGTTTTTTTCCCTTTCTTGCACCACTCTCCTTCTCAAAGGTCAAAGTAATTCTTTGGCTTGAGGAAGTCTGTAGGTTTTTTGGTGCTTTCAAGAACTGCACAGGCCACCCTAGATGGAAGCTGAAGAGAGCTCCAGTGTTCCTAAAGCATTCTGAAACTCCAGGCTGAACCGTGTGCTAGTTTGGAACAGGTCTCAAAATAATTTTACCTTTTTGTATCTTTGAAGTGCTTGAGTCTCCTAAAGAGTTGAGCTTCTGTGTTTTCTGATTTCTTATAGTCTTGCTCATAAGCTACGTGTGATAGTGTTGTATTGCTTGCCAGTATTAGTTAACTGAGGAGACATCTCAGTGTGGGAGGAAGTTCTGTCTTGTGAATTTTTTATGACTCTGAATGCAAACTTATGCTTAAGGATTTTGGTGGGGTTGTTTTTGCTATCTATCATTTGGTTTAAGCGTAGGAAGCAGGGTGTCACTGAAATACTTGGTTTACTATGTTAGTTAGCTGTTGTTCTTAAGTATAGTATAAAGTAGAAATCCTGCATTAATGTAGCTCTTATTGTAATGTGTGACAACATATGCATTAGCATTAAGAAGTGTTTTCTTTGTGAAGCATTAAATGTCTGATTGTGTGAAGCCTTTTTTTTTTCACCCCCCTTCTTTTTTGCATGTGTGTGGCCTCTTGCTCGAGGCTAATTCACTGAAGGCTTTTTTATTTAACTGGCTGGGATACTACTTATAGAGATATATGTATCGAAGACTAAAGTTCTGTAGCTTTAGAGCTACCTTACAAGGTTGCCTTGAAGGACTAATCTTGAGAGCTGTGTACAAAAGTTTGCTTAGCAAAGCCCAACTGAAATATTTGACCTTGATAGCAAAAAAAAAAAAAAGTCAGTTTTCTACCTTCTCTTTAGAAGACAGCAGCTTTGGAAGGATGTGTTTTGTTTGGGCAGGGAGAGGAACGTCTGCTAAATTCTGACAGAGCATGAAAATAATTAAGTCACACAGTTTTTAAAGTGGTAGATAATGATCACTTCTCTCTTTCAGTGTTTAAAGAAAAATGAATACTGCCTCAAATTCAGAAAGTGGATCATATGCCACAAACCACCCAAGACCCTTTTTTTATGCACAGCCATCAGCTCAACACCCTTATCCAAATCCATGGTACCTCAGTCATGCATACAGTCCATATTGTGTACCTGCTCCAGGTAAGGTAAACAGCAGCTCTCTAGAAGATCTTTGCTTAGTTGCATACTTCTTTCCTCCACTCTTGCAGTATCTATGTTAATGAGCCTCTTGAGAGTTTAGCTAATATTTAATAAATCAGATTTTTGATGAATGCAGCACTACATTAATTCTGCCTCAAATATGTAGCCTGTGTGGTGGAAAGCATCTGCTTCTGGAGAATGGAAGCTAAGCAAAGTATTAATTGTCATCCTGCAGACACAGAGCTCTAGAATATACTTAGCAATTAATATGTGTGAGTATATATTAATTCCATATGTGCATGTATGATAGGTATGGATAAATGTAGGCTTAAGAAAATAAGAAAAATATTGTTAAATACACCTTGTAAGTGGTATATCTATGGGAACTTCTATCTGGAGCTATAGCATTGTCTGCAAAATAGCCCAAAAAAGTACAGAAAACAACTTGATGACTGTTCCAAAGCATGAAATAAATTCTGGTTGAAGTATAGATAAGCTGTTCCCTAATAAAGAACTGAGTTTTTGCGCCAGATTTGCTTCTACACATTGAAAGGTGGCGTGTTTTATTTATGGATGTGTCTGACCTTGTAGCTGTCCCTGTCTGTCTATGCAAGTAAATATGATTCAGGATGACTTACTTCAGAAAGATGACATATTTCTCTTTTCTTTCTGTCACCAATGTCTAGGCTTCCGAAGTGGACATCCATGTTTTCCATTTTATTCTGTTGCACTCCATGAGTACCCTGGGTTTTTTGTTCCACAGCATCCAGTACATGCAAGAATTAACAGAAGGCCTTATTTTAATGCTGCCCCATCTTCCCCTATGTTTTATCATGCAACAAGATTTAGACATTATAATAGCCCTGGGAAGAAAATGGAGACAAAAGAAACACAGACTGATCCTAGACAGCCTGAAAGCAAGCAAAAAAAGCATCAAGATATCCGTACAGAAACGAAAGGTTGTGATGCAGGAAATATAGGCTGTGTTTCTCCTGGTACTGGTGCAGAGACTGAAAGTACTTCAGAGAAGCAAGACTCATTTGGCTCTTCTGTGGTGCTAGACAGAGAGTTTCATAAGAACCCTGCCAGCTCTACACAGTATAGAAATCTTCGTACAGGAAGCTATGCCTTTGAGAAGGAAGAAGTAAGGATAGAATATGGAAATGGCTCTCCAGCTATTCAGCTGTGGAAGTCCTTTAAAGAAACAATCCCATTGTATGATGTGGCAAGTGGTAAGCCAGTTCCAGAGAACATAATGCCACATGACTTATTTTCTGTTAGCTCATGTGAAGGCATGATATATGGCCCTTGTGAAGGAGAGAATATGCTGCCAGGAGCTTCCTTAGATGAGAGAAAAGCTGTTGTCACCTCCAAACAGGATGCTGAAACTGTGCAAGAGAAAGATGTCCAAAATAATGAAGTGAAGCTGGATGCGGAAAAGATGGTAAAATCCCCCCCAGGTGAAACCATGGCAGTGCAAATCACAGAGTTGGCAAGATCTGTTGGTGTAGATCAACCAGTGGTAATAGCTAAGAAATCTAGCACTAAAAGGTCTGCAGGATCAAGAACTTCTCAAGAAGAGCCCATCATTATTCAACAAACAGGACTTCTTCCATCTAACATGGAGGTAATGAGTGACTTTCAGCAGAAAAAGCTGAATTTAAGCCAGAGTGCAACCAATGAAGGTCAGACAGAAAAAAGTATTTGGTGTGACAAATCAGTTGAGAAGTTTTCTCCCTCTAGCAGCTGGCTGGCTTGTTTGGACAGTATGGACACAAACTACAATGTTTGTTTGCCACAAAGGAAGCGTCAAAGTGTAATCAGTCTGTCTTCTGATGATGTGTCCTCTAGAGAGGAAGGCTCATCAATTGAAAATGCCCCAGTGTCTTATTTTGTGCCTGACTATGTGCTTCAGAAAAGCATGTATACTTTTCAGAAAAGTACAGAGGGCTTAGAGAAAGAGCAAATTAAAAGTGGTGGGTCCCTTAATGTAGATGAAGTGGTAGGAAAGGAGCAAGTGGACAGCTTGAATGACCAAGATATCAACTCTTCAGACACAAAAATCAAAGAGGCTTCCAGTAAAGGTAGAAAGCTGGGAGCCCTTTCTAGGTCCTCTAGTAGGAAAGAAATGGATTCTCTCAACAAAAAAGCAGCTAAGAGTTTGTCAGAAGTTGAGGACTCTGAAGAATATTCTGTGAAGGGAGAAGAGGAAGATGAAGATGGAGAGGATGAATATGAGGAGGAAGAGGATGATGACATGGATGAAATGGAGTATTTCTTTCAAGAAGCCCCTCCATATGGCATCTTGTGGCCAAGAAAAGGAAATTTCTACCAAGTTGGCCAGAGAGTGCTCTGGAAACCACCTAAAAATGCTGTACCAGCACAATTAATTAGCTGGCCTGCTCAAGAGAAAAGAAAGGCTAGGAGTGGGCTTGTTGAAAACATTGGTGTAGTTTACAAGCCAAAGAAGAGAGAACAAGATGAAGTTGTATACAGTGACTATGGGTATTATGGAAGAAAGAGGCCTATGACAAGAAGAGAAGGACTTGAACACCAGCGAATGCTACGGAAATTCTTGGGAGGTGAGCTAATTGCTAAGGACAAAGTGCTGATTAGTAGCATACACAAAGAAGACCTAATTGGAGTTTCAAATTGTAGTTTAAACTAGTGGCAAGATTAGAGCATGTTGTAGCTTCAAACTTGGCCATGAGCCAGAAGTCCTGCAGAATACTTTTTCTGAAGCAGAGGAAGTTTGCTGCAATTTTTTACCTGTTGCATAAGAACTCTGCATTTTCACAACCAGCAAAGAATAATGCAGAACTCTCCTTTGTGTTAGATTTGATATACTTAACTCTGACATTAGTGGCAGTTTATGAATTTGTAAAGATTAAGGTAATTTAGATTATATATTTACTGTTGCTAAGTATCTTAGAAGCTCTGCATTTAAGTTTATACAGTCTGACTCTCCTATCACAGAGTAATTCTAGGTGCATTTAACAGAATTAAGTTCTTTATAATCTGGTGGACATACTATCTCTAACTTCCCTGCAGTAGAGGAGTCAAAAAAGGTTTTTTAATTGTAGCTGCTGCGTTCTCTTAGCAAAAAAAATTTTGTATTTTCAGAAAATTGGTGTGAAACTGTATTAAATTTGACCTGGAAAATGACATCTTATTTAATCAAATGTAGATACTCCTAGAAATTGGATTCATCTAAACTGAGAAGAAGAATTATCAGTTTGCAATCTGTTATGTGGTCACTTCAGTAAGTGGCTGTTGTTTAGTACAGTCTTGTATTGTGAAGAACATCCAAAACAGAGTGATTTAATTCTAATAGCAGGCTTAGTGTTCTTAGACTTTATTTTCTTTGTTCAAAATCTGTAGACTTGAAGTGTCTTGTAATTTTTCTAAAGTGTGGTCTCTAGAAAACTGTTTCTATTTCAATAGACTCCTACAATCAGATCCAGTAGCTGGCTTTGCATTCTGGCTTGTGGATCAAACAGTATACCAACATTACCAAGATTAAATACTGACCTTAATTTTTTTTTTAATTTTAATTAGGAAGGCTGTTAAGGGAGAACATGGGGATACCACCTGAAGAGTACTGGATTAGAAGTGGTGCTAAACCTAGATTTACCAGCCAAATACATGGTAGTTTCTCACCTCCAGGGAAGAGCAAAGAACAAGGTACAACTTTCCCTGTGTGTTTTTGTACTTAACGAACATTCAAAAGAATATGATACAACATAGCAAGCACTGATAGTTTTATAAGATTTGAAAATAATAAAACTAATCCTTGTTGGTTTGATATTGATGAAATGCCTGTCAGTCAGTATATCTTGGATATATTCATAGTTTTCTCAGACTGAAACAGGGTAATAAGAGCTACTTCTGGGGATTTTTTAAAGGTATTATAGGAAATCAAAGCATTAAATGCTTTGATGTGGCCAAAACAAAGCCTTTATTTGTGCCAAGCTGTTACTGCCATAAACTGTAATATTAATTTTTTATCCAGATAATGCTGCTTTTGATAGCATATGCAGTGGCAGCTCCTAATTTTGATCAGCAAAACATATAGGGAGTTCTATGTTGTAGCTTCATATGCCAATGCTCAAAAAAACTACCATGGACCATCCCTGACACTGCTAAAGAATGATTGAGTGCAAATCATTGTGATCTAGTTAAGGAAAAGATTAAGAAATCAGTTATTTTAACAAAGCAAAAGCTTAGATAGTTTCTTAGCTCATGAAGCAGAATGTTTTGGTTTTTCTTCTTTACAGATAATGTTTTACTTGGAGTTCAGATGGTTTTGATGCGTTTAAAGGGTGTTGGAGTGTAGGTGCTACACAATTTGCTGTAGGTGGAAATTGCCACCCTCCTGGTTCATGTATTTCAGGTACCTCAGGATCAGTTTATCCAAGTGATGGGGTGTGAGGCTATCTTCAGAACAGACTTATTTGCTTCTCTTCAGTTCACTGATAACACACATCAGCTTTCCTGTATCAACAGCCAAGTAGACAGAATGTATTCCTTAGAGGTCTTTCTCTGCATTGTTTTCTTTCTTGAACATATTGGGGTTTGGGAATAGTTACTGCCTGCATTGGAGGCTTTCTATCTGCAGACTTCAGTGTTGTAGGGTTTTGTTTTTTAATGCTAGCATGCACTATAAAAGTTGAAAATATTTTACTTTAGCAGCACTGTTCTTGGCTCCTCTACAACAACGTATAAAAATATGGTAATAATTCTAAAACAACTGTTACCTTTAACTTTCAGCATATTTCTTCTTTGTCTTTGAATGTATAGATGGTGCAGCAAACTGAGGATGTTTGATCTATTCCTTGATTACTTTTCCTCTTTTTCTAGCCCAGGTAGTTTGAAGAAGTCATCACCTTCAGTGTTAGGAAGCAGGAACTGGTGGGTTTTGAACACTTTTTGTGCCAATGGATGTCTCAGAAGTGCTATTAAAATTACATCCTCTTTAAAAATGTTGCCTACATTAGTATTTGCTTTTTCAAATTAAAGCATCCTACAAGTAAGGAGGTTTGTCTAAACAAGATATATTGCTTCAGCATACACTAAATTTGACTTCTTGAGCAGTGTACTTGCGGTGCATAACTTCACAGGTCTGAAGTTTTTTAAAGACTGTGGGTGAATTGGGTCGCTTGGACAGCACCAACTAGTCTTGAATACTTGAAGATTGAACTAAAGCAGAATTATTCAATGTACTAGGTTCCTTTTTTACCACATTAACATCTATCCAAATTATGACCCAAAATACAATGCATCCAGAATTATGGTTAGACTGTGGTTAAATATTGTGTATGAGTAAGACTTGCTTGACATGTGTAGTGTCAATTTTATCTGCTACTAAAATGAGTACAAAAAAAGGAGGGAGAAAGAGGAACAACACCACAGACCAGCTGATCAAAGTCAAGGTTAAATTTACCTTGAGATTATGCATTGGGGAAATAACACCATTTGTATCTTGTTATTTAGTGTGCCCACCTTTGGTTAAACCAAAGAAGAAAAGAATGGGCAAGCAACCTTCAAAATGCAGAGACACAAGACATGAGGTGGAAGAAGTAGAAATGTGGGAGCTGCCTAAACACAGTGTACACAAAGGTTGGTATACAGTGACAAAAGCTACAAAAATGACTGTTACAAGCATTTTTTCTGTCTTGGGGACTCATCTTTCTTGGTTTGAATTGCAGAGATGTTGGATAGTTTGTGAAATAATAGCAAGTGCTATGTATGCAGACAAGGTGGGGGGGAAGCAAGCTAAACTTTGAGTGCTTAATCACCTTGCTATGAATGCCAGTATAGCTTTGACCAGGTTGGGTTCCTTCATTTTTAATGTGAGGGTGGGGGAGGAAACCCACACCAAAACCTGATGTCTTATTTTTAGTCTAGTTGCTCTCCAGACTGTTTAACTGTCTTTTTAAAGCGCTGGGTCCTGTGTCACTTTGCAGTATATGCTTTTATTTAACCTGGTCATCTGGCTCAGCCCAAATGATCTGAAATTTGATACAACACAAATTCACATATATAATTCTTAAGATCTTAAACTTTATGGAATAGGAACTTCTGGCTATTTTGGAGTAAGACAGAGAAAGATCAGAATGAAATAGATTCAGCAATAAATATGCTTTGCTTCTGTAGATTTCTGTGAGAGTCTGAAAAGGGTCAGTAGATACAAAAAGCTACCTAAAAGATTAGATATTTTGCTGAAAAAGAGCAAGTTAGCTCTTTGAGTAAAATGAACTCAAATATTCCATCAGGAAATATGTGAGTCAAAGATAGTCTCTCTGTCATGTATTAGACAAAGGATTAGACTTTCCTCTTTGAAGTGTAAGGAATGTTGTAAACAAACTTAGGGCTGAAGCATCTTACTAGTGAAAATTGGCATCTGTCCTGAAGCCAGATTGTTTGAACATTGGTCTTAAGACTTTAATTGCTGATCAGCTTTTAGTAAAAGCATCCAGGAAACTTGCATAATCCCAAAATACTTCTTATATTTTTCCAATAAATACTTGATGTTTCTTGGACGCATTCAACAATGCAGTTATAAGAACACACTGAGAATGTCATATGAGCTTCCTATGTTATGCTGAGATATTCTGAAGCCTAACACCACTCATGCACATTTTATACTTGCTGCAAAGTTGAGTCCATACTTCTAATATCAACCATCAGTACCTGCAATAGGAAAATAGAAAATCACTGATATCTAGTCTTTCTTTAGAAGCCAATTGATGTAGTTTGGAGGTGGAATATATACATACCTTTTTTTTTTTTACCTTTAGGGCATGGAACAAGGAAGTCCTTCTCTAAGAAAAGATAATTGCAAACATTGAGGAAGAAGGAAGCGGGGGAATACCTCAGATTTGTCTAGTATAAATCCAAGATTTGATTATTATTCTCTTGTGAATTTTGTAACTTGCTGTTCACTCTAAAAGGGCAAGAAGTGACACTGTAAAGACTGAGGACACAATTAAAATTGAATGAAGTATTTAACACCAAAGCCACCTTTTTATAACTAGCACATCCACTATTTAAATAATAAATTTCATAGAATTGCACTCTGAGACTTCTTGTGTTCCATCTTTACACAGTAGCAAAAAAACTTGAGATGACCATGTATGTGCACTGTTTTTATAGCATGACAGTTATTGCTGCCCTGTTCTTAAACTGCAGGGCTGTGAAGCATGTCCATGTCATCTCATAGACATATGATGTGGACATAAGTACAAGACTCTTTTCTATCAGCTGGATTTGTTTTTGTCAAAATGTAAAGGAATATAGTTACAGCTGTATGAAGTCAAATGCTGTTTTAAAGTTTCAAGGCAGTTCCTCAGATCTTACCCTCATGACTGAGGACTAAACTAAAGCATTGAGTTATGTGATGCCTCCCTCTCCTCTCCTTTTTCTCTGGAGATTTTTGAGTCACTTATGGAGACCCTGAGCTGCAGAGATGGATCTGAAAGGTAAAACAGAAGTTTTTAGTGGTGTGCCGTTTTCTGGCTTCTTTTCTGATGACCTCTATGACTTACAGTTGATACTGTACCTGAAAGTTTCTTTATAGAACTAAGATGATAAAACTAGGTCTGTGCTGAGCTGTCTTATGAATAATGGTAACAGACTGATCTAGAGGAGGTGGATAGCTCAAAAATACGTAGGTTTTTTTCCCCATGACTGTGAAGGCTATTATCACTGGGTGAGAAGAATAAATATGATATTGCCAGTATTGAATGATTCCCAAATAAAGTGATAGTGTCAGTGAAAAAGACAGGGAAACAAAAAAAACTAAAACAAGCATCTGGTTTCCCTTAAAAAAGGGTGGGGTGAATGGACAGACAGAACTTATCTTTTGCTTCCTCTCCCATGTTCTTATTCGGTCTGTGCCCTAGAGTAACCTACATGGATAAAAGTAGCATTTCCTGTGACTCTGTTCAGGTTTTGAGCCTACCTATTACTAGTTTGAACTGTAACTGAAGTTATGCTGTTTTTCCTCTTAGTGAGGAGTACTGATGTTTCCCTACTCAACTGATCCTCATCTATTTTTTAATACCATCTGCTTAATTGTTAAAGCTATAGCTACAGCCTTTACCCCAAGCTGTTAGGGGAAAGAAGTCATTGTGATGACAAGTTTTCAATTCCTTTTTACTTCAAGCAATGAAAGAAAATAAATGCAATAAAAATTTTTATTTGGCTTCTGTACTGCTCAAAATCTCTGCATCATAACCTCAAATAATAAAATGAGGAATTCAAGCATGGGGCTTTTTATCACTGATTTCTGCTGCTAGCCTTAGCTGTATCTTTTGCTGTTTATCTGATAAAAGGAATATTCATGACCTCACACTTGGATGGCATTCTTACTTTCAGGAATACAATAATTTTGGGTAATACTTGACAGGTACTCCAAATGATCATGCTGGTCATCCTTTTACAGGTCTTGCACTACTCAGTGTGATTTCTACTCAGATGCAAGAAAGCCTGGTGAACACTCCTGAGAGGATGTGAGGGTGTAGTAGGCGAGTTTACACAGCTCTTTGTCTGAAAACAAATGCTATTTTAAACTGGTTGTATCTTCTTCTATACTCATGCTATGCCCAATACTTAAAGTAGTATGCATGAATGCTCCAGTGTTCAGGAAATAATTCTGTTAGGTTATATGCAGTGTATTCTACTCTAATAGTACTGGTCCTGTGACCTTTAAACTAAATCTTCTATTTGGCTTTTTTTCCATTCAGCAGCATGGACAATTTGTGGACTGCATCTTAACCAGCTTACAGCTGAATCTGTTGTTCCAGTGGGTAAAATGGCCATGCTTCACAAGGGCTGTGAAGTAAAACTGCATTTAAAAGGCTGTGAATTCAAGCCTGGGCTCTTTTTATTCAGCCAGGTAATTAGGCACAGTGATACTTACTTTTGCAGATGCACATACGTGTCAGCTTCTGTTCCCACTGCAGCCAGACTGACTGCCCAGTGACTCACTGCAGAGCTGGCAGTACTGCAAACTTGTAACTGTCGCAGTACTGCATTGCCTTAGCTTTCACATGCTTCCTGCAGCATCTCCTGAAAGGCAGCTGAAGAATCTATTTGCTGCTTGGCACACCAGCAACAAACCTTGGAGGCCTCTGGGATTGCCATACTGAGAGCATTGTTTGGACAGACTTACTGTCTGTGGCTCAGGATTTCTAAATTGTTATTGGTAGCTAACTGAAACCTCTGTTGCAAAGTGGGTGCGGTGTAATTACTGATGTGGAGCTGTGGGTTCTCTTGGCTTGCCAGGTATTAATTCTGTATTTTATTTTTCAGTTTGGTAGCACCTGGATGGCATGAATTTTTTTCCCTTTTACAATGTCTAGTGTTCAGCCTGTAACAGGAAAATGTTAACTACAGGTCTTTCTATTAAATTCAAACAAAGGAAGATCAGAGCCAATGGCAAAAAAAACCCCAAAATCCAAATCCCAAAAGCCCTTAACACTCATGGCATGCTAACTGAAGGCATACCAAGAGAAAACAAAATCCTTTTTTTAGAGTTCTTAGCTTCCCCTGACTTGCTGACACTGGCTATTTCACTCAAAAAGACTATAAACTCTAACTAATTGAATGGCCAAAGAAATAAGGAAAATATCAGTATTTTACCTGAAATACCTTTCTGACAAAAATGGTACAGAGTATTAAGATAAAAGACGTGGGAAGCTGTGTTGCCTTTGAGGTTTGTTTTAGCTGCATTTTTACACTTACTTAGTTTTAAGAGACTATATGTTATTATTATCACTTGGACTTCAACAGAACATTCAAACAAATACACATCTACAAAGAAGGCAGAAAAAATGTTTTTTGAACAAAAACATTAAATGGTTACGATTTAGAAAATAAGGCTAGTCATCCTTTCAAGACTATAACTGTTCATCCTGCTCTTTGGGTTTATTTCTACATAAAACTGTTTTTCATTAATCTAAAAGGGTGTTGGTATTTATCTTTAGTTTACATATTTTTAAAAGACTTATCTTAAATGACAGCTTTGGCACTGTTTAAATTGCCAAATGATGACATGAATCGTGCTTCTCAGCACTCGAGTCCTCACTGTTAAAAGCACTCCTGTAAATCTTAGTCTATTGAAACTGTTAAATTTTGAAATGCTGCTTTTATGAATTGCAGTGATGACCTACATGGGATATGACAGAGGCTTATAAAACTGGAAATTATATAAGGACAGCAAACAGGAATCAGTTATTCACATACCTTCCAGTGTAAGATTAAAGGTATGTGAAATTCAACTCGTACAAAGCAGTGTGAAAGCCAGTTGCTACAGATGAATTAATAAATAATGAAGAATTAATTGCTGAGGAAAATGGCAAGGTTTATAAGCAGTGAGTGGATATCAAAGAGAATATATATCCAAGGCCACTAAATACTAAAATCCAACCCATGATTCTAAGTACCTGCACCACAAGTACTCTCAGCAGTAGAGGCTGAGAGAACACTCCAGTGAAGTAACACATCACTTCACAGCATGCTCTTCTGTGGAGGCATCTTCTATTAACCATAATTGCAAAGATACTATTTTACAGATTTAACAGATCCTTAGTCAGGCATAGAAAAGTGGTTTGGTACCTCAAACATTTAAATTAGATTTGATACAAAAATTAGATTTGATACAAGTTAGAAATGGTCTCCTGATGTATTTTTCTTAATGGTTAAAATAATAAACCCTGATAGATAGAGCGAGTTCTATTAATAAGGAAAGGGATTGCAAAGGAAAAACTAAATTTGTTTTTATTAAACTAAACTTCAGAACAATCTTAAACAACAAAAGCTAAAGTAACTGAAGTGATCTTCAGCTAGCCCTGCTCTAAGCAAGCCTGAGTAACAGTTCTCTTGGAATGTATCAGGTAATTATCAGGCTTCCAGCATCTGTTCAATAATCTATAAATGCTAATGCATCTCAGCACCAAATGTGGCAATAGAAGAATCTTAGAATGCTTTGGGTTGGAGGGGGCTGTAAAGTTCACCTAGTTTCAACCCATTGCCACACACAGGGCCACCTCCCACTAGACCAGGTTGGTCAGAGCCCTGTCTAACCTGGCCAAGAGAATCAGTTGATTATAGATCTCCCCATGTTATTTCAGCTGTTAAATCTTTTTCTGGTGAAAGAGCAAGGCCCTTAGAATCTGGGGGTGCTGCTGATATAGGGAACTACCACGAATCACCAGTAAATCCCATCACAGGGAGATTTGCTAAATACAAGCAAAAATACAACTCTACTTTCAAGCTCTGGGAATATGATAGAGAAACTTTTTGTAAGTAGGCCTTGCTTATCCTGTTTGTCCTCAGAATGTATAGTGAATGACTGGCACAGAAGGGGGAGGTTATTTTTACTAAATCACTCTTAGTCATGTAGGAGGGAGAAAAAATATTTTAATCTATACTTTCCTTTGTCCTCTCTTGCGAAGCTTTCAAGAAAAAAAATAGCTGCATTTTAGTCTATGGTTCCTTGATTTCACTGTTAATGTTCACTCTACTGCACTACAGCTTTATCATGTGGGGTTTTTTTTTAACCCTGGCATACCCACAGAGACTAAATTCTATAGTTCTTTCAAATCAAATCTCTTTCCTTTTGCACAGTACCAATATCTGCCATCTAGTTCCTTAAGTCACAGCTCTGTACTAATGTACTTTAAGGTTTCAAAGAGAGTTGGTTACTGTAATGCTTTTTATAGCTATCTCTATCTTCCTGGTTGAATTTGTGGTCAGTGCATAAGGTCTACCAAGTACACAGAACTTACTCTTCTTCCCACTTACAAGTTTTTTACTGTTGTTCTGTGGGTTCATGCATATAGTTGAAAACTATTTTGAGAGCCTTACATGTTTATATTCTTGTGGGATGATTAAAAAAAATGTTACCTCATCAAATCTAGTAAACATAAAAAGTAAGTGGGAATTCATTATCTCCAAGCCTTTTAAAAAGGAAACCTCCCTCAACTTGTATCAAAACAACAGATACTGAAGAATACGCAGAAATTAATATTTTCAATTTCTTATGTGGAACCCCCTCTTTTAAATAACTAAACCCCCTACCTCTTTCAAGTTAAGTTGAATATATAACATCATTACTCTTGGCTCCCACTTCTGTGATTCAGACACTGTAGATGTTTCACTTTAGATGTTTCAGAACTGTGTATTAATGGTGGTGATGTTGAGATTTTGTTACACACACACCAAAAAACAAAAAAAAAAAACAAGTCTTGCTGATGCTGCAATTTTGTCTTAAAGTAAATCCCCTTGATTACCTTTTTTCCCCTGCAGCAGTACTCTTTATTTCATTTCCCTAGCTGCCAACATTAGGATAAGTACACAGAACTTCAGCATGTATGCGGAGAAGAAAATACAGTACAACCTGCTCATTATAAGCACTGTAAGGGAACTCTCAGTGCTCTGCATGGTGAAAACTGCAGTCCTGTTACAATGAGGCTTTGTATATAATAAAATAACTTCATGGAGTAAAGATGCTTCAACAGCCAGTCTGCTAATGCTGCAGGTTTGTCAGTGATCCCTTGGTGGTTGCTGCTGTCTGCTGCTGGTCATGGGGCAGCAATGCAGAGGGACCCCATCTGACCAAGCTGGATGACTCTCAGCAAGGGTTTTACTGCACAAAGATATGGTTTAATGCAGCTTTCTTCTTTTTGAATGCAGAGGAGCAGAAGAGGATGCCAGTGTAGGATGCTGTATGCATAGACATGTATGCTCCAAGTTTAATAAAGCCCTTTCTGGTGTTTTCCTCATCATTCTTTGGATCTTTCCTCGCAGTTCACAAGTAGAGAGGTCAATGAACATGCAGTAGGTGCCTGCTGTCAGTCAGATTCTGACTTGTCGTTAGATTTGGATGATTTATGCTTCCTCTTTTTCTTCTTCTTCTTTTCTTTCTTTTTCTTTTCCTTTTTTCTCTTCTTCTTCTTGTGTTTATGTTCTGAGGAAGTGGAGCTGCTACCATCTTCATCATCCTCATCACTGTCATCACTGCTATCAGATTCTGAGGTAGAGTCCTCCAGCAGCTGCTTCAGTTGCTGTATCCTGAGTTTAAAATATATTAATGAGAATCCTTTCTAGCTCTCCTCTACCTCTAGTCATTTATCCTAACTTTCATCTTTCCTTTTTAGCTTGAGGAATGGGAGCTGCATGCAAAGGGCAGGGGAATGCTTCCTCTTTTGCTTAATCACACTCTCATTACAGATAATATCATGAACTGATAAAAGCAACTCCTTTGAGACAAGCAGATGTTCTGCTTTCAGGGACTTTCCATCCCACTGGATAGCAAAGGCAGAGTAGTTTATTAGCTTATTTATGTGTGCAAAATAATAAGGCAACAGCTATCACCAGCCCACCTGGTGATAAACTCTATGCTTATCCCTACAAAGTCATAGGATATTATGACATTCATTACCCTGCTCATAGAGGATGTCAGTGAAGCTGACACTGTAGGGTCTGCTCTGGATGCAGCAGTATTTTTGGAAGGCACTCTTTCTTTGAACTTTCAAGGATTACTGGGACAAAGTTTTTGCTTATTTTATTGTTGTCTTCTGTATCCTCTCCAAGAGTGCTGCTCTCTGGGCTAGCTATAGTTAGCCCGCTGAAGCAGTTCAAGCAAGAAAGCATCAAAAACTGCCACTTTACATACAAAATAATGATCTCTCAAAAGCAGCAATATCAGGTGCCTAGAACTAGCTTTCTAAACTCCCCCTTCATTTCTACTAAAAGCATTCTGACAAACCAAATTTTAGAAAACACCTCAGAGTGAAGCCAGTGAAAGAAAAAAAATAAATCAAGCTGTTTTTCCAGGCCTAAACCAAAACCACACCCAAGCACCTCAATATTATGGCATAAATGCATACAACTGCTCTTTAAACTTTGTTTTGGGGAAAATATAGAAGCTAAAGAATTAAAGCAGTTGGAAGTATAAAGAGTGATTATTTAAAAATTAGAAATGCATTAGTCTGTCAGCATGAAGAAACTGTCATTAAAAAAATGTTCTGAGCCAAAAATAAGCTTCTATAAAAAGGTCACCTATACATTAGTGCCACATTACCAAAATAAAAACTAAATTGAAAATGCAGTTTACTACAGACATACCTCTTTTCTTTTTCATGACGCTTATTTTCCCTTATTATATCATACATTGGATCTTCGTGTGCCTTTAAAATGAAAAACAGGAAATAGTGTTATCACCAATGGTTTTGTTTCCTAAAAAAAAGGAAACCAAAGCAACCAAATGCAAGAGGCTTTTATCAAAAGATGGAATATGCTTAGCAAGCTCTTAATTCACTGTCAGACTTAGTACTGTTCACCTGAACTGGTATATCTGCTCTAGGGAAAGGTTATCTAGCTACATCTCCAAAGAAGGGGACTCTCCTTAGGTATCTCCTTAGGTATGCCTACCTCTCCAATCACAGACAACTATAAGAATCCTTTACATGATCTGTGGGAATAGCTAGACATAGATGGAATACTCAAGCTCAAAATAATAAGCTGTACCCTTAAAGTACATTTAAAAAATCTGATATGAACAAACAGGAATATAGGAGCAAGGAATGTAAGACATGGATAATGAAGTTGGAGTGGTCCTATCATGCTATGCACCTTTATTCGTTCTTAAATCAAATTAAATGGGCATTGCAGCAAAAGACAGGTGTGAAGGAAGACAGAAAATACACTTTGCAGACATTTAAGGTGGGTTCATGCAAGAATGCAGAAAAAAGGTGGGGTGTTAATTTCTGTTGGAAGATAAAGTAAACAAGTCTAGCAGAGAGGAGAGATGGCAGATGCTGACCAGAGGTGATAACTGAAATGAGAGGAGCAAATGGAAGATGTTGGGAATTCACCATAATGGGCCTTGGACATACAATAAGAGTTTGATGCAAAAAAGAAGCCTGAGGGACAATGAAGTCTAAATAGAGGTAGTCTGGTCATGGGAAAGGGCTAAAAATACTCTTTGCACTTGCATACAATCAGTACAAATCCAGAATCTGGACAGGGTAAACCAAGATTACATTTTCCAAGGATAGAAATGAGGACATAAGACATGTAGTGATGACAGCTTGAAATGTAGGTTAATGAAGCAGAGCAACAGAAATAGTTAAAGAGATCACACAGGAAGAATCTGCAGAACTGAGATGTAGCTTCATGTAGCAAGAGATCAGACTTGTAGACAATGACTGGATTACAGACCTACACAACAGCATTCATGATGTGGTTGTTCACAGCGAGAGCAGAAGGCTTGAAGCAGCTGTAATGTGGGCAGCTCAAGCTTGACTAAACATTTTTTGTTATGTTGACATTTTAATCACAAAAAAACCAGAATGTAACGGTTGAAACAGGTTCTTGAAGATTTCCAATTTATATGTAAAAAATATTAATTTTCCTCTTGAAGAGTAGATTTTCTGCAAAGTAGTCAAACATCCAACCACATCTGTAGCTTTTTCTTTATTAGGAGATTTTCAGCATCTATATTATACTAGAGACAGAGGAAAAGTCCTTAATAAAGCATCATCTAATAGGTTTATCTTCAGTTGCAAGATTATGCATTATCAGTACTAAAAATTACAAGTGGTAATATTACACTATTGTTACTCACCACTCTAAATTGTTCCAACTTCTGATTGCCTTTAATAAAGAATGGGCATTCCTTATCTCCTGTTCTGTGTCCATAACGTTTACATCTCCAACCTTTAAAAAAAATGCAGCAGTGAACTGCACCTCTGAGACACATCAGAAGAAGCACAAAAAGCCAAAATCACATTTCTGCAAAATATTTTCAATTGGTTGGAAGAAACAGTGAGATACAACTAGTATGCTGATAAATGTAACGTCCATAAAATACAAAGCTATTACAGCGTTCAAGATACTAGTTGCTTTTTTATCAATATGACGTCAATCTACCCAGACTTCATCATCTGTCCACCAGACATTCTGCCCTCCCCCAGCATAAATGGATGGACATATGAGAGTACAATGACACCTTTTTTCAGCCTTACACTGCATAACTTTGACTTCTTTTCCCAAAGGCATCCAAAGCCCTTTTGTTGGGGCATGTGCCAGGAATTCTCGTGCACTTTCATTGCCTGGTACATCAGGTATGCAGTCTTCTGGTTTTGTTTCATTCTCCTACAAAAAAAAAAAAAAAGAAGAAGAAAGATAAGGAAAATAACTTCCTTTTATTGACTTTGCAAGAATTAATACTTCAAGTGTACAGACCTTCACTTAACAGGAAACATACTTCCCTCATTACCTTTTTTCCTTGTAACACTAGGATCTAAAAATCTAAAATATCTTTTTTTCTCACCCTTGAATTTTGCAGCCAGAACCTTCCTGCACGGGAGTTTCATTCCTTCCTACCCATTTTAGTAATTTATTTAAATAAATACTAGAAATGAAAACTTAACACAAAGCAGAGGCTTTGTTATCCTCTTCCTGCTAGTAAGACATAACAATTACAAGGAAGACTTTACAACATAGAGTAGTTATTCCTCAGGTTAAAAGCATTACTTTATGGCATAGGTATATAAATTTGGCAAAAATAATGATCATGATGAAAGAATTGTTTTAGCCTAAGCAATAGAGAAGAATCTTCAAGATTGTCATTCAAACTGAAAATCTGCTTTCCATAAACAGCTCTCCTCTATCCACACTATGAAGTACTGCACAAAGTGTGCCACGAGATGATCAAAGACCTGGTCTCCTTCTATCTGATTCTGGGCATTTCACTCTGGATCACCAAGACAAAATGGTCAGCTTGCAATGATTCTCTGAGTTTTTCCTGGGAAGCACTTACTTCTCTCTGTAATTTATATAGGTAACACAGACATTTAAACACCTAAAGAACATGTTTTGTGAAAATCCCACATAATCCTAAAAAAATGACTGCTATTTACCGACCTTAATTAGCCCAGGGGGAGGTTTCTCATAGCTGAAAAGCAATAGAAATATTGTTACTCGACAGCTTAGCACAGACAAATACATTTTAAAAATACAGTTTTTCAGTGGTATTAAATCCTTCAGCTCATATTTTTCCTTAAATTTTACCCTATAACTAATAACCAAGAACTACAGCAGAGCAGGGATACAGCAAGCTGAGAGACAGCATTTATCATATTAGTACATGTCTCTTGCAAACATCCTTCATATTCATATTCTTGTGGGAGCACAACTACTTCCTGGGGATATGTGGTATATTTGATTTAGCTTCTGTTACCATACATGCATAATCCTCTCCTCTTTTTCTGCTGCACCCCTCCCTAAGGTCTCCAAACTTCTTTACACCAGCACTGCTGAATCATAGACACAGTCAGCTGAAAATGTCAAGTCAGAGAGTTCCTTACATCTAGCTTCGCCAGCCAAACCTAATACATAATAATTTCATCATCTTCTGTGTATCAAACCTAAAGACAGAGCCCTAATAACCTTAAGTACCATATTTTCTGCAGCATTTATTTGGGTTAAGAGTAGATAAAACATTCGTTAAAATCCACGTTGCAAACACTACATAGAGCACACAGCAACTGAGAAAATGCATGTGCTAAGGAGTTAAATGCCAAAGCTATACAAAATGGTCCTGGAGGAAAAGAATACACATTACTTAGAAAGATGCAGGTGTGTGTAACTGAATTTCTATCGAGATTTTTCCTCTCAAGTCTCACCTGTATTTTAACAGATACACTGTTTCCTGTAATCTGCTGCCTTAGTTGAAAGTATAGAGTGATCTTAGAAGAGAATGGAGATTTTTTTGGTTTTTTCAATGGCACAAGAAGAACAGCACTGTGCAAGCCGAGTCCCGAAATCTTCTGTTTTATGGAAGAATTTTTACAACAGAACTTTCCAGATATTATCCACACATTAACTCAGCAGGACATGAAATATCTGTACTGGCTGTGCAACGTTTTAGGCCACAAGTTTGACGGCATAGGTGATATTTCGTTGGCTCAGCTGTGCACACACATACACTCCACTATATACCTATAGGATTGCTAGGCACAATCATACTAATACAATGAGAACAGCAGGGAAAAGGTAGTTAAAGTACGTTCATCCCATCTTTCTAACAATAACTTCGGAGTGCTGTTTGGTGCATTTAATAACAAACGGATTTTCACTTCCACGCGGAAAAGAAAAAAACCAAAATCATGTTCTTGTGTACCTTCTGACCTTTTTATTCCATTAAAACAATAATCCCTTTCCACTGAAATACCATAAACCTTTTACAGCACCTTTTTATCCCTTCTTTTTTTTTTTTAAAGTCCATTTAGTCCATTCCAGTGGAACAACCTCTGCTCCTATGCTGCATCTCTCAGACTTGGAGGAACCCGGGAGAGCCCCTTCTGTGCCCCAACAAGCCCTTCATAAGTCACCAAACACCTCTCCGAGTGGCCCCGAAGCCCTTCTGCCACTCATCCTTAAGGGGACAAGGGAAGAATAATCATCACCCCCCAAAAAGCCCCAAACTCTGCACTGGAAATGAGCCCCAAATGCCGGTGGGGTGTGCTCAGAGCAGAGTCGGGGCGGGAGCCGCGGGCAGCCTCCCCTCCTCCGCTCCTTACAAAGACTCCAGGTGCTGGATCTTCTGGAGCTGCTGCGCCTCCTGCCTCTTCCGCTTCCTCTCATGCCGGTCCTGGGTCTTGCCGCCGCTGGCCGCGGGCTCCGCATGGCTCCTGGCCCGCGCCTGGCTGCCCCTCACCGCCTCCCCCTCCTCCGCCCCCTCCTCCTCGTCCTGCCCCTGCCCCCTGGGAGGCCGCTGGGCCATGGCCACGGCGTCCAGAGCCGTTGCGGACGGCGGGGCCCGGGCGACGCCCCCTCCCCGCCCTCCGCGTCCCGGTTTCCGGCCGAGCCCCGACTTCCTCCGGCGCCGGCAGCCCCTGGCAGCCCGCCCCTCGCGGCCTCGGGTGCGCTCCGGGCGGTCGCTGGTACAGCCGCAGGCACCTGCGGCACCTTACCGGGGTTAGGAATAACGTGTGGAGTGTTGTGCCTTCAAAACACCGATATTTAAAATTAAAAAAAATACTAACGTCCCAGTCATTCCTCCCTTGCGGAAGGGTTACCACTCCGGTCGGGTGAATACCCACCTGGAGAGCTTCATCCAGCTCTGGGGTCCCCAGCACTGGAAGGACATAAAACTGTTGGAGCAAGTTCAGAGGAGGCCACCAAGTTGACTGGAGGGATGGAGCACCTTTCCTGTGGGAAAAGGCTGACACAGTGGGGTTGTTCAGCCTGGAGAAGGCTCTGGGATGACCTTGCTGTGGCCTTCAGTACTTGAAGGGAGCTACAAGAAAGATGGAGTGGGGCTTTACACAAGGGTGTGTAGTGACAGGACAAGGGGGAGTGGATTAAAACTGGAAGAGAGTAGGTTTAGATTAGATAATGGGAAAAAATACTTTATTGTGAGGGTGGTGAAGCATTTGCACAGGTTGCCCAGAGAAACTGTGTCTGCCCCATCCCTTGCAGTGTTCAAGGCCGGGTTTAATGGGGCTCAGAGCAATCTTGCCTAGTGGAAGGTGTCCCTGCCCATGTAAGGAGGTTGGAACTAGGTGATCTTCAAGGTCCCTTGCAATTCAAAGCCTTTTGTGATTCACACACCAGGACTGAGAGGTGTATGGATACACATGAGGGAATATGGCAGTGGGCTGGCGATGAGGTGTCAAGGAGCAGGTGTCTCCAGGGTGGAGGGAAGGCTGAGGGGCTTGCTTCCCTCACCAAGTTGAGGATGCAGCTGAGGGGCCTCTGAGGTTGGGGAAAGGGGCTGGATATGCAAGGAGGGCTGCATCATGGTGCTCTCTGGACATTCTTTACTGGGAGGGTGGTGAGGTACTGGAACAGGTTGCCCAGGGAAATTGTGGATGCCCTATACCAAAAGTGCCCAAAGCCAGGCTGGATGGAGCACTGAGTAACCTTGTCTGGTGAAAGATATCACTGCCCGTGGCAAGAGAGTGGGAACTAGATGATCTTAAAAGTCCTGTCCAACCAAAACTGTTCTATGGTTCTATGATTCTATGCTTGCCCATGACCAAAATACGTGTGGCTGGAGGGAGAAGGTCAGCATCCAAACCAAAACACAGGCTTAAATTTGGTTCTTCTTTCTTTTATTATTTTTTTGTCTAATGGGTGGTTGCTGCCTTGGAAGGTACATGTTGGTTATGGGGCAAGGTTCTAATGCCAAAAAGTCTCTAAATAGAGACTTTGTTTTGGAACAAACCCAGCAAGGTCTGGCTAGGGACATGCTGCTGTGATGGGACCTAGCTGACAAACAAAGGACAACCTCCTCTTTAGTGTATGAGCACCACTGGAGAGGCAAATCTACCCCCAGCCTTTGCAGTTTCCTACCTCGGCTGTGATCTCTCTCTCTATTGGAGAATGAGCAGCAGAGGTAGATCGGTACTGGGAAAGCAAAGTTTAAATTTCTTCTTGTATTTCATGCTGAAATTGGAGGGCGCATGAGATTTTGGGAATTGCTTAAGAGCTGAGGAAAATATATTGTGGAAGTCCAGGAACTGAAGGTGTTTTTAACTGTGATCATTGTGATGCTTCAAAAATGCACTTCAAAGGCAAAGTATGGTGACTGCTATTACAGCACCCTGTGATTCTGAAGTGCAGTAAGACAAACATGATCCTGAAAATGCTATCTTTTACAAGGTAAAAACAAAATATAAAATTGTTAATCAAGCACTACTTTAATATTACTTTAGCTTTTACTTGGTAAAACCTTATCTGGGATGAACGTGTTGTGTTTCTCACTTGCATTCAGCTAAGTGGCTGCCATTGGAAGTTCAGATCCTAGAAAACTATTTTTGTCCAATTAATTGTCACGGTCCTTTTCAAAGCAAAAGGTTATTTTAATATTTAAACAAAATAATTTAGCTTTTGCATGTCATGACACTAATATACACTATTGAAGAAGATTTTTATTTCATGCATCAAATTTTGTAGGTTTACTGGTCCTGGAAAGAAGTGGCCATTCTTCCACAGAACAACACTCGGCAGCAAAGCAGCATAACCTTGCAGATACACTTATCAAAAAAACCTAACTTCTTCTCTACATAAACTAATTCCAACCTATCCATCTGGCTGAGATGTCATGAGATGGTGCATAAGCTGTGAGCAAACCATTTTCATTCATCCCATGGGTTTGCAGACAGCTTTTGTATTTTCCTTAGCAGCGGGTCTTGGTCTTTGAGGAGTAGCTTTTCCTTCGGCCTGAACTCAGAACAGCCTGAATTGCTGGCATATCTTGAAAAGGCAGATGACAGCAGCTGTCTTGAGGTGCAGAACTCCATTAAGAACTCTTGTCTAAAGGCTTAGAGGCAAAATCAGTTTATTTGCTAATCTGAGTTAAATATCTGTGTGCGAGGCAAATGCAAGGTGATGTGGTTTAATATAATCCACTGTGAAGCAGTTAAGCAGATGACTTGATGCTTGCTGGAGGCTAAGAGATTTGCTGCTGTGACACTCCTAGCATGTGGGAACATGTCAAATTGCAGTCACTCCCTTACATGGTCATGTATCTTCAAGCAACAAGTGAGGTAGGAGAAATATTTTTAGGTGTTGCAATTACATTTAAAATGTATGAAAGAACTTAGATGAGACACATTATCAAATTTTCTCTCTATTTAGAGAAATGGCAATAGTTACTATTACCAACAGTCAGGGATGAACTGGACTGATGCCTACTAAACAGAGACTTTATGTTGGAAGCAAACTGAAGTGATATAATAGAGTTTTTTGGCACCCCTTTCAAGCCGGTGTTATTTTCAAGTGCCTTTTTACTTCACTTTTTCAAACCAATAGAGTAGTCAGATTCTGAAACAGCTTTCCAGCGTGATAGGACAGTGACAGAAAACCTAATATTCCAAGATTCCAAGATGGAGTGTTTCCAGTTCATGAATGGTATTCTGTGGGAGAGATGTGTGCAATAGCAAAACAAACAGGAGTTCTCCAGAAACCCTGCCAGTCTCACTTTCATGCACTCTTGATTGTTCTAACTTGGCTGAAGTAAGAAGACTTCTGCCAGTTTGGAAAAGGTAAGGGCCTGTCTTAGATGGCCTCAGACTGAATGACTTCAGCCTTGACAGAATAATTGGCACAAATTCAAGGAACTAAGTGCATGGTCTCAACAGAAATGTGGGGTTCCAAGGGAGGCAGAAGGACAGATCATAGTGTATATAATCACCTTCTTGCTGTTAAGTCAATGGGATCTTGGCTATGTTCTTTGCATCCCAGTGGCTTGGAGACTCAAGCTGTAATTTCTGATCAGATCAGGACATCTGGATGTCATCTTTACTGCAAGAACTTAATGGGGCACACAGGAGATAAAATTCGATAGATTCATAAATCTGCCTAGACACAGTGGTTTAAATGTGTTCTTCAGTTAATACAAATAATTTTCAGTGCATTTTCTCATCTGCCTTGGAAATGAACTTTATTACCCATCTTAGAAGTACCAAGGTCAGGCTTTTTTAAGTTAGAAGAGATTATTTAAAGCTGTAAGTAGCTCAAAAAAATTCTTTTTCCTCCTTTGCTAAGAAGAAGCCCTGGATTCCTGTGTTGCACACTTACCCAAGAAGGCAGCTGCTTTCATATCAGTCCTTAGGAAAGATCCAAACAAAATTAATTGTGAAAAGGAGGGAATACAAAAAATTTTTTTCTTTAATTTCTGTTTATTCTGAAGCAAAGGTGCTCAGTGTCTTAAATTGCTTAAATCCATTCTATTTAAAGGATTTATATTAACTGAGAATCAGGTTCCTGGTGCTTAAAAGGCTGTTTATTTGAAGTTGTGGGGTGGAGGTTTTTTTCATTTATATGAATGTAGTGCTTCAGCCATTTCAAGAAGTTAATTTTTTTGGGAAATGTTAGTCTTACAATTGGTGTAATGGCACTGTAATTCCAGCTTTATCTAAACATCTAAGCAGACACATTAATTGCTTTTTGCAATTAATTGCTTGTTGCATTGTTGCAATATGAACTATCCAAAAAGCTGTTATTTTTCATAGTATCCACTACAACTTTATAATGTTTCAGCTACAAGCGATAAAACTGGGACCGAATTAATTTACATCTATGTCATCCCATGGGCATCAGTATTCCTGTGAGAGTGTAGCCCTGGCAGAATGTCAGCCAGTCTGTTTTTCTCCATTTTTGGCTGGCTAGAGCTTTGGGCCAGGATCTGTTTCTGATTATATGTCAGATATTACGCATGCCAGAGGAATCCAGAACCCGTTAGGCTTCATGGGAAGTTAAGCACCTCCTAATGGGATCCAGAAGAAGCAGATCTGAGCAGGCTGAGCAGAGCACAGTCTAAATCTAGCACGGCCAGCCCATGGCTGCCTGAAGCTAGATGGAGACATTCAGAATAGAGTCTGAGCTCTGGACTACTTCTGACAACAGGGAAGGCTGCCTCAGAACAGCAGTGGCCCTTTAACCACTTGGGAGCCTCAGCTATGAGGAGAGGTGCTGACATCCTTTCTCACAGAGAAAAGTTTTGTCTGAAGTGGAAATGATGGCAGTTTCTTTTGATACTAGTTTAGCAATTAGGAAATTTGGTTCCCTCTTTGGTCTGGGTATTCAGTGATGGGAGGTCCTGTGCCACTGGGATAAAATATCCACTAAGCCTCAGCCTAACAGCTACATCAGTGGAGGCCATCCACCTTTTATTTTGCAGTCTCTGGAAGCAGTAGAGAAAAGGATTTGAGATTCATGGGTCCAGAAGGACAGGTGTGTTTGAATTTGGCTGTGAGTACACTAAGAGGAGTGTACCCAACAATGGAAACTGTACTTCTTTCTGTGAGACACAAAATCAATACTCTGAGCAGGGTCCAGAGCCCTGTTCTTCCCTGTTTATCACCATTGCACCAGGTGACAATGTTGTGCTCCTAGTTCCTGCTTCTCAGAATAATCTCATATTTACAAGGATACTGCTCAGCAGTGAAGTGTTCCTACACAGCTGAACCTTTGCTGTGGTGTTTGCTGCCATATGTCATCACATGAAAGGAATGAGTGAGTGGTATGAGAGAGATTCCTCTCACCAGAATATATTAACCAGCCTTACCTCTATTAGGCTTGGAATTAGCACCTTTCTGCTGCAAATGCTTCTCTTCTCTGCTTATCTCAAGTTCCTGATGTGGTGGTTCATCTTGTAGCAAGTTCCTTCTGAGGCGCTGACAGTGTTTGAGATGGGCAGTTGTGATCTTTAAGCCTCTTCCAGGCAGCAAATGCCTGAAAGAACATGATGGCCACAGCTGCATTTTGTACAGTCCTGATCCTTTTGGTATTTGATATTATCTGTACATGTCCACTGGGATAAGCCTTTTAAGAAATTTGAGCAGAAGAACATCAAACATCCATCAGAGCTGGATTCAAACCAAAGACAGGTGTGAACTAAGCATTGAATTGTTTATTTCTATAAAGACTAGGTTACTATGTAGTTTATTCAAAAATGTGCCCTTTCAGGGAAGTTTTACAGCTAAGCGAGGAAGCATCTCTGGAAATTAATTGAGCAAAGTGATTTGAACTGCAGATTTAGTTAGAAGTCCCTTGAACAGCTACATCCCATTTTAAGCATCAAATATTTTTATCGTATCTATCCCAAAGTCTGATAAGCTGGAACTTAAAATAGGAATGTTTGCCTTTTGTTTTTAGAATTCTGTCCTCCAAAGCTTTGGTAGGTGATTGCATCAATAAACTCCATCCTTCTGTGGAGATACCATCTTATTTATCACTTGCAGTCTATAAAGTCACCTGCTTCATCAGAAGTGTAATGTATACCATCTCTTCAAACCACCACTAATTGAACATAATCTTTCTTTAGTCTTTCTTCATGATTTTAATTCACTTAAGTCTTTAAAGACATGGAATCATTGAATAACGAACATTTTTCATTGGTTTTTGCCTTTTTTCCCCAGGTCTTTATAAATAAATACAAATAATTGTATGTAGTCCAAGACATTTTACTTTGTGCCATTTGCATTTTTTTCAGGATGAAAAGAATTGTCATATTTGATGAGTGTATATTTGTGTGGTACACTCTTGATATAGCATTGTACCTCTGTGTATACGCTGACAGTGAATCATGGCATCATTGAGGTTGGAAAGACCTCGAAGATTATTGAGTCCAACCTTAGACTGATCACAGCCTTGTCAGCTAGATCAGAGGACTAAGTGCCATGTCCAGTTATTTCTCGTACACTTCCTGGGATGGTGACTCCACCACCTCCCTGGGCAGCCTGTTCCAATGCCTGACCTCCATTCCAGTGAAGAAATTCTTCCTGATGTTCAAGTGGAAACTCCCCTAGCACAGCTTGAGGCTGTGTCCTCTCATTCTATCACTTGTTGCCTGGGAGAAGAGACCAATCCCCACCTTGCTACAACCTTCTTTCAGGTATTTGTAGAGAGCAACATGTTGTCTATTCTGCTAATGGAGAGCCCCGAGTACATCGTTACAGAGGCAAAGTTTTATTCACCTTCAAGGACTTTACCTAAGTAAGGGCTGATCCCATTAGGGAACTGAGTGAGCAGTAGGAGCACTCAGAAGCTAAAGGCACATTATATAACAGTAGGGAAGGGAGATTTTGGCTGACAACCCTTGGACAGTCTCCCAACTTCTTACAAAACTTACCATCCTTTGTGGGATCACTTGTACCCAAGCTGAGTGGCCAGGACTTTGGTTTCACAAGAAACAGCCAAATGCAATGAAATCCATAATTCTTTATTTATCTGTTTTTTCACAAATGAGAGTTTGAGTCAGGATCGCTGTAATTTGAACCCCTTATTGGGGGGGATGATAATTATTCCAGATTGAATGTTTCTCTTATATTAAATATATATATACACACACATATATATTTTTATATATATATACGTATACTGCTTCTTAACCCCTAATGGTTACAATCTAACTGTCATCAAAGTTGGCAGGAGTTTTGCTACTGATTAAGTAAGAATCAAGGCTAGATTCTTTTCCTGGTAGCCAGTTGGGTTTTGGGTTTTTTCACAGCTGCAGGAAATTCCTCCTTCTGAGCTTTGGCTATATTCTCAAATCAATGATTGGTTTACAAGAGCTTTTTCCTTGCAAAAGCAGATTCCTTTCCTGAATTTTGTCTCTATAATATAGTGACTGATAAAACAGTTCCCGTTTAAACGATGCCCAGTGTATCAAGTAAAATAGGAATCTTCAGTGCCAGCACTGGTCCTTGGTATGTCCCCTCTGAGCTGCCAACTTTCCAGTGGAACCTAAAAAGGCTCCAGTGTTTACTAATGGATCACAGAAACTGCAGCAATAAAGTGATGAAAAATACAATCTAAAATGTTGAAGGCAAAATTCTTGGTTCTGCTAGCCACCTCTATTAAATGGGAAGATGACTTTCTCTTGTTAAAGTAGCTGATCTGTTAGTTCCATGCAAAGCAGCTGTTCCCACTTAAAAGCAGTTTTTTTCAAAACTATCCAAAATTCACAGCTCTTTAGCTTAACATACTTCCCATATGTCTGCTCACCAACAGCTTTCTAGGTAACTGAAATGAAAGGAATGGAAACTCACAGTTCTAAACCTTCTTCTTTCCCTGCACTTCTCAAAGGTAATACTGAAAGAGTTGAGTACCACCGGCACAACAATGAAGCAAGGATTGGTTAAGCAAGTTGACTTAGTAGTGTCTCTGACAGGAATGACATAGTTTCAACTATGAGACAGTTGAAACTCATGCCAAACACTCAGAAATAATGTTTTCCAATGGTGGGCTAGGAATCTCTATGTTTATATTCCATTATGCTAGTTTTGATATGAATGACACCCAGGAGCACTCCCTCATAGTTACTTTTGCTTGAAAGTTACTGTCATCTGTAGTCATATAGATATAGAAATGGATAGATAAATATATCATTATAGCTAGAGAAAAACACATTCTTTCCTAGTCCATTCTGTATCTAGGCAGATTTGTGCATGGCCTATGCTTCTATTTGTCATTTGTGGACTGTGCAAAAAAGGAAAATAAATCAATTTAACATCCTCTAACGGGGCTTTTTCCTGCCAGCCTTGCTTTTTGGTCAGGCTTGAATAAACAAAGAAATGAGAGGTGTTCTGCCCAGTTATAAAGTAATTTTAATAAAGTACCAGTGTTCTTGCCAAAACATGTAGATGTTGGCTACAGGTGGTTAGGCTGTGTTCATAAAACATTAGTTAAGCTATCTGGAAACCACAGCTTGAAGGCTGTAGATTAAAACAACAGGGTGTTTTGGGTCTCCCAAATGCAAGTACAAGATAAGAAAATTCAAGAACAGGATAGTAACAGAGGCCTCAGGACCACAACTCAAACCACAGACTGTCAACTACAGGTGACTAAAGAAATGAAACCTTAGAAGCTGAGTCAATATATTTTGTGGTTTACCTCCAATATAGGTAAAACCTATAACCTGCAGTAAAGTGAGATATAACACTGAACTGTGAACCAGCAAGGAAGGAGCAAAGTTGATAGACTGGTACTGAACATGAAAAATTACCTCAAGCAGACCTTGAATGAGGAGGGGAAAATGCACAACATCATTTTCCTGGCAAAGAGGAAGAAGAAATCATAAATACTAGCGCTGTAATCAAGGCAAAGAACTTAGGATGCTGACAACTTACTACAATCAGCCCTTGCTGATTTTATGGACTTTTGAATCCAGTGGAAAGGGGAGCATGAGACCAGAGAAAGGCATAGGTAATATTAACTTTGTGCATAGTAGTTCTAGTTATATCATTATTGAATTAGCCTCAATTATTAGCTGATTTGGACAACAAATCTTAGCATGATTGTAGCCAGACTAATAATAACAACTCTTTCATTTGCTAAGACTTTAATTCCTGGCTTTATGTTTATGGAGTGTTTATTTAGTCCACTTAGATTGCATAGGATGTTTGGTCTGAACCATAAGGACACAGATAAAACTTGGCTGGAACAATTAGTGGGGAGGGAAAGCAACAAAGCCTGTGACCTGTGCTGCGATAGCCCAGCAAACCAGGAATGGGTTCAGAACCTGCACAGCAGTCAGAATGATCTTACCAGCTCTATGCAAACACCCTAAGGATCATTGTGTAACGTAAAAGTTCCCAATTTTGTGAGCCTGAGCCTAAAACTGTTCTTTAGTACACATATTAGACGGCTGGAAAAGTAATTGGAATACCACTCTGGAGTTGCTCTACAGATGGACTCTTCTGTTAAAAACAAGCTCACAGACACAGTAAATATCCAATAAATCTGTGTGAATCTGCTTCCAAGAGAATGCTGACATTTCTAGTAAAACTGAAATGTTAGGAGTTGATATCTGTGGTGGGTTTAGAGCTGGTAAAACTTACTAGTGAATACATGATTCTTTCTCTCTTGAGATGCAAAATGTTCATAAAAATTCACACTAAATGTCACTAAATGTTTACTAATTAGGGGAGAAGATTGCTGTTGCTGCAATCTTGCACTGGACTCCTGTTAAGCACCTGCTTTTGATGCCTGGAAGAGCTGGAACAGGGGCTGCAGAACAGAAAACCTAAAGGCCCAGGGCATCACCTTAATGCTTGCACTCACACTAATAAGAACCAGTGAGTACTATTTTGTAACACCTTTCAGGCTGTTCCCAGGGATTCACATGTAAATATTAATGAAGGAGGGGAAAAATAACAAGGTGTCCTGTTTCCAGTTTGCTTAAGCAGTGGCCTCTGGCAGCTAGAGCCCTGGTATGCAGAGAAGTGACTGACCTTACTTGCCTCTTGTCCAATCCCAAGACATGCAAAGTGAGTTTTGTGGTGTGGTCATTTCAAAATGCAAGCAGGCTGTACCCCTGGTGGAACAGATACCTTTACATTTCAGGAAAGTTTGCATAGTTTGTTTTGTGCCAAGTTGTTTGCAGATGAATCATTTTCTTTTCTCCCAACACATGCAGCTTTCAGAAGGCATTTTATATGAAAAATGCTATAGACAGGGGATGGGTGGATGTGGAGGTGGGGGTTAGACTTGGATAAAAGGGTTCTGTATTTCTGAGCAGCAGTCATAGTCCACTCCTAATTTGCAAACCAACTTTATTAAGGCAGCTTTGTTTAAAAGAATGTTGGAATAAAACATTATTCTTTTTAAATTATAGAGCCATAACAGTTCTAGCAGACAGAGTACAGATCAAGTATGATAAAACATAGGAGTGATGAGTTAGTTATCCAATTGACCATTTGCTTTTCAGACCTTAGTGTCTATCAGGCTTCTTGAAAAGCTTTTGAGTCTTCAAATAAGTAAATAATGCTTCTGCCCTCCCTTTTTACTGAGTGAATCCTTTATAACAGGCAAACTATCAGTAATTGTTTGATTGTATTTAATGCATTTAAGGAAACCATTGTGACCCTTGTTGCAGGAACCACCCCTTTCTGTCCAGTTTAAGCAACACAATTCTGAGATTGTTCATGCTGCATGTAAAGGTTCAGTGAGACTCACTGTTTTGCATTTTGTATGGCAGAAGGCTGTAGTTTAGCTTTTTTTTTTTTGTGCAGTCTCCCAGATCATTTCCATTGAAGATGCAAGCTCCCATTCATTGGGAATTTAGGCCAGTGGACAGCAGGCTTCCTTGCCACTTCTGCATGACATTGTAGCAATCTGTGGACCAAAAGCCTGTTATTTAACTACAAGTACCTTTTAGAAATAGGAATCTGTTGTATCCTTAGGAATATCCAAGTCTTTCTGCAGTTTAGTATAAGTAGTCCATTGTTTCAAAACCATTCTCTGACTTCGTGGGAACCTGCAATATATTTAGAATATGCTTTAGTTTAGGTGAGTTTCAATAATTTCTTAACCAACACATTTCTCATTTTGTCTTCAGCTACTTATGTTATATTTGGTATGTCGCTTATAACCAGATTTTTTAAATTTTAGCCCCTCTATGGACTTAAGTTTTCTTTAAATCTGGTACTTGATTTTCATAGTTACTTTGAAATGGTGAGTTTTAACCTCTGTAGTCTCTACTTTCAAGGGAAATTAGTTTTGAAAACCCTTTCCTTTTTTTGTGAGATGAGGGTGAAGGCATTCTGTTGGAAAGACATATATATATATATAGATAGATAGATAGATAGATAGATAGATAGATAGATATCTTGCTTGGTAAATGCATGATCATTGAATATAAATTGGTAAGGTTTAAATCTATATAGTTGTGAGAAATGGTAGGAAAAGCCAGATGCATAGGGTAGTTTTTCTGCAGTTCTACACTGGCATGTCTATGCTGAGGCAAACACCAGTGCTCTAGGATAATTAGAAAACAGTTTTGCCCAGAGTTGGCTTGCTACAGTTCTTTGTTTGTTTCTAGTAGAGTGCAAACTACAACAGTGGCAGTGCAAACACAAAAGAAGGCATGACTGATGCCTCAAAAGGGTGCGATCCAGGCCTATGCTTTTCACAGCCGTTTGCCTTACAAACGATAACAGAGTTGGTGGAAGACAACAGTCAACTGAAATTTATCCTCGTGTTTGGCTGTTGGGAGCCACTGCCTCATCTCTGGTGGCAGCAGCCTTTTGTAAGTGCTGTCTAACTGGTTTCCGCCAAAGTGAGCCAGACTTACTGAATCACTTGGATACTAATCTAGCATGGCACATTTGGAATGACAGGCTATTCATAAGCACTAATTAAGACAGCTCTGTTGGTGTATCTCATTATGCTGTCACGTCCAGCAAAGGAATTGCTGAGTACCTGTGGCAAGTGAGACGCTAGGGTCTGGAAGAGACTGATTCACATTGTTACCCTCTGTTTGACTTTCCTTAGAACATCCATAGTAGGTGGAGTATAAATAAACTGAAGATGGATTGGAGCAAGTGAAATGTATCTCAGTATCAGAAATTTAAAGTATGTCCATTTCTCTGATTCTCTGTTCTTTATGCTAAATCACTACCAGTAATAAATCAGGATAAAAGCTGAGTCTTAAATAGCCTGTGGAGTGGCTGAATTGTCCAGCATGACTCTCTGTGAAGAGTGAAGAGCTCCATGTCACAGTATTTCTCATGAGTCACCGAAGAAGAAAGAAGCCCAAGTCACCTGGATCACATGGGTCACCAAAGGCATTTAGGGTCATGTCAGTCTCTTGTGAATTATGCCATTGATTGTAAATTACATGCAATTAAATCATGTGTGACAATTTATATTACAATATTTTGGTTGCGAAGAAGTATTTCAGGTTCCAGATGCTCTGGAATAATCATGCATCTGTATAAAATAGAAATGGTATTTCTTCAAAATCTTGTTTACTAAAACCAGTACTTACTAAGAATGTTTTGCACTTATAGTTTAGCCATATTTTATAGTTAAAACCAATGTTTCCATTGCTGTTTCAAAACATTTGAAGAGCTCTACAACCTTTAAAGATCTTTAGAAGCAGAAGCTTTTTAGTTACAATTAGCATTTTTTTCCTTTCATGAAATACAGTTCAGCAGTGACAGCACAATGTTTTTTTCACATTAGTTGTGACCCAAAGCTATTCTCTAAGAAGCTCCTTAGGAGTTTGAAAGAGAGTACATACTGAGGTGAACAGCTGTGAAAAACTGCAGAAGATAAAAATAATTCAGAGTTCCTTGTCGCAATCCCCTGGTAGATTATACAGCCAAACCCAGCAGTATATTTTGATATTTATTAATATTACCTACTTGTTAAAAGCAGATAGATGTTTTTTTAAAACTGGATCTCATATCAGTTCAAGCTGTGATTTCCATTGTTCTTTCTTTCCATTGTTTTTTATTTCTAGTATCTTAATTATCTCTAAATTTGCCTGCCATAATTTCAAGGTATCTGCAAGCTGCAGCATTTAACATACTCTTTCTAACAAAAAAAGGATTACCTCTGTTTTCCTTGATTAATAATTGATAGAGGATTTAGAAAACATTGCAAATCCTCTCAGTGTTTTTCTGTCTCAGTATGTCATCTTTTTAGAAAACCTCTGGATCAAAGCACAATGCATACATTCTTGAGGGCATCCAGGGACTGAATCTTCGGGCCTATAATCTTAGCTGTGAGAGGGGTAATTGGCAACAGTCAGTGGTTAAGTAGTGAGTAAGTCCAACAGCTACTCAGCAGAACGTTTCACTAGTCACAACTCCTCCTGTGTTTATGTGACCAAATGTGTTGCAAACATATTCATTTACATTAGACCCACCATCTCATGACTGCCTAGTGCTTGGCTTTAAGCACATTCCGAGGAGTAGGGCAGCATCTCAAGTTACAAACCAGTGGTATCTTGCCTACCTCAGACTCAAGCTGAGCCTTTATTTCCTCTTCCCAAGTTACCATAAATTAATCTTCAATTGAACTGACTCATCAACATGCTCCTCCGCCTTCTTCAGTCCTTCTGACACATGATTTGTATCAAGTAGTGTATGAAGGAATTTTCTTATCTATCTTCTTCAAATCTGAGCTTTTGGATTTCTCCTCTGTGTGATGCACTTAATGGCAATGCTGGTGTGATACAAGGGGAAGGAATGAGAGCTGACATTTTGCTTCCTTGCCCTTCCAAAAGATTTGGGAACAGTATCAAATCTATTTTAGATTGATAAAACATGGCTCAAAGCTAGGAGAGCTGCAGCCTCTTGGACATTACATGAGGCACACTCTGTACTCCAAAGGGGGATGCAAAGGCATGAATCCTAGCTCCTTAATCCTTGTTTAATATCTGACCTGTGGCATTCCTGAAAGCTAACTGGATCTCAGCTGTGCTGTGTTTTAAAGTTTGGAAAGGGTGATCCTCCTTCCAGGACCAGCTTCTCTAGGAGGTTCAGGCATGTCTTTGCTTTTCTCTCCTCCTTCTCATACTGTATTAGCCATTGCTGTGCATCAGGCTGATTGAAGAACAGGTCTGATAGAGGCTAGCATCCCCAAAATGCTTCCTGGGAAGCTGGGTTAGTGTTCAAACAAACTGACATATAAATAAGAATTTGTGTGTGCTTGCCTGCATACGTGCTTTGAAAAGACAGCAAAATATTTAAATTGACGTTTCTAAGGAAAATACCACATTTGCACATTTGCTACCTCTGTGAACAAAACTAGGGGGACTAAAAAAAGGGAATGCTCCTTCCTGGCTGACAGCTGTCTTGAGCTCTGTGTGTGCTTATGGAGGCATGTGGCACATGAGCCATGGGGCAGATGGAACTGAGGCATGAACCGAGCAGGTTTGGTAGCACAAGGGACATTTGGCTCTTTTAGGAGTTAATGAAACTGGAAACACTCAGAGCAGTGTTGAGGCAGTGGTAATTACATCAGAAGTGTAGAACTGTTATTGACACAGGTGAAGAGTAATGAGTACAAATCTGCATAAATATTAAGAGTCCAAGGAATTATTTTGAAAACATCAAATTTCTTAAATAAACATGCAAAAATAAAGATTGTGTCACTGCCTGGCAGTAAGAAGTACTGAATTCAGGGTAAGGTTTATCTTTATGTTGGTTGTATCAACATACGCCAGTGGTGAACTATGAGTTCTCCTTGAAAAAATAAATTGTGTCCACATAAACTAACATCAAAATAAGCTATTTAATTCTAGGCAACTGCCAGACAATTTACATTGCTTGTTTAAAAGACTGGTTTGGAATGTGCAGTGTGACTTTTTGGAAGGAGGATGTGATTTGTAACCGCAAATCTTGTTATCTTTAAATAACTGTCCAATTTGCTAGCTTTTTTGACTGGTTAGGTCATGAAGCAGCACCCATTTCCTAGCAATACATCAATATTATATAAGAGCATTTTACAAAATGCACTTGCAAAACCTTTGATTTGACTGCATCCCTTCTGTTTCTGGGTTGGTACAGCTGGATAGTAGATGCACAAAAAGTGGAGAACTGGGTCTGTAAGCTGTCTTCTTCCCAGCTGCCATGCTCAGGCACACCCTCTTCCCTGGTTTTTATGGGTTTGCAGTCACCCATTAGTACACTGTGCTTGTTTAATAATTTGTCAATAACAAAATCTTATGATTGGTGTTTCTTACATGATATTCCTAGTGTGCCTGTATTTCCAACTGGTTACCCAATCCTACTATCATAAATTTCTCTGCTTTTCAAAAATAATGTTTCCTTTTACTTAATCTTGCTTGAGGTTGGTGCTTCACATGCAGATGCTTAGCATTCCCATCCTTGTTCACTGAAACCAGTTGGAATAACAGAGAAAAAACACAAGTTTCTCCTCATCACTGTGTTCAAGATCAAAGAGAGAGGGGAAGGGGATTGCTGGCACACTGGGATGGTGGCTTCTTTAGGATGCTGTGTCTTACTGGGTGCTTGTCAGGTCAGGTTCATGACCATATGAAGAACCTGAATGTCCATCAGTCTATGGGGCCTGATGAGATGCATCCCAGAGTCCTGAAGGAATTGCCTGATGGAGCTGCCAAGCTCCTCTCCATGATATTTGAAAAGTCATGGCAGTCTATGAAGTCCCAAGTGACATCCAAAGCAACGTGGGCAGCAGGACAAGGGAAGGAAGGGATTCTGCCCCTCTGCTCTGGTGAGACCCCACCTGCAGGGCTGCATCCAGCTCTGGGTCCCAGCACAGAAAGAGCATGGACTTCTTGGAGCGAGTCCAGAGGCCACCAAGACAATTACAGGGGAAGGAGCACCTCTTCTATGAAGAAAGGCTGAGAGAATTGGGATTGTTCAGCCTGGAAAAGAGAAGGCTTCAGGGCAACCTAATTGCAGCCTTCTAGTACCTGAAGGGAACCTACAAGAATGATGGAGGGGAACTATTTACAAAGGGGAATGGATTCAAACTGAAAGAGAGTAAGTTAAATACTAGGAAGAAATTCTTTACTGTGAGAGTGATGAGGCACTGGCACAGGTTGCTCAGAGAAGCTGTGGGTGCCTCATCCCTGGAAGTGTTCAAGGCCAGGTTTGATGGGGCTCAAAGCAGCCTGGTCTAGTGAAATACATCCTGGCCTTTGTCAGGGGATTGGAGCTAGATGATCTTTAAAGTCTCTTCCAACCCAAATCGTTCTGTGATTCTGTCTTTTCTCCATGTCATTTGGAAAGGTCCCCTGCCAGGGATCTGTAAATCCCTGTGACAGCACTGGTGTGCATCAATATGCATTTGTCAGCACAGCCTCGTATCTTTGGGGGTTTGATCTAGAATGGAACGCTGCGATCGGACTTTAGGCTTACAAATACTCGAAGTCATGCACGGAGAACGTGTGCAGGTAGAGTGACAAAACCCCCTTATGCAGGGCGTCACTTGCCGTGCTTTCGGTCCTTTCCAGGGCGTCCAGCAGCTCCGCTCCCAAGAGCTGCGGGAAATGGCCGGGTTGTGTCTTTATGTTTACGACTCTCGGAGTCCTCCCGTCTTCCGTGCTACCTTTGGGAGCGGAGGAGCGCCGGGAGGGTGGCCGGGGTCAGCGCCACGTCGCACCTCCGGCCGGGAGAGTGAGCGGGGCGGCCGCAAAGCGGGGGCGGCGGTGCCACCGCTGCGCTCCGGACTGCGCAGCCCCGCGGCGGGCGGGGGAAGCCGGCGCCGGAGCTGCTCCTCCCCCGTCCCGGGTGGGAGCGCTTTATCCACGTTTGCAAATTTGCAGCGGTGGGGGGAGGAGGAGTGGCAGGCGGGCAGGCCGGGGCGGGCGGCTTCTCTCCCTTCCCTCTTTTCCCCTCCCTTTTCTTCTTCCCTTCATTCCCTCCTTTCCCTCCATCCTCCCTTCCTCCCGTCCCCCTGAGCGCGCCCCGCGGCTGCCCCGCTCTCTGCGCTCCATGGCGGGGCCGGCGGCCGTGCGGCGGCGGGGCCCGGGCTGCGGGTCGCTGCTGCTGCTGCTGCCGGCGCTGCTGGAGAGCTGGGCGGCCTGCCAGGCGCCGCCGGTGCCCGCCGCCGAAATCCCTCCGGACGGCACCGAGCTCGGCGTGGAGCGGCGCTTCGTGCCCGAGAGCTGCCCGCGGGCCGTGCGCCCCGGAGACTTCGTGCGCTACCACTACCTCGGCGCCTTCCCCGACGGCACCCGCTTCGACTCCAGGTGTGGCACAAGCCCGCCGCGGGTGCAGCCCCGCGGGGTTTGGTTGGGCTCTGTGTGGGGGAGAGGAGGGAAGCGAGAGGTGCTGTGCCCCTCGAGGGCGGTTTTTCTGTGGATGTGCAGGTATTGTGGCGCTGGATGGAGGCTCGGTTCAGGCCCCCTGCTTTTCCCAGCAGTGCCTTGTGGGCGCTTTTGGGGTGACCAGTTGGAAGCTGGTCAGTGACAGGATAGTACATGCGGGCCGTAGAGATCACCGTGGGAAGATGTCTTTGAAATATGAAGGGCAGAGAGCTGGCGTGTGACCGCTGGGGTCATGGGGCAAGACCTCTGTAGTGGCTGGGTCCAGTCCCCAGTAGTTTGCTTGCCCTTACGGCTACCACGTTCTTTCAGCTGCTTCTCCAAGGCGCTGAATGGGAGTTTTCTGCTCCGAGAGTGAAGACCATAAGGTTATTCAGCTAACGTTAGCCCGGTAAACAGGAATGTATATGGTATCAGTCTCTCACAGTAATGATTTCCTGCCCGTTTAATTTCCTGCGTCTTCTCTAGGCTCAAACCTACTCGAATGCAGTTGTTTCTGAATTATTATCCTTGCCGGAAATATAGGAATTATCAGGCTGTACTTACATAGAATTTTTTGGATACTTTATCCTTGAATAAATCTGACCTATGTACAGAGAAGTGCCTGGCTGCCTTCCTGCTGTTATTTTGGGATCAGGAAGCCTAAATAGTGGGATCAGGAAATTGTGAAGGATGCTGCTGCTGCCAGCTTATTTGTTTTTTCTTTCTTCATTCATTGGCACTGATCAAAGTATTATTTAGAAAGATAAAGCAAAGTGTATTTTCAGTAATCCTGGTAATCTCTCTTGTGCTTCAAGGAAAATCTACAGCCTCAGGGAAACAGCTGTCCTTCAAAGCTCAGTTCTCCCTCTGGAGCTCACTGTAGTTAGTATGCCAGTAATGCTGTATCATCGGCGCTTCTCCATCTAAACTGTGGGATGTGATAGCTGGCACTTCAGCTGGTGTTGGTGAAATTTCAGTGAAAAGGCACAGCACAGACAATGAATCCATTGGCGACTGACAGGCTTGGAACATAAGTGGTAGCTGTGGATGTGAAGACACACAAAAGCAGCATCCTCGTGGCTTATTTTATAAATATGTGGCAGTTGGGAAGCTGGCCACGTGTTCAGAAATGTGTTTCTGATTGCTACTGGTGCATTGAGGCAGGGCACCTGGAGGGGCTGCCCAGGTGCTGGGTCTTGTTTTATTGCCTTGTCAATGCGTTCTGAATTGGGGCAGGAACAGACTGTACAGAACTATAAAGCATTTATTTCTTTGGATCCTCTAAATATTAGTAAATAGGTAGTAATGGTGATAGTCTAGTCCAACTTGAATATTTTTGTCGCTGCCTTAATTTCAAAGGGGTGCAAAATATCAGGTTTGTTCACCTTGGGTTTTTTTTTTCTAGATGGCAGCGCATGTTGATGGACACTTTTGTCATTCACTGTGATCTTTTTTAAGACTGATGGCAGTGTTTAATTATCTTAAGACATGGAAAAATAGGAGGATTTTATCTTCTGTAGTTTAATGGAAGAAATATTTTGAAGTGTTTGTTCTAAAATCTTTGCTTTGGTTCCCTGCCTATGAGATGAAGAGATTTAGTCAATTTATACAAAAATAAGCCCATTTTCTTTCCTGTTTTTTGTTTGTTTATTAGCCTTTTGTTTTTTTAAATTTATGAGCATGCTTACCAGCATCTGTTTAATTGAACACTACTATGCAATAGGTCTAGAAAATGCTTTAGATGTTGAGCTAAGGGCAGTTTTGCTTTGTTCCTTCTTCAGCTCTTCAAAATGTTCTTGAGTTTTAACATTAATTTTCTGTATTTCTAAGTAGCAGGTAGCAGTACTGCTCCTCGCATTATCAGGTTGTTGACAAAGTCTTAGTAATCATGATTGTGCCAGATAAATTAGCATATTACTATCATTAGCTGTTTATATGGGTTTTTTTTGCATCAGCATTTTCATTTTTTATTTCAAGGGCCATAAAATGATTTGCATTTAAAAGTCTGAATTTAATTGCCTATTAATCTACTATTAATTTGGTCAATTCCACTAATAGAAACAAATTTGCTTAATTTTAAGGAATCTGCAGAGTCAGTCCTGCAAAGCTGCATGGTCTGATCAGTGCTTTGTTCAGTTCTCTGCTTTACATCAATATTCTCATAATTGTGCATTTATTTTAGTAAAGAGAAAATTCTTCTGTTCTAAGTTCATCCGAGATGTATTGCCAAGCTTTGTCAATTGCTACAAAATACCATTTTGGAGGGTTTCTTAGAACCTTAGCATCTAGTCTTAACATCTAGATTATGGTTTTGTGTGTGTACAATAGAAATTGTCAGGGCCTAATTTAAATATTTTCCATTCTTTCCTGGGAGTAGGAATATTACTGCATCCCAAGGTGAATGCTCAGTAATAGAGGGTTGTCTACTTTAAGAGAAATGTTTGTCAAAAAAAAAAAAAAGCAAAAAGGAAAAAAAAAGCAAAAAGGAAAAAAAAAGAAGCGAACAGAGAGAGCACTCAGTAAAATATTTGAGAGATTCAAGGCTGTGGGACTGTTAGGAGGCTCAGTATGTTGTGGAAGTGATGTGTACAGACTTGGAAGGAAAGTTTGACATCATTTCCCTAGGGATGTCTTGCTACTGGCTGCTTTCCAGAATTTTAGCATGCAAAAGGCACAAGCCTTTTTTTTTTTCCTCCCCCCAGGTATATGTATATATAAATGTAAAAAAAAATACTGAAATTATAAAAGGGATTTGGGAAAATGAAAGCAGTAAAAGTTTAAAAATAGGCTTGATGCTTTTGAGATGCTTCTTGACAAGTGTTTATATATTGCTTCAAAAAGTTAAATAGCAGAATTTCAGGCACATCAAATTGGGGTCATTTTGCAGATTTAAGGTGACCAAATGAACCATGTAAGTTTCCTCTTTGGAAAACTGAGTCTTTAAGCATAATTTCTTTTACCTTTTGAATTTTCATATATTATCACAGAGGAGGATCTCTTGGTCTGGTAAACCTACTGTTTAAAACATTTCTCTGTGCTTTAAATGAGAGCTGTGAAAGTGGAGGAGAAAAATAACCTGTTGGCAAACCTCACAGCTACTACTTAAAAAGGCATCTTTTCCCTTTCCCCTTCTCCCACAGAGGCTGAAAGTGTGATGTCTCACATTGTAAAGCTTATAGATCTTGTATAATATTTTTGTGATGTTACTGACTGAAATCAATATGCCAAGATCCTACTGTGGGAGCAGTTATACTTTCATATTTCATAACAGTGTTTAATTTTTCCTTTTCTTCCTTAATTTGCCAGTTCTACATTTAATATTAGTGTGTCAATTAGCTGTTTTGTAGTTCTGCCCTTTAGATGCTTGTAGTGCACACTGCACTTCTCTGATAGAATGTGTTTCAGATAGCTTATGAGCAGAAGGAGAGCTATGTTGAAGTATCAGGAGCACCTTGGATTTGCCCCTTTCTTTAGGAGCTGTCTTGTGATTAAAGTTAGGCTAACAGGGCAAGAGGGAGACAAGGTGCAGTTACCTCTCTCTCAAAAAAACAGACTAGTGGAACGGAGTGAAAATGAACCACTAACATTTTTGCCTGCTTTTCCCTTTTCAGCTATGACAGGGGATCCACATTCAATGTGTTTGTGGGCAGAGGTCAACTTATTGCTGGGATGGACCAAGCTCTGGTGGGCATGTGTGTGAACGAGCGTCGGTTTGTGAAAATTCCCCCTAAGCTTGCCTACGGAAGTGAAGGCGTCCGTAAGTACGGCACCGGGCCAGCTGCTTGTGTAAGGGATTCAACAGAGCAGATAGGAGACAGAGCCACAGGAGAGAAGGCTAGAATGTGCAAGTAGTGAATTTTGGGGAGGTTATCCCCTGTTCCTCAGAGGTGTTTTGTTAAGTCTGTAGCCTCAAGTAATCTCTCCAGACTCCCTCTGCATGCTGAAGGAAGAGCAGTTCACTGCAGAAGACCTTCAGGAAATGAACTTTGCTATGAAAGTTAACTATTTATTTATATCTACCTCCCTGTTAAATACTTAATTAAACCAAAATTGTGGTTTGGCGTTGCTGTGCTGCACGAGGGCTTCTCAGTTCCAAAAAGTATCTTTGTTCTACAGCCTCAGAGAGGCAACAAATGCTAACTCAAGCTAGTTTGCCTGATGAGCAGCTGTGATAAGAGTTCATCTTGCCGGATTTCCCTTCATAAATAGCTGCTGCAATGGCCAGGGGTCAAGGAGTTAGTTGTAAACACAACAGGAAATAAGGTGTGCATTATGCAGTTCGTTTAGGCAGTGTATGAGCTGGTTCCTTTTTGCTGATACCTTGTGTAAAAAGGGGGAGGAAACCATGTGTGTTGTTTTGCTTTTGCAGCTGGTGTGATACCCCCCAATGCTGTGCTCCATTTTGATGTGCTCCTGATAGATGTGTGGAACTCGGAGGATGAAGTGCAGGTTCAGACTTACTTCAAACCTGAGAAGTGCCCTCGGACAGTCCAGGTGTCTGACTTTGTACGGTACCATTACAATGGGACATTCTTAGATGGGACCCTGTTTGATTCAAGGTATGCAGCTGGGTTCTGTGTCTTTGTGTAGTTTAATAGATATCTCACCATCATTTTCTCCCCTTTTGCCTGTGTGACAATTAATGCTAATTGCTCAGAAACACAGGAAATGAAATCTGGCATCGGATGTGTGTTAGTAATTTATTCAGGGATTATAGGATAGCAGTACTGACTTGAACCAATAAAACTGTGCATTATTTCTTCATGGGCATTACCAAGCCAGATGCTTTTTTTAATTTTAAGTTTTGTTCCCTCTATACTACTATTTGTTGCAGTCAGTTAAAAGTTTCTATAACCAGTACGGCTGTTCAGATTAGATACAAATTTTGTAAACTTAGCAGGGTTTGTAGTGAAAGTGAGCCACTAACACTTTCTAACTGAGATTTAAATTGTACGGCATGTGTGCTTCGTTAGACCCCACGAGACTTTAGTAACAGCTGCCTGAGAGCCACTTTTCAAAGCCTCTGTGAGGTTCCTGACATAGCTAAGCACTCTGGAAAACTTCCCAGCTGGCCCTTGGTAAATGGAGGACCGATACTTTTTGACTAGCAAGTTGTGAGTTACACTGTGCATGGTATGTGGACTTAAAGGTTAGTATTGTTCTTTCCTGTGCCAGTCTGACATTTGGTTGTTTTCCTTTCTCGTGTTTAGCCATAATCGGATGCGAACTTACGACACCTATGTGGGAATTGGATGGCTGATTCCTGGTATGGACCAGGGTCTCTTGGGCATGTGTGTAGGAGAGAAGCGCATTATCACAATACCACCTTTCCTAGCATATGGAGAAGATGGAGATGGTAAAAGTTATTCCTTTAGTTGTTCCTCTTTTTTTTTTCCAATCCCAAGTCATGCATATTTTGAAACAAACTTTCTGTATTTTAAATTTATGGGCAGAGTTATTACCCTGTTCAGAGACACACTGCTTAACAGACATATTGGGATACAATTGTAGTATTTATATACTGAAAGTTCATTTCAATCAAGGAATATAATCTGTGATTAATGTCTAGTGGCACCATAATAGTGACTACATAATTCTTTCAAATTGCCATAGAAAGCAGAAAACTTTTAAGAAAAAATGTGTTAAATGTATTTTTAATTCCAGATGGGTTTTGTTGGTTTTTTTTTAGCAAATGCTCTAGTGATAATTACAAAATGTATTCCCTTGTGAGACTGTGCAGCCTGCAGATCATACATAGATGTTAAATAATGGGCTGTAAAGTTAGGTGAACTTTATGACTCTTCCTTATATTCTTTCTCTGCTCTGATGTTTAAGGATGTGTCTGTGGTGCATAAGGTTTAATACCTGTTCTGTGGCTTCATTACTATTAACTGTGACGCTGAAGAGGCCTTTGTTTTCAGTGAGGCAGAGCCAGCACTGTGGGAATAGAAGGAAATGATTGAGTTGGAGAATTCATGAAAAAACCTCTGAACCAAAAAACTGACTGACTAGAAGCAAATTTGCAGAGAGACCTGGATAAATTAGAGGACTGGATTCTGCAGCTGGGATGGGGCAACCCTGGCTGTGTGCACAGACTGGGGAATGAGAAGCTGAAAAGCAGCACCAGAGGAAGGGTCCTGGGGCTCCTGGTTGTTGGCAAGTTCACCATGAGTCAGCAGGGCCCTGGCAGCCAGGAGGGCCAAGAATTTCCTGGAGGGTATCAGGCCCAACATCACCAGCGGGGCAAGGGAAGGGATTGTCCCCTCTGCTCTGCACTGAGGCGGCCTCACCTTGAGTGCTGGGGGCAGGTGCTAAAATATAAGAAAAACATTAAGCTATTAAAGTGTCCAAAGGAGGGCAATGAAGGTGAAGGGTGAAGGGCCTTGAGGGGAAGCCATGTGAGAAGCAACTGAGGTCACTTGGTATGTTCAGCTTGGAGAAGACTGAGGGGAAAATTCACTATAGTCTACAGCTTCCTCATGAGGGAAAGAGGAGGGGTAGGCACTGATCTCTTCTCTGGTGATGAGTGACAGGACCTTTGACAGTTTGAATTGAATATTAGGAAGAGGTTCTTCACTCAGAGAGTGGCTGGGCACTGGAACAGCCTCCCCAGAGAAGTGGTCATAGAACTGACCTTGACAGAATTCAAGAAGTGTTTGGACAATGCTCTCAGGCACATGGTGTGACTCTTGGGATGCAGGACCAGGAGCTGAACTGATCATCGTAGTGTGTCCCTTCCAACTCAAATAATCTATGATTCTAATATATTTTGGGAGGGGAGGTTCTTGATATTTGGCAGTATTTTACTTTTCTTCAACAAACATGTTTAAGCTTCTGCTAGAACACCTGCTATTTCTTAACGATTTTGTGCCCTAACACTTCTGTAGGTAAGGAGATCCCTGGCCAAGCGTCCCTTGTCTTTGATGTGGTTTTGCTGGATCTACATAACCCCAAGGATGGTATTGCTATTGAGAACCAGCTTGTTCCTGAATCTTGTGAGCGGAGAAGCCAGACAGGAGACTTTGTCCGATACCATTACAATGGCACACTTTTGGATGGCACATTATTTGATTCCAGGTAACCAAACCATTCAACTCTGCAGATTGCATCTCCAGTTTGGCTCCTCTGTCGTGTCCATAATATGCTCAAAGACAGTTCTTTTTTTCTTTCCTTTTTGAAAATTTTGATTGGACTTGGAGTCTTTTTAAAAGACTCATAGAAAACTTTTCCATATGGGAAGGAAAAGAGATGTTTTGTACCATGGCTTTGTCACAGACGCCATCTAGGGGTAGTGACACACCCAGAGAAGCCAAGTGTTTTAGGCACACAAGCCTGAAGACTCTTTGCCCCATAGGGTTTATCTGCCAAATAGGTAATACCGCTGAAGAGAGAGAAAAGGAATATGATTCCATTTTATGTCCCGAGAATTGTGAGTCAGTGTGCTAGTGGCTAGTCTGAGGTTAGTCGTATTTATACTTGAAAACTGTTTGCATTTTGAAGGCTGGTGTTTTTCAAGACTGAATTATGGAATTGCAGAATTCAGTAAGAGGGGTTTTCTGTGATAAAGAAAGAGGGATTACTGTTACAGAAAATTCAAAGGTCTATGCGAACATGAGCCTCATGTACAGAATCATACAAATAATAGCCTTGTAGCTTTCTGTAACTTCGTCTGCTTTTAGTGTAAATTAGTTTTAAGTGTAGTTTTAAGTTTAGTTTTTAGTGTAACTGCTTTTCTGTAACTTAGGTTGCTTTTATCCCACTCCAGCTTCCGGAACAGCTGGCAGAAGCAGCTGAAAGGAGAAGAAAATGAACCAATGTAAAATCTTTTATGAAATAAGCTCAGAGAAAAATGTTTAATACTACTGCAGCAGCCATCTCTATAGCCCTTGATTTACAGTTTCTGAAAGCTTATAAGTTAAGAACTGAAAGATTATCCACAGTGTACCTATTTCTCTTTTTTAGATATGAGTATTTTCTGTAGTGATTAATCAATTTTTGAAAATAGCTGTAGTATTTATATGAGGGTTGCTGTCAAGAAATAGTAATAAATGCTTTGTAGACAGCAGACTCTACATAATTCTGAAGTGATGAGCATTGTTAGAGGGCTTGTTCATTAAAACATGGTATCCTGACCTCCTGCAGAATTCATAAATAAGGAAATAGAGCAGCTAACAATAGGGAATGAAAATCCTGGAGCTATCCAGGACAAAGTTTCTTACTAGTACAGAGAGCCTGCCAAAAGCTCTGAAAATGGCTGGAGACGAAACTTATAATAATATTTTGCTTTGCCTTTTTACTCTGAAATATTCAGCTGCAGAACTGTCCTGGTCAGCTCAGCCAAGGCTGTCTGGACATAGGGCTGTTGAATAAAACTGAGGGTCTGGTCTTGTACTGGTTTAGTTCCTTCCCAGAGCTACCTTGTAAAGATGAATTAAAACCTTTCTACCTTCTCTTTCTTGGGTTGTGCCTTGGTGTAACATGCGTGAAGAAAGGCAGAAGACAGTCATGTCCATATAAGAAACATAAATTGTTGTTGTAGCCTTGTTTTATTCTACCTTGAGGTGTTGAGGCAAGTCCTTCAGCCTTTATGTAAGTGGTTGGCTTGGTTTGGAAGGGAGAGATGGTGTTGATACTGTTTTGTTGTCATGACTCAATTTAATGTTGAGCATCTCAGGAGAACCTATTTATCCCACGTGCTCCTTCTAGTAATTGAACTACATAGCTGTGGTTGCAAAATGAGGTAGTCTGCAGGGTGTCTCATGAAAATGAAGCACTTATCAGCTATAGGTAGTTGATAAATGCTTATTAAAGTACTGTCAGGGCAGAGGAAATTTTAAATGAGTAAAACATTTTTTTTTCAGCTACTTGTCAAAACCTGTTTTCTGTTTAGTTTAAAATCCATAATTAAGCATGAATTTTCTTCCAGAATACAGTAGAAATGAATTTGAAAATTTGCTGGCTGTTCACTAGCAGGGTCTCACTGCCGTGTAATCAGTGACCTGTGTGTCACTGACGGATGAAGCCTGGATTCATGAAACATAGTTCCTTTGTACCTTCCAGGTGCTGGTTAATGACTGTGTGTTTGACCTTAACTGGTTTAAGAATTGTGTTGCAGAGCTGTTGCAAGAGCCCATGTTTTCTTGAGTACACCTGACGCTGCTAAAATGCAAATATTTTCCACAGTTATTCGCGAAACCATACATATGACACCTATGTTGGGAAAGGTTATGTGATTGCTGGAATGGATGAAGGTTTGCTAGGTGTGTGCACTGGTGAAAAAAGAAGAATAATAATTCCCCCTCATCTTGGATATGGAGAAGAAGGGAGAGGTGAGCTTGGCTTTGCATTCAAGTCTTCTGTAGTTAAACCTTTATTGTTTAGTTAATCTGTGTGTATTTTCATTTTTCTGGCATTTGAAAGGTTTATGAATTAGTTCATTATTTTGTGGACATCAAACTAACGAGACCACATCCAGAATTTGCAGGATTATTTTGTTTAGCTAAATAGGCAGGACAGTAAAATACAGAACAACCTCACATGTAACTGGTAGCCTGAACTCATTTGGGTAATTGGTGTTTCAGGCTGTCTGGTATTTGGATTCCAGGAGCTCTGCAGTGTGAGATCTTCCTTCCTGTGTGTCTTACACTCTCTATCCTGAAGGAGTTCATCACGCAAAGTTTTCTTCCCCATTCCTTCCACAGCCACAGGTCCTGTGGACTTCTAAGCCACCTCTGTAAATGGTGGATACATGCATGTAACTGTGAAGTGACTGTGTATATGTAACATACAATTAACATTTCATTGGGAAAACTCATTGCTATCTAAAGAGATTGCTGTGAGAGGCTGAACATAACCCTTCTAGCTGATGGCAGTGTTGTGGCTGGTGTTTCAAAGAGTGTCCCCTGGGATGTGACTTGGATAAGTGATTTGGAAAAAAAGCCTTTCTTCTGGGAATGCAAGTTCTGAGCTGTTAATTTGAAATTAGACTCCTTTACCAGCAAAACCCAATCCTAGGCCTGGATGTGTTTTGTTAATCCTGATAATGCACATCATCCTGGGAAGAGGGGGAAGAAGTTGCCTGCTTTTAGGATATTTTAAGGAACTGTAACCTTTTACATATAATGATGTTCCTTGAAGCATGAGAAGTTCTTGAGAATTTTGATGATCTATATTGAATTAGTACATTAAATACAAATGAGATATTTAGAATAGTCACAGGAACAACATGGTTATTGCTTCATTTCAGCATAATTTTAAAATTTAAGATAACAAAAGTTTTTCCTTCACCATTGAACTGAGTGCATGCATAGTGCTTTCCCACTGGTTGTCTTTCCTACATTGGATGTAGCTTGCATCTGTCCCATCCTTTAATTCTGAATGAGAAGAGCAAAGTGACTCAGTGGCAGACACAGCAGGAATGAATACATAGGGTGCAGTACCTAGACATCATCTGTCTGTTCTGGTACCATTTCTGTCTCAATTTGTCTAATTTGCTTCCTGTTTAGGAAAGATTCCAGGATCTGCAGTGCTGGTCTTTGACATCCATGTGGTGGACTTCCACAACCCCTCGGATTCGGTCAGCATTACTGTTCACTACAAACCTTCCAACTGCACTGTACTGAGCAAGAAGGGAGATTACCTGAAATACCACTACAATGCCTCGCTCCTGGATGGAACCTTGCTAGACTCCACGTAGGTATTTGAATGACCTGGTAAGGAAAATACTCCCAGAAGCAGTGAAAGCAGAGTGAATTCCCTGCAAAGCTAGCTAGCTGGGAATAAAGAATTTATTTTTCTTTTTAAAATTAATGTTTTTGTAGAATGTATTTTTCTCTTTATGGCTGCCTGCCAAAGGTATGTAGGAGGAGGAGAATTTAAAGACGTGACAAATCTGTCATAGCATAATGAGAGAACCAAAAACAAAAAGGATGTAGGAGTGTGTTGGAGAAGATTGTAAACAGTATGTGTGGAGTGATGAAACTTGTTGCATGGCATTCTGTTTAAATGGGCCAGTTCAAGTTTCTGGGCCGTTTGTGCCAGAACAACAGAGTTCTCATCATGAATAAACTGTCCAGGTTTATTCAATTTCTTGGGTAGGATTTGTGCTCTGTACTGATTCAGTGCTCCTGAGAGAGGTCTAGTAGGGCTACTTGTTGTTGTCTTGTTAAAGATATCTTCAGTGTGGTTTATAGTAAATGGTCACCCGTCATGTCTGTAGCACACATTGCTGCTCCTGTATTGTAGTGTGGCTTTAAAAGTCAGCATGGAGAAACTATCAGAGGGCTTGATTGTGTCTGTGAAGGTAATATGCCTCTTTCTCCTCTCTCTTAGCAGTAGATTTATGAGGGAAGCAAAAGATTGCTCTCCTGTAGGACTAAAGTGAGCCTGGCATACAGCTACGAGAGTATTTCTGTAAAAAAAAAGTGTCCTTTTTTTTTCCTTAATCTTTTGAATAGTGCAAGTCATCCAAACAATATTTTATTTTTTGGAAGGGAAGTTGGGAAGAGCTATTTTTAGCCAGGTTATAATTAACACAGGAAGCAGCTCATCTGTTTCACAGTGTACACAATAGCTTTCAGTGCTGAGAAGCTGCCTTAATTTGGAGCACGTGGTACGATGCTGTAGGCAAGGATGTATACAAGTAACGTGTTTGGATTCACAACACTGTTTATATGTCAGGAATGCTCTGTTTCCATTTTGTAGCAGGACCCAAGGGATGTTGAGACCATCTTACTCAAAGCAGTTTTTAGAGAATCAAAGATCATGACTCATGTGCTCCTAATTTTAAGGCTGACCATTTAGCCACTGAATTGTTTTCTTTCCAAATCATACTCTGTTGTACAAGCATGTCCTGCAGAGGCACAGCCAAGCCAAATAACCAAAGAAAGGCAACCAATAGAATAGCCTTAATGCTGCACACTCTGCCTTTAGAATCACAATGTATGTTTGACTTTTGGGCTTTTAACTGGTGATGTTTTCTAATTTTAGAAATGATCCACAGGCAGCAAGGCATAATAAAAATTTTAATATGGTTAAATAACAGTAGTAGTAATAGCTATTCATGTTAATAACTACTATGTTATAGTGACTGATTTCATTAAAGAGATGGCTGATCCATGAGAATGCACTCAGATCCCTATGTGGAGCTGGTGGTCCTGGGATGAATGTACATCTGCTGAAAAGTTCAATTACAACAGCTAAAAATATATGAAAGGCAAAAGCCCTTATTTCAAGGTAAAATACCTCGGGATTGTTATTGGCACAATTAATGATTTTAATTTGATTTAATTCAAGAAGTGTATGATTTTAGTGCCAGAGGACATGTCAGCAGCAGACTTGTCCATTTGGTGCTGGATGTAACTTCAGAACAACTTCAGGTATCTCTTTGGTAGAACAATGCATTGAGTATTAAGTTGATTCTTGGCCATGACAGGACACTACTAGAAACTGCTACTTCTGTGGTAATTTTGAACAACAGAAATTTCCTGTCTTATGTTGATTTTTTTTTTTTCCATTTTTCCTTTCATTTGCAGATACAGCCTTGGCAAGACCTACAACATAGTTCTGGGATCTGGTCAGGTGGTGCTGGGAATGGACATGGGCCTTCAGGACATGTGTGTTGGGGAACGACGGACAGTCGTTATCCCACCGCACCTTGGTTATGGAGAAGATGGGGTTGGTGAGTGCACATCCACTCAGCATCTCTAGAGTGACTGAAACACAGGCATGCATGTTGCTGCTTGAATGGGATTTTTTAGTGGTTTTTCATGTTGTTATTTTATACACTCCCCCTCCTCCCTGATCCCCAGTGAAATGAACATGCTGTCTGTGTTGCATTTCAAGTCATGCTGTTGCTGTGGCCAGTAGAAAGATCATCACAGCACAAAAGGGAACATGCGCCCCCAGCAATGTTGCTTTGTCAGAACAGAAAGCTCCAGGCAGTCTGGTGTTGCAGAGGGATGCAAACACTTTTCCATGATAGGGAGTTGGGTGCTTGTGTTTGGACGTGGGACGTGTTATTCAGGAAACAGAGCTGTAGGGGAGTGATTAGCACTAATGTGTTAGGAAATTCAGAAGGTACATAAACTGAGTGTAAGATGTGAAACAGTAGTGTAGTGTTAAAACTCCAACACAAAATACATTTTAAGGCAGCTTTAGGGCATTAAGGGCATGGACAGCAGTAATAAAAAGAATGCTAATAGAGGTGACAAGAACTTTTATATCTTTTATTTGCTTCTGGTCTTCCTGGTTAAAATATTTAAGGGAAAGGAGTCTATCATGAGATCACCAAGATCACCAAAATCTGATGTGTATGGAAACAGTTGCATAAGTTGCTGTGCTCTTTTAATAGCTCCAGAACAGTTTGTAGTTGATAAGACTGTCAGGTATCACGTGTGGATCTTAATGGAGAATTAATTTGCCTTAAGATATAAGAGTGCATTTCCACCTGTCTTCTTTGAAAAATTAGGAGTATTATATATATGCAATGTTTTATACATGATTTTATCTAGTATACATTGTATACAATTGCATAGTTCTATGTAACAAATTGAAAATTTCTTCATAACATGAAAAGTCTGCTTTGTAAAATACCTATCATAAGTATTTGCCATTGTTCAGGTCACATTTGATACACGTTCTGAAATGCTGCGTGATTTGTTAGTGTCTTGGTATATACCCACCTCTCTGAAGAAATTTCTGGTTTGCAGTCTTTTGCAAACAGATTAGAGGTGAGCTTGATTTGTCTTTCTCAAGACTAAATTAAACTCCTTCCATGGTTTCCCTGAGGTAATATCCCAAGCTGTTTGCAACACTGTTGAGTCTCACTGAAGTATGCTGAAGTGTATTGGTGAGATGAAAGAAAATTGATTGTTCCCACAAGTTTAGTTTTTAAAAGTAAAAAAATGCATGTAGAATCATGGAATTATAGAATGGTTTGGCTTGGAAGGGGCTTCCCAACTACTCTGGGCAATCTGTTCCAGTGCCTCAAGTTTTGTTATGAAAGGTTCCTTTTATGATCACCCTTGGTGAAATGATCAGGGAGATTTGATGGGCTAGAGATCACACTAGATAAATGCATTTTGGAGCAGGAAGATAAATTTAATTGTGGATTAAAGGGAAATATCCCCTTTAATGTAAATGAGGATAAATACCCTTCTTTGCCATTTGTTGTGACAGAAGGAGAAGTACCTGGTAGTGCTGTATTAGTTTTTGACATCGAACTGCTGGAATTGGTGTCTGGCTTGCCTGAAGGATACATGTTTGTATGGAATGGGGAAGTCTCTCCCAACCTTTTTGAAGAAATAGACCAGAATCATGATGGAGAGGTTCTTTTGGAGGAGGTAAGCTGATATGATGAAAACACCTGCAGTGGTTTTCTTCTACCGCCACCAATGCCAGTGTTGAAGGATGGAGTCTTTCCTCGTTTTCTTTTCTTGTTCTGGAATGGAGCTTGTCATTGAGGTAACAGGAAGGCAGGGTGTCAGCTAAAACATGGCTATTCAGCTTTGGAGTTAAAGAAAAAAGGACTGTAAGAATGGCTGTACTGCTTAAGTTCATTTACTGTTGTGGTCAGCAACAAATCCTTAGGACATAAGAGGCAGAGATGCTATCCAACATTCCTTTGCTGTGTCAAGCTTTCTTGGTATCTGTCTCAGTGTTAATTGGCAATTTGTGGTCTTGAGCCAAAGCTGAGCCTGCAGCAGTGCACCCAGGAACTGTCTAATCTCTTCTGAAGTCTGGCAATGCCAGTGGCAACTCTTTAGACATGCGAATTGTGTGCTGTACAGTCGAGTTCTTCCCCTTGCTTGCTTTTAAAATCTGCATTGTAAGAATGTCATTAGGTGTTCCAATTCAAAGCCACTTGCTTTTGCTGCACCACCTCTGGTAACGTAAACCTCTGTGAGATTTTCCTGTGCCTTTTATTTTAACTAAAATTCTATTTTTTTATTCTCTTCTGCGGTCTTCTTTGTCACCTTTCTCTACACTTCTGTTTTGTCCCTTCATCTTTGTCCCTTTGTTTCTCCGTGGAGTGGTGCTGCCTGCAGTACTCACAGGGCAGGCTGTGGCCCTGGTGTTGAGCATGAAATGCCTTTGGGGATTTAAAAACATAGTATGCTAAAATCGAATTCTTTTTTTCATTTTTCCTAGCATTCTCTTCCACCTCTTTGTTTTCCTTCCATTTCCATCTTGTCTTTTACGTTTACCTCCAGGTCTGCCTTTGCAGAGAAGAAAAAAGCTTTTACTTTTTTAGAGAAAGAGTTAGGGTGAGGCTGTTGCTGTCCACATCAGCAATGATTCTAGCATGTTACTCCCTCTAAGACGCAGGTGGGTTTCTGTTCTACAGTGTGAGCTTCTTGTGTTGCCATGCAAAATCACTGCCCTCCATCTGTATAGAGCTGTTCTTATGTCCAGCTGCCCAACCCATCTTCCTCTAAAATATGTAAAGAAGTTTGCTTGTTACAGATCCAAAACCCACTGGAATGAGTGAAGAGATCCCTGCTGAGCTCCACAAAGAGTGATTTAACCTTACATGTCTGTTCTCATTAGTCCACTTTGGGTGGTAAATTACAAAGGGTAGTAACAGTGTCTTAAATACACTTAATAAGTTGTAAAATGCTGGATACTCTTCTTTTTCATATGTCCCTTTCACTGTGAGCTGTTTTCTTCTTCTTTCTCCTCTCTTAGTTTTCAGAGTACATCCAAACTCAAGTTGATACTGGCAAAGGAAAATTAGCTCCTGGCTTTGATTTTGAAAAGATTGTTAAAAATATGTTCACCAATCAAGACCGGGATGGAAATGGTAAAGTTACTGCTGAAGAATTCAAGTTGAAAGATCAGGAGGCCAAAGAGGAGCACGATGAACTGTAAAGATAAGAAAAACCCCAAGAGTCCTGAGCTGACCTACTGTTCAAACACGTGTACCAGAAGGAGTTTTGGCAAGCGTGGTTCTGGAAGGATAACCCTCAGATAGCCCGTGTCTGCCTCTGCCTGGGTGTGGGTAGGCTGTTAAAATAGGAAGAGATTTTCAGTTGGAATTGTTAGTTATATCTGAAAAAAGTGTTGAGTGCCTCAAGGTGGGATGTATAGACAGGTAAGGAGTGTCCTGCTGTATGTGGTGCTGTGAACCACATGTGTGTGTGGGGTCTGCTTTTATGCTAAAGATCCAAAGTTCTCATACACGGTCAGTTGGGTAGATGGTAGAGAGAAAACCTACCAAGTGCTTTTAAAAGAGTTTTTAAAAACCTTCTGTATCAGAAATATTTGTGTAGGAAAATGAAACAAAATATTCCCCATAACAATAACCTGTAAAAATTGTCAGCTGTTGATCCCAGTTCCTTTCAGAAGGCATGAGCACTCTTCCCAGTTACTGAACAAACTTATATGGATTTTTGCCAGCAGAAAATCTGATTTGCAGATTGCAGAACATGACTGTGCCATTGCAAAATTTGCATAAGCTGTGACTTAAATTAAACAGACCTAGAACTGTGTATGTGTTGGGTTTTTACCTCATGAAATAAAAGTTTCCTGCCATCTGTACTGTGCTGAGTTAGTAACCTTGACTCTTGCTGGCCAGGGTTCCCATCAGTCATTCCAAAACCTTTCTAGTTGTAATCTTATTTATAGTTTTGTTAGACATTAAATATTAACATACATCCAAATGCTGTCATAAATACTGGGCACAGTTGATTTTGTGTCGGGCTTCTGTCTCCTATTTTGGGAATTGATAGATTAAGAAGTAAATACTTAGAGGTTCAAGCAGCAGAGCCGTCTGCAGTGGCAAACAGACAGACAGTGATAGAATCAAGAAACAGGCCCATCTGTTTGTGTGTACCAATGTTCTGGCCCAGCCCTCAACACAGTCTGCCCTGGGAGTGCTGTTCAGATGCAGTGACTTGAGACAGTCATGTTAGCTCGATAAAAGCAGCAGAGCTGCTCAGTACTGAATACACGAAACAGACCCATTTTCTGGAAGGCCGTGGGATCCCCTCAGTACACAGCATGCCAAGAGCACAAACACATAGAGTGAGACACTGTCATAGAGGAGTGGGGAGGGAGTTGTGTTTCCATTATAAGCTTTGTGTCTAGTTTCTTGCTTTCCTTGATCTGTTCATGTGGGATGTAAGCTCCCTGAGATGATCTTTCTAAAAATTGGTATTTCAGTTGGATGAAAACGTTTTGTATTGGTTTTTAATGCAGTTCTTACAAAAAGTGCAGTGAAATATTTTTTTGAATTTGATACCATTAAATGTTGGATAACTGATCTTTTTGTTAAATAAAAAAAAATGTTGATCAACCATTACTTCTAAAGTTTCTATTTTTCTTTTTTCTGGAGTTTTGGTAGGTTGGGACCATGAGTTGAAGCAAATACCCTTCCTGCAGCTCTCTTCTCTTGTACACAGCAGGCTTACTCTTGAATATGCTCAATACTGCTATTAATGTTCAGGAAAAATATTTTAAACTATGATAATTGATGATTTTATACCAGATGTAGAAGTATAGATATCAGAGACAGGCACTTTGATTCCAAAGTTCGGGTCCAGAATGGCTCCATCTTGTGAAGGCAGCTCTCAGCAGACTGTTTTTCCCTTTTGCTTTCTTCAGAAGCAGGTTGCTCACTTTTTGCTGTGGTTCCCTTCTGTATGCTGACAAAGCTGAGAGAAGGAGTGGGAAGCAAGTTGTGATTGGAGTACTGCCAGAAGCAGAATTCAGTGTGGAAACAGCTCCTTCTCTTTTCTCATACCCCCAAAAGACTAAGTCTGTCTTGTGGCTATCCCCCCTCCTTTAGGGGGGATGGAACTCAATGATCCCTTCCAACCCAAACCATTCCATGACATCCTGAATTGTTTTGTCTGAGAAAATGTTAGTGAATGAACCCAATCTCTCTGCATCAAGGAACATTCCAGATAGATCCCAGGAGGTGGGCTGAAGAGTTCCTGGTAACCCAGGATAACAGAGTTGTCCTTCAGGGCAGATGCAGGAGAAAGAGCAGCACTGAACCACCGTCAATTGGTGATCCCAAAAATTGCTGTGCTGGATTTTTTTTGGAAGTGCCAGTCAGTGATGGGTTAGCAGGGATGAATTTACCAGTGCCTCTAGCTAGGGTAAGTACAGCTGAAATTCTCATGCCATTGCTCCTTAGGACTTGGCATGCATGGCTCACGATCCATCTAAAGATGTTTTTCCTTCAAGAGGAAGTTTTTGTTGCCCCCTCACCTCATCTTTCCAAGCCTGCAGGTTGCCATTTTAGGAATAAGAAGCTTTGGGGAAAATCAGAGAATATATGGAAAAACTTGCTGTAAGATAATGGTGTTTGTACAGGGCATTGCCCAGACAAAGGCAACAGAGGCCAGGTCTGCCTGGCTGTATTAGGCTAAGCTGCTTAAAATCCAGAATTTCTGATGACTACAATAGACCCGGTCCTTCTCCTTTTGGCAGCTTGGGGCCACCTTCCTCAGCAAAGGGTTGTGCTTAGGTTGAATCCTCTACCTATTGCTTCTCAGGGTGTGTGGCAGCCCCTCAAAGTTGGGGCAGTCTGCCTTGCCTGTTCACCAAACCAGAGCCTGGGGCACAGGGAGCTGGCTGGGAAGTGGAATTGTGCTGATGTGAACTGAGAGAGCTCTGCACAGCCCCTGCAACCCAGCTCTAGTGATAAATAAATCCTTTCAAGTCACCATCCTGTTAGAGTAGGTGGCCTGTGAGGAATATTGATATAAGGGAGATATTTTCTACGTCAAAGTGTAGAATAATTTTTTTAAGGTGAAAGTAGACATTTAGAATTAATCTACCTATCTATTTAAATTCGTCTATTTATTAACATTTTATTGTTAGTATTGAGAATTTGCATATGTAGAATTTATCTATTAGTATCTACTATCTCCTAATATTTAGAACTTACCTATTTAGAATTATCTATAGAATCTCTCTATTTTGGATTTATTTATTTATATGTAGAATTAGTATCCAGATAGTTTTTTGCCATACTTAAGGGTCATTAAGAACCAGATATAACTGGGCTTAGCTAATGAGGGGCTCTCCAGAACTCGGGCTGTTTCTACTCTAATGAAACAGGCAGGTGCTATTCTCAGAGCAGCAGCTGACTGCTGTTAGGAAAGGAAGTTGCTGGCAGCCAGGGTTGGCAATTGGAGAGTGAATTGTCAGGGGCTCAGTGGAAAAGGAACATGGGTGCATACCCAGAAAAACCCAGGTATTTATGAATATTTTTTTCTTGTGATTTTTGTGTCCTAATTTGATAGCAATACTTTCTGCTGGGTAACTCCTTCTGGTCCAAGTATAACAGACATTATACAGAAATCAGAATTTGCAGTTGTTGAACTTGAATATTATGCTTTTCTTTGTGAAAAAAATATTTGAATTTTCTTTTAAAGTTAAAAATGACATATTTAGCTAGTACGTGGTGCAAGTTTTTAGCTCAGTTGGGCACTATCAGTGTTTGTTTGACAGTGAGAGGACATTTGAGCTGGCTGCAACACCCACTAAGAGGAGGATTCATTTTCAGATGAATAAAGGTCCCAGATACCTGACCTTGGACATGTACTACAGACAGAACAGATACTGTGAGTAGAGGAAGAAAAAAGAGTAACAAATTAACTTAATTTTGTTTATTACTTTCTTTTAACTTTAGATATACTCCTCTGGCTATGGGAAAATGGTCTGGGAAATGAATATCTTTCTTTCCAAGCTAAATCATAAATTAAATACATTTTTGGGGTTGCAAAATATTTCTGGTTAGAAATTTTATTTAGAAAAGACATACTGCTCACAGTATTTCTTCCTTAAAACTGAAAGGAGAATCTTGATTGTAATTGCAAGAATTAGACTGGCTGGAGAAGGATGGCTTAACCTGTAGCTGTAGAGTTAATTTTGTTTGCAGTTAATTTTGTCCATGGTTTTGGAGAGGCAACTGATAATACAAATTCTAATTTCTAGCCAACACTCTAGTGATAAAACAATGGGATTTTGATAAGGTAGAGGAGGATATTTAAAAATGCATCTTGTGTTTTTCCTTAACTAATTCATAAGCAAGAGTGATGGTTGGCAGTGGGACGTGAGATGATGAACAGACAACAATAATCTGTACAGCACAATGCAGGTTTTTAAAATCTGACCTCCTGGTTCAGGCTGATTGCTTAAGTAACTGTTTTGTCTATAAAGTTGCATGAATGGCATTTCAAGAAGTAAATTATTTGGCATGGAGAAACCCCTTGTATAGCAATGGTGTTCTATCAAGTAACCGCAACATGGCTTAATTGCTTTCAAGTCCTAGAAAAGGTTTACTGCTCTAGCAGATCCTTAACACAGGTTTTGAGACCAACAGGATTTAATGATAAGAGAAAAGTGTGCTGGAGATCTTAACTTACCTGTATCTTTGTGGAAGGGCAAGAACCCTTTTCTCTAAGTGATTGTCATTTTCTACTGAACATTTGGTGACTGAACATTTATTGTCCACCTGCTTGGAGATGAGATTGGAAAATCTTCCCTACATAATGCTTGCAAGATGGTGGTTTCATCTGAAATCTACCAGTTTTTTAGATGTCCGTGTAGTTGGAAAACCATCTCATTGCCTTCTGATATGCAATACTAATTTCTGTATTTCAGATGTAGTTGGAGATCTATTTTGGTTACTGCTTTTAAAGATGCTTCCTAGTTATTTTCTGTATTGCTCTGCATGTGCTTTTCCATGTGGTTTTGTTTGTCCATTTGTTGGGTTTTTTTTAAAATTGTGGGTTGAACAAGATCTTCATTGTGCTGAAGGAGTAGTGGCTTGCTGACCTGCTGAGTGAGGCTGAGGAAAAATTCTTAAGAAAGGATCAATGAGTTTATGTGTATCCTGAGGCAAGTTTGATTAAAACCTGGGACACTTTCCTTCTCAGAAACACAGCACAGAGAGACCAGAACTTCCCCCCTCCTTTTAATGGGTCCCGGGATAATCAGGGAAATCCATTACACTTGTAGTCAGAATGCCAGAGAGTGTTGCTGACACATCTTGTGCTGTGAAGCTGTGACTATCAGCTACATTTCACATTCTTTAAATTTTAACTGTTATCTGTATTCCAAAGATAAACTCCCTGTAAATGGAAAACTTTGTCCAAGTGTAAACTTTAGGAGTAATGCCTGTTAATTAGACTCTTGCAGCTAGAGGCTGGTTGAGTAAGCAGTGCATCCAAACACCTTGATGTTTTTCAGAAGGCCTTTGCCTTTTGGACTTTAGTTTGGCAGCTATGACAAAAGAGGCAGCTTGATTACATGTTTAAAAAAGCTCTAAACTCAAGATTCCCTAACCGTACTCTCCCACTCCCAAAACTGTAACATTAGCCCAGCTAGTGTAAATTCTGCAGGTACCTAAAACACCAAATGAAACAAAGAAATTGTGTCTGCTGAGCTCTCCTGGAAATGCTGCAGCATTCCCCAAATCCTTGCTGTGCCTGGGTGGTACAGACCAAGTCACTCGATGAGCAGCTCATGCTGATGCCTCTGAGGAATCACACGTAGCATAGCCCTGCTTGTCCTGCCCATGGTGCTGAAGCTGCAGTGCAGGCACAAGGGAGGCTGTAGGAAGGCTGCTCCCTCTCTCTCAGTTTTGCCATGATCATCCTGCCCTCCTTCCTGCCCCAGGAAAATGGAGGAGACAGGGAGGGAGGCTACAGGGACTTGGCCAAACTTCACACCCAGTCCCTCTAACCTCTGACTCTGCAGCTGTTGTTGCTGCCTTCAAGCTCTCCCCATCTTTTGGCTCTGGCTGACAGGCTCTTAGCAGCTGTTGCTCCCATCTCCTCATGCCCCTGGTACTGCCAGGGTGCTTTCAGCTCTTCCAGTTTGCTGCTGCTGCCTGATTAATGCCTCTGGAATGGAAGGCAGGCAAGGCACTGTCCTCAACATCCTCGGCTGTCAGACTGGTTTTCTTCTCAAGGCTCCCACCTCTGGCCTCCTGGCTGCCCATGTCAGGCCTAGGGTATTGCATGACTTTAGGTTTTGTACAAGGAGGACATCATCCCTCAAACACTCTGCGTGTTTTGATGCAGGTTGGAATTTCTATAAGGTCCCTATGCCCAGCAGTTCCCTGATGGCACATCACGTGCCACATGATTTGTGAAACGATGCTCACACTACCTCAGATTGTCCATTGAGCCTCTACCCTGCATTCAAAATACAGGGATGATTTAATTTCATTTTACTGCAGAGGATGCAGAGGTGGGGTATGGAAACTATCCTCTCTCTTCCCTTCTTGGAAATGTTCTAGCAGGGGTAATAACAGATGTAAAGCTGCTGATTTGGAAAAAAATGTCTGGTGATACCAAGTCAGAATTTTAATAACAGACCACAGGCTGTAAGGAAAGAGGCCATTTCTTGAGATGTGTATTAATTCTGGTGGTAGAGAATACAGATATATGCCCTCCTATTTCATTATAGTTTCATTAGTTCCTCAGGGAATGGAAGATGGCACAGTTTCTGCTCTGTAGAAAAGAAAGCAAAAGAAAACAATTATTCTATTGCACATTAGGGGAGTAGTATAAAGAGAGATTTGCTCTCTTTTATTAATTAATAGATCTAGAACAGCCAAGACCTCAAGGAGCAGGGTCACAACATCATCTTTAACTTATCCTGCAATATATCTGACCAAGTTCTGAAACTGTGACTGTTTTAAGCTGTACATGATGCTGAGAGGTGCTGTAATGTGCTCAGTACAGGGGAAATACTTTCTGGAGAATTTTTTTTGTAGTGAAGGTGGTGAAACTGGCAGAGATTGCCCAGAGAGGTGGTAGATGCCCCAGCCCTGGAAACATCCAAGGTCAGGTTGAACAGGGCTCTGAGCAGCCTGGTCTCGTTGAGGATGCCCCTGCTCATTTCAGGCAGGCTGTGGACTATCAGCTTGTGAAACTATCTGTTGTTACAAGGGTGAGAAATTTCATCTCAGACACACTAACATAAAACATTCTTCCCATTTCACAGAGGATAAAGAAACAGTAAAGGACAGAGATTGTTTTGCAACAATGCAAAAATATGAAGAAGAAACACTGCCTGAATTGGGTGAATAAAAGCATTTTTACTGAAGACAAATATATATATGAAAAACTTGTGTGAAATTATGTAGCATATCAGTAAGATCCTTCAAAGTACAGCTGAGACTGAAATGTCTTTGAAAAGGCAACAAATGCACACTCTTTACATAGCATTTACACCTTCAATTTTACAAAATAGCCACATTTTCTAAAATGCTCCTCTGAAATGCCTGATTAAAAAGGACAGTGAACCACAGTATCTCATCAGCAGCAGTTTATCACATCTATAAATCCAATTTAGCTCTTGTTATAACAGGAGTATGAGACAATAAAGAACAGTGTAACAGCAGTAAAAGGAGCTTGTAGTTGACAATTGATACCATATATATTTCGTAATACCAAAATGAAAATAAAAGTTTTAAATTAGATCAAACAGTTCCATAAATGAGTAATAAACACAACTAAGATAGCACATGTGTGCACTTCTGTCCAGTTGCCTCCTGGAAGGAATGGAGTGACTTGAGACTGCAATTTACAGGATTTTCTGTAGAATGGAGTTGGCAACTTCCAGGGATTCATCTTTCACCAAGACAATATCGTAAGAGTCCATGTATTTTTCCAAAAGCTCATCTACCTAATTGCAGAAGGGATGAAGAGAAAGACCCCCTTAGTTATAGAATTAATTACTGAAAGTGTTTTTGTCATTAAAATATTGCCCAATCTTTCCACCAAATTCTGGAAATAAGCCATGCAAATAAATATCACTCCTACAAGTGAATTCCACAGGAGGACAGAGTGGGAGTGGCCTGACCTAAAGTGCATTCCATGATATAATACTTCATGTTTATTCCAGGGTCTCACACACAGAGATACTGAAAGAAGAACTATCTCTGGAAGGGCTGGGAGAAATATAAAACTGAAGTTTTCTCTCTCCTCAATGCAAATGGGTGTTCATTATAACTTGGCAACTCTCTCCACAATGCAAATGGATGTTCATTATAACTTGGCAAATAATCAGTTGAGTGTCACTTAAAAACCCCAAATGGTAAAAAGGAAAGAGGAGAGACTGCCTGGATTTGTTATTTGCGAGTTTATAATTTTTCTCAATTATTAATTTCGTACTGAAAGGAGGAGGAGCCACAGGAATTTAAGAGAATTAATTTTTACAACCTCTGAATTTTACTTCTCTAGGAAACACCTGTGGAAATAGTTTTGTTCAAAAACCAAGGCAATATATACTTGTGGCTCTGAGCTTATGGGTTAGAAAAAGATACATGAAAAATGTCTGAAATTTCAACACAAATACAGGCTAAACACTTGGTTTGATATCTGAACCATATTATAATGAACCTGTTTTTAAGTGTTTGATTCAGAGCTTACAAGGTTATGTAAGGCTACTTACTTTATCATTGAGATAGCCTATCTTAAGAATGTGCTCAACATTTGCTACTCCATCTGCCATACTCAAGTCTCCTTGAGAATCCCCCAGCAGTATGATATTGCTGTTGTCTTTTAGCTGTTTGAAGTACTCTGTGTTCTTCAAGGCACCATCATGTTTGTTGTAAACGTGAATCAGTTCTCCTTTAAATCCTTTTAATATTCCCTATTGAAAAAAGCAACACTGAAGTTATTTCTGGTATTCAGAAATTTCTGGTTATTTCAGGCAGGATAGAATCTAGAATGAAAGAGGTGATGTTACTGTTGAGCCAAGATTGAATGACATAATCTGTGATGATGAACAAGCTAAATTAGTTTAGAATAATGTCAAGACTGTGACAGCACAGTTAAGAGCAGGCAGACAGCGATCCTCCCTGTTTGGAGGAGTGTATATATCTATATTTATAGATCTATCTTGTAGTATGTATAAATAGCTATTAAATACCACAAACAGTGTGGTATTTATCAAACATGTTTCATAAGAATATGTTATCTCATACATACATTTTCATCAAAATCCATGAAATTGGAAACCACTTTGACATTAGAATGGTAGACCCCAGCCTGGTGGATTACTTCCTCAAGAATGTCACCAATCCCAGCAGAAAATATGAACACAGGAATATTATGTTCACTGAGCTTATCAAAGAAGTTCTCATACCCTTCTCTGCAACACAGAATGCAAATACAAATCAAATATCAAATAAAGACAGCCAAGAAAAGTCTGAGTTTTTAGGAGACAATGACATCATCTTTGGAAAATAATTAATATTTCCTGAGTACTTTATTGCATTTCTTCACCTTTTCAAGTCAGTAAGAACCATCAGCCTAACACAAGGCATGTATGAAAGAAACTGCTCCATCAAGCTGTTTAGTCTTGGTCTGTATAATTTTTTCCCCCAAAACATCTAATCATGTTTTAAAGATTTAAAAACACTTCCCCCTCCCTAAGTACTCCAGAATAAGCAAGCAGCTAGCAGAACTCACTCTAGCTACTATCAAGCTGTACATCTCCTTTCAATCTTCCTCACTTAAATATATGACTTTCTATAGGGTCATTAATGTAAAACAAATTTTGTTTTTAAATCTTGAAACATTTATTGTCGCTCTCTCCTGAAAGTTTTTTAGTATTCAGTACCCTATGTATAGTATTCTAGGAACAAATAATACTATCTCTATATGCTTTCTCCATACAGACATAGATTGGTAGAATTTTACATTTTAAAAAACTTTTGTGAAAGTTCTGGAAAGAATTTTAGCTTGAGGATGAACATGGACTTAAGCACAGACTGGGTGCTTGTCTGTTGTACAAAAAACAAGGATTTAGTCAGTGTTTTAAACAAATACTTCTACAATTTAAGTTTTAACATTCTGTTTCAGTATTCCAAAATTTAGAGACAGTTTTAAAGGGCTTTCAAAGAGATGGAAGACACAGCACATTTTGAACAAGGATTTTCCTGTCTTTTAGACTTGCCTTCAGCCTTAGAGGAAGAACAATATTTAATACAATATATGAAACATGTTCCTCAAGTGTTACTCAAAGGAATTAAGTTAAACTTTACATTGCTCTTTAAAAAAAAGGATCACCAGTGCAATTTAAAGAGGATAAAAGTCTACAGAAATTAAGCTTGTAGGGACTAAATAAAGCTCCAGATCTCTGCTTCATACAGTGAGATCACTATCTGCATTTAGATACAACACACCAATTAAGAGGGAGCATAGAGAGTTCAATGTAGTCCAAGGTTAAGATGTCATGTTCTCAGGAACATGTGTGGGTTTTTAAAACTTCTCTTTTTTTCTCCTCCCCTTAACACTCAGGAAGAATCTACAGAACATGCTCTGAAACAGATTGATATAATTCAAATCAAAAGGAACTTACTTTAGCATAACATCAGATTCCCTTACAATTTCTGCAAACTTGTCCTTCTGTAAGCCTTGTTCAATGAGTAGTGCATGAGATTTATGGTACCTAGAACACAAAAAATGGGTTTAATGTTGCTTACTAAGGTTCACCTTTCATTAAATTTCATGATGAAAAGCATCCTGAATGGTTAATTCTTGCTTATTCAGGTTGAGAGGAAAACAGAATCAGCTGTACAAAACTTTAAGAGATTAATTCAGTTAATGTGATAGCTAAAAGATAAGTACTGTACTTAATTTGCTTTTAAAAACTTACTAAATCTAATCTTAATACAATCTGAAAATAGGAGGTGTCTCTTACCATTCTACCATATATGGGTATTTCTCTTCAATAGTGAGAGCCGGATCAATTTCAATGGCATAATAGGTTTCTTTCAGCTGCAATAACTGAAGGGAAAAAATACCCATCAGATGTTTAATGTATTTCATAAAACACATTGGTATGTGGTCTAAGCAATCAAAATAACATTCTTGTCAGGGAATTATGACAGATGTCTGTACAACAAACCAAATGCTTGTAGGTTTTTTTGTTTACCTTTTTCCGACATTCATCTGTGATGATCTTAGAGTTATCGATGATGTCTGGGGAAGGGGTGAAAAAAAAAGAGAGTTAAACAAGACGGTATATTTCTTTTAGTTTGCTCTACAACACTGTAAATGGCACAGATGACAATGTCTGGTGACATACCAATATGCTTCCTCAGAACTTTTCTTACCAGCAACCAGCAAAATGCACATTTTTCTTCATAAGTGTAAAGATGCCCTTCCCTTCATCTCTGAATTCAAAGGTCAGTTACAAGCTTTTGAATCTATTTCTTTGATTGAGATTTAATTGTTTCCAAAATCAAGCTGAGGCATCCTAAATGTTTTAGAGTTTCCACTTGTTTGTTCCAAAAGACTACAGCATAAGGATAAAATTGCCAGGAATTCTAAGGAGTTTACTACCTGGTTCTTGCAGATGTCAAGACTACAATGAGCTCTTGAAAACTAAAAGTCAACCATACCATAATCAGCCACTAACATCTGAGAGTTCAAAACTTAATGCTTTAATTGTGAATGGCAACTTATCCGATTTACTTCACACTGATTTTGATTTATATATATATATATGCACATAAAAACACAGTCACTAGAATACTTTGTCAGTAGAATGTACAGATTAGGTAACAAGTCAATATAAAGTCTCATTAGGAAATAAATTGAATAGAAAATTAAAATTATAAAATATAGGAAAAACTAAAAGGACCAAACAAATCAATCTGTATTAAAAAAAAAGTACTCACTATGACAAGTTGGACATCTTTTTCCATTGTAGGAAAATCTACTTAATGTCATATCAAAATCTGTAATAATCTATTTAAGGAAAGAAAAAGCAAAACTGTCTTACAACATGGAGGAACAAAATAAAGAATGGCTAGAAATTCTGAAAGATCAACAATAGTGGCAGCTGAGTAGCATGTGTGTCACAGAAGCCTCCCTGTTCTACAGAGTCATTGTCATGGAAGCTAGCATATCCCAGAAGAGTAACATTTTTTCTAACAAAACTTTTTTTCTCATTCCCTTGGTGAGAATATTTCCTGAAATTACTAAGCTTCTATGCTTATGTCATTTACTTAACTATGTCTGGCTGAATTACACTTGAATCAACAAGGACTGTTAAGAGAGTTAATATGTCTAAGTTTTGGAGATTTCTTGAAGGTTGAATTCTATTACATATATATAAATATACTTAATTTTTTTGGCATAGAGTAACAATCCCACAGTTGCTTTTATTCCAAACTAGTTACACCTTTACCTGAAGTTTGGCAGCTCCACCTTTGATGAGGCCACAAATAATCTCCTCTACTCTTGCTGGGTCCTTAATATGGACAGTCTTCTTCTGAAATTCAGGCATCTGTGAATAGTAAGAACAAAGACATAAATACACTTGCAGAGGAAAACTTACTAGGCAATAGCTGCTATCCATCAGATTGAAAACTCTGCATCTACAAACTGTTTCATGTGACATTGAGGCATGGTCAGGACAGGAAGACATGAATAAGAAGAAACAGAAAATACTCTGGATGTATTAATCGATGACTGCATACTGTTCAGTTTGCTAACAACATCTGTTTTAATTTCCTTTCCTATTACCACATTATTCGAAAAATTGACACCCACAGAAAAGGTCATTGTATTTGTAGAAAAAAAGGGAGATATGAAGGGACAGGGCATATGGGATCATCTTGTTATTCAGCTACGTCACTAGAGATGCTAAATCTTAAAACTAACTCTCTTTGCAATTAATATGCCTTAAGTTATCAACAGAGACAAAGAAGACATCCATTGTTTCCTCAAGAATGCTGAGTGAGTGTCAGCTGTGTACTTCAATACAACATGGCTGTGCAGTAATCCCTCCTCCCTAGCCAGTCCATCAATTACTGCCATTACCTATTTCACTGCACACTTTTGAAATAACACATGATATCACTCTATATATTCCCTTTGGAAGAAGTATATTTCTTGAATGTTATGATAAATGCTGAATTTGGTGTAAAATAAGGAAAAAAACCCCAAACCCACAAAACCCCATTCTTCCCCAAATAATTCCCCAAGCCTTTGTTTACTCTGAGTTTATCTTCATACTTGCAGAACAGTAAAGAACTATTTATTTACAGGAATTTCCCAGTGTAGCATGTATTTATTTCCTTTATAATCATGTATGAACCCATTCTAAAAAAAAGGCATAGGACATTTGCAATCTGTCTAAACCAGCACTTATAAGTAGTAAGCTTTATTTTTGTTTATAAAACTTCAGAGATGATAAACTGTTAGAAATTACATTTTTAACATTCTGATCCTTCAACCTTCCTTTTCTTATGGCTAGCACATAATCTTTGTTGCAATGAGCTAATTAAAAATAAAAAAAAAGGCAGGAGGAGCTTCTGTTTCAGGACATTTCTGGACCCAGAGTTCCTGTATCACCAATTGTCAGTAAGTCATGCAGAACTCTCTTCCAGCTCTTGATGCTAGTAAGTCTTTTCTTCATTAGTAACAGCTAGCTTGCAGTCAAATTGCAATTTGGTTGTCCCATAAGAAAAAGGTGGTAAAGTATTGGAAACATGGTTTTGTAAAGGAAAGGACACTTTTGTGCCAGACACAAGAAGGATCTCGACATACCTGGAAATATCTGTTCTCAGGTGGGAGTAAAACACTGCAGCTACATCCTTGTCAGAGGAGCAGAGGCTCATCTAACTCATCATTCAAAACCTCCATTCACATATTCCTCGCTTTCCTCAACTACCTTTATGTTTAGAAAAGTTTGCTTAATGTCTAATCTTACTGCAATTTTAAGTCATTCAACTTGGAGAAAAGTGTTCTTTTTCTCAGATGCTCACTGGATAAATATTCCCCTTCTGCCTGAATGTAAAACCCCAGTTCTTCAGTCTTCTTTTGCAGAACACAATTTTCTAAATCTCTGATAATTCTTGATGTTATCTTGGCTCACCCACTTGAACCATATTGCTTTTCCAACACAGCATCCATGCCTGTGGGAAAAACCTTTCTGCTCTGCTCTGCTCTGCTCTGACAAGGCCTCAGCTGAAGGGCCACTTTGGCCCTTCAGGTAGCATATTTGCATGCAAATTTAAATACATGCCCTGTGTTAGCAGTAGTATGGTGAGAATGATTTAAATTCAGTTGATAATGACCAATTGTTCTTCAAAATGACTCCTAGAAAGAAACAGGTATTTGTGTAAAGTGTTAAGTTTTACATTTAATCTTTTCTGGATTTTATCTTTTCTCCCATGTCAGTGCTCCTACCTTTCAGTACAACAAGTAATTCTAATCCCCACTGTACTTACTGCTACTTTCTGGCTGATATCCTCAAAGACATTGCTAAAAACAGAAAACAAAAAATCCTTCTAGAACCCTGATCACCAGTCTCTAAATTTCCAAGTTTTTCTACCCATTCAAAAAGTTTCACCTACCACAGTATCTTGTCAAAAATTCTGTCCTGAACAGGGTATTCACTAGTTCTTTCCTTTATAAATCTCATAAAGAAACAAACTGTTTTAATTTCACTTTGATTTGAAGAATTAAACTTTCCTTTCTGGTCATTTGGCAAAGACATTTTCTGTAAAAGTGGTATCTCTTAAGCTAATATCCCTGAGTTCCTTGTGTTGTTGCAGCACCTTGCTACTACTTTTAGCACAGCAAAGTCATAAAAAATACATCAGAATTGACTTCCAGCTCTCAGCTACTTCCCAGGCTGGGAGTCATTGAAAGAGCTAATGAGTGCTGACAAGAAATAGAATTCCTGAAAAATATCCATTAAAGAATTCACTAATCTTTTGAAATACACCTTTACAAAGCATTTATTTACTCACGATTAGCAGCACATCTGGTTTCACAAAACAAAATATTAATAATATGTAACTTTTTAAAGGTGCTTTATGGTACTTTTATATGTCCTATGGTGCTGGTAAAACAAAAGTTAGCTTTCCACTTTTTTCTGCATATACAGTATTCTTAATAATGAAATGCAAAACACATTGACTTCTGACATTTACCAAAGCACTTTGACTGGTTTGGTAATTTTTTTAGTGTAAATTGATTAATTTAATTAACTTTCAGCAAATTATATATGTATTTTTAGATTTGGAATGCAAAAATTAAACAGTGAAATTTAAGTGCAAGCTTTTCTATGAATTAGTTCAAACATTATATGGTTTATGTAGATACTAAGCAACAGATTTCCTAATACAACTAATTTAAACAAATGTTGGGGTAGATGGAGAGATCAGAGGAAGGGACTGGATGAGGAAAATTGGATTGTTTGGTACTGTTTCATTTCAGACTGAGCCCTTTTGTAAGTTTCTGAAACAACCTGAGGAAAAATCTTGGTAAATGCTTTAGTAGATCATGTTAAACAAGACATTGCTTAAGATTTTAAGTATGATGAAAGCTTCCTGCTTTGATGTTGTAAACTCCTACTCAAGATCAGTTTATAAGATAAATTTATTTCTAACACACTTTTCATTTTGCACAGAAATTGGTTGAAGAGTATTTTCATTTAGGGGTGGGGAAAAGTTTCTGCAGCAAGTAGAACCCAGACATTTTCAGTCTCATGGGCACTTCCAGAAGAAAAAACAAGTCTACATTATGGATGCGACATCTGATAAAGCCTCAGACAAATACGGTTAGACAAAATAGCCACTTCCCCATCACTAGTTCCTTGTATTAATACTTGCAACTGAACATTAAGTAGAAATTTTATTTAGTCTTCATCATTATTATAGTATAAGTAAGTTAAACTGTCTAAGGAACATGTAAATGAAACTGAAACTGCAGCCACAGTTTTCTGGCAAACTATCTCCTCCAATTTACCCGTCTGCCCAGTCTGGAACATGTAAATGAAACTGAAACTGCAGCCACAGTTTTCTGGCAAACTATCTCCTCCAATTTACCCTTCTGCCCAGTCTGGCTGTTGTTTCATTGTTGCATATTTCCCATTCTTCACAGTTGAAAGAGAAAAGCAGATGCAGATTCTAGTTGGAAAGAACTGATAAAACAGATGAAAAAGCAAAGAGTGAAGAGTTCAGTAGTTTGATAAAATTTGTGTTTCTGTTTACTGGTGAAGAAAATTCTAGCAGTCAACTCAGTGTGCACATAAACCCCTCAAAATTCTAATGCACTAATTGACTGGGATGATCACAGATAAAGAAGCAGCCAACCAAAAATCTCCACAGCACTTAGCCAAGTCAAGAAAGCTTTTCAGAACCAGGAGCCTCTACATACAGACCCAAAACTACATAACCACAGGAAAAGAACTTCATAATTCATTGTGACATCTGAAAGTACATTATGTTAAATGACTTAAGTGCCCCTATTTATTCTATCATATTATAAAAGTGTGAGAAGAGTTTTGCTTTCTTACCAAGATCATCTATGCTACTGAATAGCTCAGAGGTTGGTGTGTTAAAACATTTGTGTGACAACTCCCAAAGGAAATTAGTGGTTGGCATATACACTGGCCACAAATACATTTTAGTTTCTAGTCTCTGACATTTTTAAGGAGCCTTTGAGAGAAGGAAGAACAAAATGAAAAAGATTATTTTAAAGGTTGAGCTTAGTTGGATTTATGAAAAAGAAAAAAATTATCTGCTTGTTTGTGATAGCAGGTAACTGGAAAAAGGATGTAGGAAATTATTTTGTAGCTAAGAATGTTATGGTCATACCTTGAGGAATGAACAGTAATGGATTCACGCAGGTTTGGAAATCCCCCAGTCCTACAAACCACAGAATGGGTCATTTACAACAAGGATAGTTCTGAAAATTACAAATCTGTTTAGTACATGAGACATGCATCTGTGTAGTTGGGTTAAATAAAGAGAAGTATTTGCTATAAAGACCATATTGAATTCTAGTTTTGAAATGAAGTTTCTTATATACAACTGGATAACAGAAGTGCAAACAGAACTGCTTTTATGTATCCAGGTAGTGCTTAATACATAAGTTGTCTTCTTAGTATGTGAGGCAGCGTGTATCTAAGTGCATGCTGTGTCAATTTGACTATAAAACAGGAGCTGGTGATAAGACCTGTCATTCATTTTAGTGATCTAAGTGAATTTACAGCTGCCATTGTAGGCAGTTCCAATTAGGTATCCCAGGAAATGAATAACTGATTGTGTCCACAAGGAGTAATGTCGTGTTCTGGAGCTAGGATTATACTGAATTTTTCAACCTACTGAATGTTGGAGATAAAGCAGTTACTTTGTTCCCCCTACCCAGTAAAACAAGTCCCAATGATTGACACAAAAATTAAAAAATATTAAATAAAAAACTCCATATAAAGGACAACTGAGTGACCTTTTGTTTCCACTGTCAGTAATTTTAAGTAGGGAAGGATGAGTTGATGAATTACTTGCTATCTTAACTACATAGAGATATGGCTCCTTTCACAATCAGCTCTAGACACGGAGCCTGAAATATTACTAGTAGTAATCCAAACTGTAGGAGGTTGTCATCATAAGTCTGCTAAGTAATGCTTTAACGAAGGACATAAAAAACTAGTGCAGATTATTTTTATACTGATACCCTGTAAGCCTACACTAGTTGGCAAATACCAAGTTTTCTTATTTTATAAACTCATCCAGTATGGAAGCCTCCCAAAAACCAAATCATTGCTAAGAAAACACCCTGGATTATGGGTGGACAAAATTTTAAGAGAACTTGTCTATAAATCTCAATGATTGACAGAGTACTTTGTTAGATGTCAGTAATTCTGAATCAGAGTAAGAACTGTTCTCACACTTGTAAATGTATTAAAAATATTCCACAAAATTTCAGATTACCATAATTTCATAAAAGGGATAGGGCAATAAATAAGATCAAAATAATATCTAGCTGTAATGCTATTGACAGTATGTGAATTTCAAGTGTAACACAATTTCTATTTTCCTACTTTGTTGGTAAACCTGCCTTGGACTAGATTAGGTTTCAAACCTGTTATCTTTTGATAGAGAGAACACACAAGGGTGGGCTGGAAGGAAGAGAGAACTATCCATATTATTTCTGAGCAAGGCAAATGGAAATCAAAGTGATAAATTGAATAGGGGAAAATTATTTGTAAATTTTATTCTAATCTATGGTGACAGCTTCCAGGTAAGAGAGTATAAACCAAGACCGAATGGCATTTATTTTGGGAACTGCAGATGCCTAATTTCAAGGTCTTAGACTAGCTATCACATATATTCACTTATGGACATGTACCAAAAAAAGCAGGGCATGGCAGCAGTGATAGCTGCTAAATTTGATACCCAGAAGCTACAGAAAACTGGTTTTGGTGTTCTTGGTGGAAGAAAGGAACAGTTTGGTGAAACGATAAAGAAATGGGGCACATTCCTTAATTTACATGTTATTTCCCAATTTTTTTTTTTTGCTATTATTACAGAACATTACTTGCTCTAGAATAAAAAACTTCTGAAAAGTATGCAAGCTTCACAGAATGACACTGTGAAGATCTTTTCCTCCATATGTTTATGCTCATATATGTATAAAGCAAGACTGCCTATAATTCAGACAATTTGAATTCTGGCCTATGAATGCAACCGAGGTTTCTTTTAGCTGCCCCAGCCTGTTAGTAGGCTTTTATTTTAGACAGGAACATCAAAAGGTACTGGACATGAGTGTAATCACATCACTCACTCATTAGGTGCAGGTTGTCAGGAGAACTTCACTAGTTATTGGGCACTCTGCTAGCATAATCTGAGCTCAGGACAGAGACTCTCTAATTTATAATTACCAAAGCCATAATAGATTTTATATTCAGATGATGCAAGCTCAAATATGGTAAGAAATCCTTAGTAACTAGTAATTACCAAATTACTATTTTAGTAGTTCTGCCAAGAAATAGCCTTAGGAATACTTAGCTGAAAAGTAGTTATTATGGGAACGAAACAGCAGAACATTAAGTATCCTCACAGCTGCTCGATAACATGCTGTAAAACTAGATACCCAGCACAGGTTATATGAAGTAACTGAAAATGGGTTCACTGCCTAAGCTATTTTAAGACAAGGAATAGGATGCACACTAAAAATTTTTACTAGTTTATTTGCTTATTTATTTACATATTTTTATACTTGATGGCTGGGTTCTGATACTGAATTTGGAAAAAAACCCTTATAAAAATCTGGAGAGAGCCCTTTCACAGAAAACATGACAATAGTGTTTCCTCTTGTGTTTTTAAAGGCGAGTACCTGTGCGTTGAGCTTAGGGCACTCCTGATTCTTCTGTCCTTGATTTTGTCCTACTGCAACAGCATAGGTGGCAAGCAGAGTCCAGAGATGCAGGGCTTGCATGCAGGCTGCCAACAAAAACCAACCAAATCCTTTTAAGAATTGGTCTGCTATGTGATCTTTTTATTCCTGCTGTATAAAATAAAAGCCAACATGCATGGTACATAGTGACATCACTGTGAAAATACCAACACTTCAGATTAGTCTGATACATACTTAAAAGCAGAGGAACATTTAAGTTGAATTAACTGTTCAGTGAAAACCACTAAGTATACTTATTCCTTTGATGCTGTTACCCATTCTATCAAATTTTTAATTTAAAAGTACAGCTTTTTAGGGTTTTTCACAGTCGCAATTAACAACTTAAGCAAGCCTTCAGCTCATAACCTTGGCTTAAAAACACAGGCAAGAAGACAGAGTCGATACAGCTGACAGAAGCTGCGCACACTTACCAGAGGGTTTTGCAGGAGCAGCTGCAGAAGCAAAAGAAAATTCCTCTTGCTTGAGACACACTAATATAGCAGCACAGGGTGCAGCTGAGGGCGTTTCCAAATACAGCCTGACTAATCCCCGTGCAAAACCCCAGGGTCCTGTGACGCACGTCAGCAATGCACAGCAGTTTGTTATGCTCAGCAGTACTGCTCGACAGGCTTACAGATCATCAGCTGGTTCACTAACAACAAAACCTTTGACCTTCACTGAATGAACAGCTTTCATGGATGCAGCAGGCAAATTTGGGCTACTCTAACAAAGGAAGGCACTTGTTTTTCAAAGTAGACGTTTACTACTTTGTTACTTTTTAGCCCTTTTACAGAATCTTCCCAAGTATTTTAGGATTTCCTGTCACATAGTGCCACAAATTTCTTAGAGCTTTATTGACATAGTTTCATTAATGTTTACTAGGTAGCACACATTTATTCATGTAGAAGGAGCAAATGAATTAATTAATCTTTGTTTTGGCTGTAATTATCTGTGTGATACTGAAACAGGAAATCAAGGAGCCTTGTTTGTTAGGATTTTTGAGAGACAAGGCAACTCTACATAGTTTTTAAGTTTGTCATTAGGCGTGCTGCCTCATCAAAGACCATTATCTAGGTGACATAGAAAATGGATTAAAAAGAAACACTTTTTAGAGTTAGGGGATGAAGGAACTATTGCCTAATCATATTTTACATTTTGAAGTTGTGTAAATGCTTGTAAGTGTCACGCAAAACTGACTATTGCTATAGCAGCAGTGCAAGCTTGCCTATACTACACCATAACTCACGTTCAACCTCAGGTTTATGATCCTTGTTTCAGGATGCCAGGACTAACCACCAACATCAGACCAATTATACATGGCCAGCAATGTGACCAGTGCAATCATCAGAGCTGACGCAAGGGCACATTACAAGTGTAGCATGTACAAAGCCTATAACGCCATATAAACCCCCCAGTAGCAGGACTCTAAAATTTCACTAGTTATGAAAATTTCCTTCAAAGAAGGGTGTGCTTTCTAAAAAAAAACCCAACAGACTTTCTGAATGGTACAGTAGATCCATATCTTTTCTGTCTACATTCCAACTATGGGCTACTATGTAGTCTGTCAGGATTCCTCAGTGTATCTGACCTACATGTGCACTTTCATTTTGTTTTCAGAGGTGTTCTCTGTTTTGAGCCAACGAAACAACTGAAGTGAATACTCCAGCTAATACAAAACATGCAACTTTAATCAACAGTTATCTGCTTAGAATTGACCAAGATCCCCTTAAATGTACATGCTAAGGTATGCTGTATCCTGAAGCCACAAAAGAGTTTGAAAGATATGTTCAAAATATAACATATTCCCTGCAAGGACTGTATACAATAGATTGAACTTACCTGGCATTGGGATTGCCAGGATTCATATCTACCAATGACCTACTTGTTACAGCGTTTGTACACTGTTGTAATAAGTAACATTCAGAGAATTTTACCCTTCATAGTATTTTCTTATATGCAACATGTTTTTCATTAATATTTTTATAATAATGTTTGGGAAGCATATGTACAGGGCAGTGCCTTGAATAAATATGAACCATTTGTACAACAAAAAGCTGCAGCTTGTGTCCTTGCTAAATTTATAGTGTTAAAATCTTATGAACAATGAATTAAAATACGCTTGCTAAATGAATCAATGTAGTTCAGGTAAGACATCACTTGATACACTAAGTTTGCAAAGAACCTGCCTTTGAACTCTTGTGTATTTCAAAGGTGACAATGGCAATGATACATAAATGAGTCTTGTGAACCTCGAAGATGAGGCTGGGATTCAGTGGGTCAGCAAGCTGGCCTCTTGCTATTCTAGTACTTCTCAGTTGTGATACAGTGAGAAAATTAACTCCACTCCTATCAATAATCTAAAGGAAGTCAGTTTCCCTTTCAGAAAGCTGGGGAAACAAAAACAAAGTGGTTTTTGAAAAAAAAAAAAAATTAGTTTTTTAAGATAAAAAAGAAGAGTTACAGAAATTAAGTCCAACTCTTGCTGACTGTTTTTGGTACACCAGACTAATTGGAAAGCATTCTAAATGAATAATTACAGTTTTAGTAAAAGCCCTAGAAAATGTAATGAGCAAAATTTCTGTAAACATTAATACAGCCAACACCTAATTCTTAGAAAAACATCTACTCTATCTTTATCAACAGTGTACTTTCACTTTAATGAAAATGCTGTACATGAAACTTCTCATCTACAAAACAAGACTGTCTTTGAAACTCCAAGAAATCTTTGTGTACAACACTTTAATTACAACAGTTCCTACTAACCACATTCTATTACTGCTGATTTGAGTCTGCTGAGCATTTTGTTTAGTGTTTAATGTCTGGTAAAAGAGGAGTTAAAATGAACACTGATTTTTTTAAAGGGAGAGAAATAAACTCCAGCATGACATTTGTACTCTTGAAATATGGAAAGCCATTTAAATATATTTAAAGAACCATGAAGTTGAAGAGGTGTAGTTATTTCCACAGATGATTCCATTTTAACGCTTTCTCTTTGGCTGAGGGCCATATCTTGACTACAGAATATTCTATGCAGAAAAAGAGAGAAAGGAAAAAAAGAACAACACTGAAAACACTAGATGATTTATAATTTATATAGGACTGGGAAAAGGTTCAACTTTATATGCTTATGTGTTAGGTGAACTTGCTTTGTAGAAGATGCTCTCAAATATGAAACACTGCAAGTTTTAGTCTAAAGCAAAGAAAAGCTGGTTCTACCAGTCCTTCCACACACCCGTGACCTAAGTTGCATCCATTTGTGGAAAGAATTAGCACAGGTATATTGCCTAAGCAAGTAAGCTGAGCCTTTTCTTTAACTTAATTAATTGAATACTTCAGCTAAACTGACATAGACTTTTAGAGATCAAGAAAGAGATCATAGCTTTTTAGAATATTTCCTACAAAATTTAGAGGTGACTAAATCCTGTCTGCAGTGTAAACATTAGCTAGTGTCTTTTCCTGAGCATACTTGCTTTTATTCCTGTTTCATGTCCTGACCACAACCGAACAACTTTTGAATATATCCCCATACATTTAGTATGTTGCTCGACTTTACTTGAGCAATGCCTTGCTTTATTGTAGGGATCAATTTTAAACATTAAAGAACTGTCTCTGTTGTTTAATTTTGCTTTTGCTAATAAGTTTACTTAGTACATATCTTCCAAAACAGCTTACTTGATATAACCTCATGAGACAGGGAAAAGTACCTGAACCTTGTTACTCAAGTACCAAGACCAAGCAGAAGAAAAGAACCAATACAACCCAACTGTACTCAACCATGATTATTATTCATGCCCTAGTGAACTGAGTTAATGAGCAGCATAATGATTCCAGGAATTGCTTTTTATATCTGCGACAATTACAAGGAAAGTAAGATCAATGGTCAGTTTGATGAAGCTGGGGTACATAAAGGTTTAGAAGGTTGCCTTGCAGGAATTTTGGGTACCACCTATCTTTGCAGTACAGATTTGGTGCAAAAACCCATGCTAGCTATATTTACAGTTGGTATGATGCAATACAGAACTATGATTTGTATATGAACGTGTGTGTCTGTCACAGAGATCACCTGTGAGAGAATTGTAAGCAATTCTAAAAAGAAAGAACTTGAAGAGCATTTGTGAAAATGTGCTAAGAACAAATTAAAGACTGAATTCAACAAATTGTGATAAATCCAGAGATGACACATGCTAAGAAAGTGAGGATCTTAACCTGAATGGTATCACAAGACATATTTAACAACTTTTTAAATAGAGATTTTCTTGATCTGATCAGAGATCCAGCTTTCTTTACAGTTTATGAGAAACCTGGTGATTGTCCATGGCTGAACTGAACACAAAGATTAATATCAACACACACACTAAAACAACTCCTTAAGCATTTCTTCTTATGTTTAATACATCTCTCTGATGAGAGAATAAAAGATGTTGCAGCATCATTGTCCCTTATGCAGTTTCTTCTTGTGCTTACGAAGTCATGCTAAAAGAAGAGATTTCTGCTGTTGATAGATCAACAGACATTTTGATTCTTACAAGATGAAGAATGTGATCCTGTCAATTACTAGTTTGGGCAAGGATTTAGTCTGAGAGAATACAGAAGGTACATAACAGTTCTGTACGTTCTGGGCTGAATGAATACAGCTCAAGATAGGCATTTTTTTCTCCGTGTGTTAGGGGAACCACCTCATCTCTGTGCTTAGTCCCCATTCCCTCACTGCAGAGAGAATTAACCTTTAGAACTGTCAGGCTTTTTAAAAGAAAAGATATGTATTATTTAGTTATCAGTGAATATCTGGGAATGATGAAGAGATCTTCGGTCATTTCTAATGAGTTTCTTGGAAAAACTACACCTACGTAGCCAAATTTAAATGGATGGCTTTTTTTTATCTTCATTGTTTCTCTCCTGCCCTTGTTAAAAAAAAAATGAAAGAATATAAAAATATTCTAAATGTGAGCAAGTTCAGATCAAGACAATTTATCACATTACACTTAAATTTTAAAAAATAGCACCAGGTTCTAAAGCACCAGGATAGAAAGAAGAACTCAAGGTTGTGACACCATTTCATTGCTTGGCAGAAGAAAATGGAGGCTTTTTTGGCCTTCATACATACACGTCACTGATGCCTATTCTTACCAGGGCTTTCTGGAAAAAATCTTTATAAATCCATTATGAACTTGGACCTCAATACCAAAACTGGTTCTGGTTTCTCTACCTTACAGTGAATAGACTAGGACTGGAAAAGGCCCTGAGAAGGGCAGTAAGAATGAGCCATGATAAAAGATTCATACAATGACCAGTTGAATATTACTACAATTCCTTAACCTGGAAATTACAGGGTGGCTTAGAAGGGGTTAATAGCAAAAGATTTCTCACCATCTCTTACAATATAAGAGGTAGAGGTCACCAACTGAAATTAAGAGAAGGCAGGCTCAAAACAAAGGAGTCAGCTACAAGTCACACAAATAGGTAAAGTAGTAAAATGTGGAACTCCTTTTTATGGACACTGTGAATTTACACAGCCTCAAAATGGTACTGGGTCATAACACGAAAAAAAGGTCATCTGAAATTACAGACACTGTCTCTGAAATACAAGCTGCTGAAGGAGAGAAATCATTCTAGCAAAAATATTAATGACAATCACCCCTTTACTATGCTCCTTTGGGCCTCTGTTACAGACCATTGTGAGACAGATGATTCTATCAGTATGACCTAAGACTTTTCATGGAAGGCAAGTCAACACTCCCTTTTTGTAACATGTAATGACAGGGAGAATAATTTGCTTTTCATGATAATGTTTCAGTTTGATCACAAGCATCTTAGTTTTAACTCCATCCTTCCTTTTTCTTGCCAGTTCTTCTTCCAAGAACACAGATATAGGAAATTCATTTTTGACAAATAAGAGTTTTTTCATTTGAGTGGTACACTCATTCTCCTTTAATACTGCTATGGATTATGTTGGAGTCTGCCTGTCTGAAAGATCCATTTCCCTGTCACATTATACAGAATCTAATGCTTTCTTAAAAAATGCTTACAGGTGAGGCTGTTGGTACAAATAATCTTTCTTCAAAATACCTAGGCAAACAGTGTAGAATTCTAAGAACTGGCAATATATAAATATACTGTGGTACATTTACAAATTCTTAATTCTTAATTAGCTATCAAGTATGCAAAAGCTCGACTTGCATAATAAGGTAATTTTGATGAGCTATACAATTTTCCCCCCAAACTGCACATTCACATGTAAACCTATAATTAAATATCCTATATATATCTACATGGACATGCACTGAAAGAACTTAAACAAATGCTTGTTTTCCCAGAAGCCTCCCATGTAACACTATCTAGAATGGAATTTGCATTAAGGCCAAGGCTTGGACTGAAGCAGCTGCTGCTGATTCCCTTCTTCTCTTATCTGCTTCTAAGAAAAAAAAATCTTCTTAGATTTTTTTCACTAAGTCTAAGAATGCTGTATCTAGATCAAATAAACTCTGACCCTTGAATAGTGGAGTTGTGGGACTCAGTCTGAAAGCAAAGTCAGCAGGACAAAGTTTAATCTACAATACATTACCAGACACTACATGTAAGCATGTAGTGCTAATATAATATTCTGTTTAAATTATGCATTGAGACTAATGATATTTTTAACTATTAGGTTCTCTTTGGTCACAAACCTTTTTTTAAAGTTTGGAAAAAAAATATCATTAAATCTAAAGATGAAATGCAGCTACCAAACACTCCTTTTAAAGGTAACAGGCTGAAGCATCATGACTTGAGGCAGGAAGGATTGTTTCTACTCTGCATCTCATTGTTTTATGGGTGCTTCTCACAGCTGGATCCATTGAAAGATGCACTTGGATGCCTCATTTCTTGTATCTCTTTGTACTAGGCATCTGGAAGTGTTCAAAACCAACAGGTAATAATAATAATAATACCACTACTATTCTTTGCACTCTGCTACTGCTGAAGTACTGCTGCTGCTACTGCTTTGTGCTAATTCCTACCCTTCAGTTTCACAGACTATTTTTCCATGGGAACATGCAGACCAAACTGAGGCTCACCCATCAGTGATACTCACTGAAAAGGCAGATGCAGCCAATAATAATAAGTGTTGTGATAAAATCTACTGAGTGAAAAAAATCACATTTTTGGTCTGACAACTAGTAAGTTTCTGACACAGAGGGAAAACTTTAAAGTACTAAGATTAATGGAACATTTCAGTGGTATTCATCCTCTCAGATTAAGGTGGAGCAAAACAACTCCTAGGTATAAAAAACTAAACCACAAATAAACTTGGATTATTTCAGTGATCCAATTTGCAGAGCAGACCAACAAATCTTTATACAAGATTGCAGGAAGGAAATGACAGTTAACGAGTGGGAAACAAGTAAGAACAACCACATTTGAACAGGAATTTTCTTGGTGGCAAAACCAGCTCAGGAAATCTGAAAGTCTGTATTCAGGCACTTAATGAATCTTCAGTGTCCAAGTTTGGGTATTGCCTCAGTCCTTTAAAAAGAAAATAAAATAAAATAACAAGTGAAACAAATTAATTGTTTTTAAAAAGACTGAGATAAATGAAAGTAGAAGCCACATTTCCTTCTAGGTCTTAGTGCCATAATTTAGAGAAATGTTATTTAAAATTATTTAAAAATAATTTTCTGAGGTAAGTCAGTACAATTCTCTATTGTTCTGAGGTATTAGTGAATGAAAATAATATAGTTACTTTTAGTTTTTAAACATGGTGTTTTCTTTGACCTGTGTGCTGCAACCTTAAAAAGGTACCGAAAAATGCCTTCTCTTTTTTTTTTTGCATTCATATAAGCACTCTTTATTATTAGCCAAATTAAAAAAAATACTGTGGACTTTTAATGGACACTGATTTTTTTTTTTTGAACCATCAGAAGCTTCACACAGACAACCTAAGAAAGAGTTGACTAACAAAATAGCCACAGATTCCAATTTAATGGCACACTACCCATCAAGCTGCTGCGTGATAGATTAAAATTTTGCTTACTGCAATCATAAGTTCTCTGATGTTTTACAGCAGCTGAAGCCTGATGATTGATGACTTTTGGATGGGAGAAAGAGACTGACATCTAGCAACTGGTCAAGATAAGAGCTGTATGAAGACTGTGCTCCAGGAAGAAGCAGTCGCTGCACATCAACTGCTGCACAGTGCTGTGACTGCAAGAAGGCCTGTTAGACTTCACGCCCTAACTTTTATTTCACACAACCTCCATGACAATATAAACAACTTTCTTGCCCAGTCTTATCTGGCCTTCTACCCCGGCACAGTGGTTAGGAAAGGAAGCCAGGAAGAATAGCTGCGAGGTGTTCCAGCCTGATTTGGGCGCTGAGCACCTGGCGGGCAGCAGCGACGCGGCTGCTGCTGTGGACTGTGTGCAGCAGGAGCACTTCAGCCGGACAGTGTCTGAGGGCAGCCGGGCAGCGGCCGAGAAAGGCCAGGGCTGCGGCCGGGATTCCCTGACGGGACGGGTCCCTCCCGAAGCTGCGGCCGCCGCCTCACACACGGCTCCCGCCAGCGCCACCTGCTGCTCGGAGCCGTCTGCTGCAGCTCAGCCAGCCCAAACCCGCAGCCTGAAAATGAATTACTCTGACAAACGCACCAAAGCACAGCAACAAAAGCTAACACTCTGCTGCTCTTCGAGTATTTTTCCTTAAGCTCTCTCCAGTAATAACCCTTCCTAGGAGGTGAAGAGTAGTTCACTTGCACAACATACACTTGTTTATGCACGCATGGAGGGAGGAGTGGGGGCTGATGGCTTGAAGGCTATTACTGCAAATTGGAACTAGCCAACACAGAAAAAAATATGTGTTTTGCATGTATGATGTAATTCATGCAAGTGAAAATAAAAGGCAAAAGGCAGCTGTGGTAGGGTTTTTTATGTCATTTTCTGTTTGTTTGTTTTTTAAAAAAGGACTTCAAATGTTCAGGTATTTTGCAAGTTTCCAGTCCAGACTTATAAATTGTGATGTTTTTACATTTACAGGTACATTGCTATTGAATTCACCACTAGTATTCTCCTACTTATAAATGCATGGATCTATACCCTTATATGAATCAGTTTAGATGCTTTTTATAAAAGCTGGTAGTTCCTGTTAACTCAAGACTGAATGGTATGATTAGAATGCTATGCAACTTTTATTCATAATATGAACAGATTTGCAGTGATATGTGTATTCAGACTAAAAACTAAAATATCCCTTATTACTGCTTATATTGTTTGACAGTTAAAGGTAACATGTTTAAGACTTGCAGCATCTGCTATTGATTTTAAGCTGTAAAAAGAGTTTAATAGAACAGATGCTATTACAGCTCAACTGGTAAAAAACTGGAGAAAAATCACTTAAAAATATGACTTACCACATGCCAAGCATTTATTAAAAGTTAAATATATTTCAGAGCAGAATGAGTCATTGAAAGACTGCTTTTCTGTCTTGGAGAAAAGACTATACGAAAGATAAAAGAAAGCAGCAAATAAGCTCCTCTGAGCCTATACCTACAATCTGTATTGTATCCTGACATGTCTACACTGACTACTTGGATCTCAGTTTTCAGGTACAGATCATCAGTATGTTTTTGGTAACTTTTATAACTTGCATAAATGAGTTTTAAAGAAACCAGTGCAGAATTATAGATTTAATTAATCTTTCCATACCCATCCCTTGTAAGAAAGTAGGTTTTAAGACCTACTGAATTAAAAAAAAAACAACACAGGCAGCAGCAATTTCAGAAAATTAAAACCTACTTCTGAAACAGATGGCTGCATTGTAGGATCAACTTACTATACTAAATGAAGTAAAATATTAGTATGTACATAATTTTGAGAGTGAGAGGAGAAAACAATGGAATTCAGTCAATTTTTATTCTCCTGGGATACAAATTTCTTAAATTTCCAACTGAATTATTTTACAGTAAGAATGAAAACCGTTACTAGTATATCCAAGTTTTATCAACATGCATTGTCCTTAGGGTTTTTCCTGCACTGTGAAAACTTGCTTTACAAGCCACATGCTAGGTGACTTATATGATGCACATACATTAGATAGCCTGATATAATGCATTATGTAGGTGGTACATATTATGATTATCTCTGCAAACACTATGTGGGCAAAACAACCTTTTCTGAGTAATTGGTGTCTGCCACTGTCAACTGATTTTTCTACTGAGGAATACAGTCTAAACAAAACCCAAGGTTTATAGAAATTGTTATATAGCATCCCCAGTACTCATATCAAATGCAAATTTATTTTAAAATGTTAACATTAATCTAAAAATTATTCTAACATAAGGGCTCTCAGTGTCAATAGGTAGCAGTGGTATTAGGTCTCAGCAGTTCTTTCATTACTTAGGTTCATATCTCACAGCACCATCCTTTTTGAACAATATTATTCCTAAATGGATCATATCACTGCATGGCTCTTGAGCACATTCAGACAGTGACTATGTCCTGCAAAGGCATCATTAGAGGGAGTCCATCTTCCTTCCATCCCCCTTTTAGTGATTCCAGTTTACTCAGACTCAAACCTTTCTTCAGCTCTGTATAGGCATAAGTACATATGGAGGAGTTGCAAATACCAACCACTTGGCTTCCTGAATATGTATATTACACATTACATACTCCTCTGCTTTTTACTCCACTGGGAAGTCACCCTGCCAGAGTAACGCCACAGTTACTATAACAACTAGTTACCAGCAACAAGACAAGAATAAAGAAGTGGCGTGTGATTGCTGCCAGTTTTATCTTCATCTGTGGCACAAATGCTCTCATGCCCTATGAAACAAGAATGTATTCTCACCAGACACTGCCAGGTAAAATAATGATGACAACAACAACAACTACAATAATAATAAATACACCCCACCCCCAACCCCTCTAACAGCCACACTCACAGAATACGTGCCTTTATTTCTTAGGCAAGAAGATAAATAGCAGTTATGTTGCTTCTTATAAATTTCCTTATTTCCCTCAAGGTAAACTGTAATACTGCAAAAATCCGTGCATTTCTTTCCTTCTTCAACACAATAAAAAGTTGACTATAATTTGTTGTTGCTGAACTTTGATACAAAGTCTCTTTTTTCGTGTAATTATGGCTCACACTCCAGGGGCAGACTGGAGAAATAGACAAACGCGACTACACATTGCCAACTACATTTGCCCAGTATTCCAGAAAACAAACCTGAGAGAGGAAGTCTCAGTTAAAGGTATTTTGCTAGTCTGTTTTCAATAAACTCTATTATGCTTCTTATTCTAACAAAGAAATAAAATAAAAAGCTCCAAAACCAAAGAGTTGAGGAACAAGCTGCTGAAAAAATACCCAATATTTTAACAACTTTGTTTATGAAACAGACAACAAAAAAATATTGTTACTCCTCTAAGAAGTTTTTTCTTATGTTAACTCCACATTTTAATTAATTTGGGCTCCTGCTTATAAGTGAATGTTTTTGAAAGATTTAGGCAATGCTTTTTGCTCTAGTTTGTGAACACCGGTATTCTGCTGAGCTGATAAAAGGCTTGGCAAAGAGTAATCAAAAATTACTATTGGCAGTACAACTACATAAGTCTATTGGCAGTACCATTATTTGCTGTATAGGAATCCACAACTTAACTGCAAACTTGCCCGTGGCTTGAAAAATCCTCAAGACTGAATGTTACTATAAGGTTTAATCTCCTTCTAAAATAGCCAGGAAACATTTTCTAAAAAGGTACTCTGAGCATCTAATCAAATTAATCATTTCTTTAATTTAAACTTAGCAACCTCGTGGCTAACCTCTGCTTTCATCTGACTGTGGAAACACTTATACAGTTTTACAGAACTGGCAACATGGTTGTGCAAAGTGAAAACAGAAGGCTTGGAGAGATGGTTGTTTCTTACCACACAGACTAAAACTTCATGTGACCATTACTATCAATGATTCTGTTACTTCAGAAGTGGAGCTGAAGTAACTCTGTCAACATTCTTAAGTGCCTAAGGGAAATTCCGTTTGCAAACTACACACCTTGGATGAAGACACAATATTAACAGTTTAATTATAAATTTAAACTTTTTTCATCAAATAAGATGAAGTAATTTTAAGGTGTCTCCATTAAGCTTAAAATTCTGTACCATGCAAATTGGTATGCTTAAGGAATTTATTCACTGAAAGATGAGTTAGATATTTAAGAATTACTTGATTTCATTGTTCAGCAAGGAAAGAGATTCCTTTTTCACAATGCTTGAGAATCCTTTCCACTTTTCTTCACAATAAATATTCTTGGCATCATAATGCTTGATATTGTCTCATAGATTCTATTTGATTTGTAAAAGTCTCCATATTTTTAGCACTTAAAGACAGCTCTATTTTTTTTTCTTACACTTTGGTTTAATATGAATTTAACTTTATTTTGACTAAGAAAAAAAATTTTCATTCACATAACTAAGAAGTAAGTAGGCCTGCTCCCTATTGCTTTTGATAAAAGTTATACATCAAGGTAGTTCTGAGTCTAATTTGGATATAAAACTTAAGTAAAATGTTCCACAAAGAAAATATGAACCAAAAAAATCGGCTGAAAATACAAGAATGATCCCATAATTTTAATCTAACAAAGAAGATCAAACTGGTATTGGAAAAAAAACCATTTCAATAAGGCAATATTGTTCCTTACCAGCATCCTAAATTACACTAAGTTACAGACTGGAAAACAGCATCTTCTCCTCCACAGCTCAAAGAAAGGCATCTATTGTCATAAAATAAAACTGATACAATGTCTTGTAAATGACAAACATTGAATCAAATCTGCATCTGTGAATAAAGTTCTTCAGAATGCAGCATATTCAAGTAAAACTCCATGTACACATTTTTTCCCATACTTGACAAACTCAATTCCTTGGTATGAAGTTTACATAACTATTTCACTTATTTCAAAGAAATTGCACAGCCTGAATATGTGTCGCCACTGAAAAGACTACTTAAGAAAGAAGACTTGCGTCTTTAGAATTAAGGATATTTGCTAGCTGAGGAAGCTGCCAACCTGAATATCAGCTGAAATGCTCACTCTCTGAGTGTGAATGTGTTACACCCAACTGATAAAATGTTTCTGCATGATAAATCGGACATGCTTTCAACAAGCTTAATTTTTCCCTTGCAATTTAAAGCTCAGAAAAGCTCTAACCATAGAAGTGGAATTTTGGAAATATCTACTTAGTATCATAGGTTTGTGTCCAAGAGCATAGCTTGAAAATGTTATCTGAAGTACCTACTTGAAAAAATCACTTACCAGAAATCGATTTAGCATTGGCATAATGATTTTTTCCCTTACCAAAGGCAAAATCTTGGCAAAGTTCAAGTCTTCCCAGCCAAAACACCACTTAAATGTTGTATAGAAAGTTAAAATAAATACATTTTAGCAACTATTAGGTACTTTCCAAACTACAGCTCAAATCAGGTATTATGAACATGAGTTAGTGAAACGATTGCATTTGCCTTTTAAGCACTCATATGATCAAGCTTTCAGATGCTGTTATTTTATCGCCTACATAACTCACAAGTACACTCTGGCATTACAGTACTAGAATTAAAAAAAAAATATATAGTTAACCAGTCTTATGCTCATGTAAGTTTTCAAATGAGTTTTGTAAAATCCTACTATAGAGACCAAAGCCTTTTCACAGAAATAGATCTAAAGCCTCTCTAAAGCTGCAATCTAAACTTTCTGCTCCCACAAGCTGTTGGAAGTGGGCTTGGAGAAACTAAAAAGCAAGTCATCCCCCTCCAAATTGTCAGATGACATGACTCATGACTAGAAACAGTATTTTTTTTCAACAGTAAGCGATGCCTTCACAATTAGCAAAAATTCAAAGTAGAATTCTTCTTTGGATGCATGTTATCACAAACTGCACTACATGAATTCCACTGGCAAGCATGGCAATGGGTGGCCAAGTGACTACTTAGGCAGCTCGCAATTTACATTCACAATTCTAGCTCTTACTAAAATCTGTTTCCACGTGTAATCATAAAAATTCATCAGAGCTTTCAGTAATGTTCAGCAGGGGAGATCACAAAACACTCATTAGCTAACATCAAGTGCCTTGACAATTTCAATTCAGTTCTTCCGTACGGCGGTGTCCAAATCACAGAATCTGAAGGGCTTCCATATAATCAGCATGTTGTCCAAACTAAGATCTTTCATGACCCAGCTATTTATAAGCAGATATTTAAACAATTTCCTAAACAACAAGTTTAACACGGGCAGCAAGAGAGAGCGAGCTCCATCTTCCTTTTATAGTAACCCTGAACAGACTGTGCTTCCCAGTTTCAACAGATGGTTGAACACGTGTGCGTGCGTGTCCATTTTTCTTTTAAACAAATTTCCAGCAGGCTTGTAGATTACCACCAAGACCCACGAGTACGTATGTACCCTATAGGTACCTATGGGCCGGACAAGACAGGGTAGGACGGCGCAGACCCTTTCCACACGCACCTTTTCCGTGCTAGTGGGTCACGCTGAGGTGGAACAGCTGCTCCTGCCTCCAGCGCCTGTCCTTACAGAAATCCCAAACTGAGCTCAAGGTCCCCCCTCTGCCCCTGCAGATATTCCCTCGGGATATCCGCCTGGCTCCGCGGAGACGGCCGTGGGGAGCCGCCGGCCGCAGGAGAAGGACAAGGAGAAGGGCGTGCGTCCGAGGGCCGAGGTGCTCCCGGCCTCTTACCACGTACCATCTCGATGATCTTGGTCTTCTTACCCGTCTTCTTCTTCATGGTGAAGATGTACTGCGCCAGCACCACCCCGCCCACCAACGCGCACACGCTGGCGCTCGCCACCGCTCCCATCTTGGCCACGGCGGTCCTGTCCATGGTAGCAGTTCCCGGGGCGCCGGGAGCCGCAGCGGCGGAGCGCGGCTGCGCCCTTGGTGTGGGCGAAAGAGCGGGATCCCGGGGGTCCTCCCCGACCGACAGCCGGGTCGGCAACGACGGCACCGCACGCGTCCCACCGGCCCGGCCCCTCGCCGGCCTTACCATGCCGCAGGAGAAAGGGGGAGGGAAAGGGTGGACGCGCTGGTGGAGCTGGGCGCTTAGAGAGCAAGAGGTTCCTGTGAGGGGTTTGAAGAAGAAAAAGCACAAGCCTCTGAATGCTTAGGGTTGTGTCTTGTTCTTTTTTTTTTTTTTCTCCTCTCAGAAATTGCAAAAGAAATGTTTTTCTTCTTTGCTCTTCCCCCCAAGTACAGGACGAAGTGAGAGAGCCCAACGGCCAATGGCGCCGCTTCCCAAACTACATTTCCCAAGCTCTCCCCTGGGCAGGGCGTGGGGCGGTGTGTGGTTGGTGCCGGCGGCGGGGAGAGGAGGATGGTGGAGATGGCGGCGGCGGTGGTGGTGGGGGGAATGCGGCTGTAGCCCTGCTGCTCTGGGGCTGCACCTGAGCGAGGAGCTCCTGTGAGGAAGCGGGACTGCCGCCCGGGACGGCTCGGACTGCGCCGTGCTAGGGAGCTGTCGCCTCCCGCCCAAGTAAGCCCCCGCCCGGCTCCGTCTCCCTCCTCCCGCTCCACAGGGATGTGTGTCTGTATCTGTGTGTGTGTGTTGGTATCCTTATCCCAGGCTCGGTGTAGGTGCTGTGTGTGCTGCTCAGGGACTCTGTGAGGGAGGGCAGGAGGGAGTGAGGGAGTGGGCGTGGAGAGCAGTGCTGTGCCAGTCCGCACTCGGCGGCAGCAGGTTGCCTAGCGGGCATAGCGACGGGAAAAAGGTGGAAAATAAGTGTTTTTGTTTGCTGGACCTGGTTTCCCTGACAGGGGAAAGACGCGGGCTTGCAGGCTGCGTTTGTTCCGAATCCCGTCTTTTGCCCTTCTTCCCGCTGGAGCTGCCGATGCGTGGCAGCCCCTCGCCTCCTGTGCGGGCTCTGGGATCGAGTGTGTCCGGGTCCATAGGCACGGAGCTGGGAATTTTGAACTAGGATAATGGTATTGTCAAGCTGCCCGCAAAGGGATTAGTCTCCTCGCTCTTTCCCTCCCCCTTTCTTAAAATAACGTCAGGTGGGGAGCAGAAAAGCTGATTTGTGCCCTGTATGACCGAGTTCTTTAGTCGTGTCACTGGAGCATCTTCAAGGCGATTATGTGGTGGAAGTTTTGATGTCGTCTGTTTATGTCTCCATTTACTTGTCTAAAAAAAAAATTTCTCTTGCAGAAGACTTGCATCAGATTTGTTTTGGTTTTTTTTGCTAGTAAGAGACCTTAGTTCTGTGACTTTGAGAACTTTTTATTACTTGTTGCTTGTAACAGAAGGCATTTAGCATTTAACAGCTTTAAAAAATCTGTTATTTTGTTGCATTTTCTTCATATAACTAGCAGTGTCTATCACAACTAATTTAACTGTAGACTATAATATTCCCGAGGTTATTTTCTGAACTGTATAATCAGAAACTCCAGGCAACTGGAATTAACATTTATTTAGCTCACACTAGAGCAATGCAAAACAGAGAGGTGTAATATGCTTAAGGAAACCTGTTGCTAACAAAGGAAAGGTTTTTTGTCTAAACAGTTGCATGTACTAGTATAAACTTTAACAATGGTTTGTTTCCTTTTCAGTAAAGAAGAATGTCCTTGTTTAAAGCTAGAGACTGGTGGTCCACCATACTTGGAGAAAAGGAAGAATTTGACCAAGGCTGTCTGTGTGTTGCTGATGTTGATAATAGTGGCAGTGGACAAGGTAAATTCAGACTTAAAATTGCTGTCCTTTAAGCCACACAGCTGTAGATTTGCTTTGACCAATGCATGCTGAAAGCTTGTTAGCCAGGCTAGTTGGCTACTTAGTTTTAGGTCTGCTATCTTTAATGTGTCCTTGAAGGCTTAAGAAGACAAATTCAGTGCTCTCTGTCTTTTTTTATTTGTATGCTGCTAAATATGTTAATTCTTGCTTGTGTTCAACTAGTAACTTCTCTCATGTCATATTCCCTCAATGGCAGATACCTTTAAAATAAAGAATTTTCAGTTAGTCATGGGAGCAAATACTTTGTGACTTGTGGAAACCTAAGGGGAGAAAAAAAGAAGGTGAGAGCTAAAAAGTTAAGACTTTAGAAAAACAAATAAACTACCCTTTTGATCTGGAAAATAACTGACAACTGAAGTAGGCAGCTCTGCTTGAGTAAACCCTGTGTTTCTGTTTAGTCAATAATGTGAAAAGATCTTTGCTGTCATGGAGAGTTTCTGTGTGTGTATTTTAAAAAAATAAATTCTTGGTGTCTTTATGATATCATGCTCACCTTGGTAATTTCTTTTTGCCTGGTAGAGGTACTTGAGTTTGACTTCCTTTGCTGCCATACTCTTCTAAAATTATTTTAATGTAAGATTCTTCCCTTTCAGGACAATTTGAATAAAGCTGAGGTGTTACTGATTTAGTGTACAACCTTTCTCAATAGAAATTCATTAGAGTAATTTAGGCAGCAAAAGACCTTTAAGATCATTGAGTCCAACAGCTAACACTCTGTATTGGCTACTAAACCATGTTCTTGAGCAACATGTCAACATGTCTTTTAAATACCCCAGTATTAGGGTAGGGGTGGTGATTCAGCCACTTCCCTTGGCAGTCCCTTCAGATGCTTCACAACCTTTTTGGTGCAGTTTTTCCTTACAGTCCCTGGGGTACCTCTAAGCACTTCACTGGCTTTGTTGCCCTTTTCTGGCCATGCTCCACCACCTCTATGACTTTCTTGTAGTGAGGTGCCCAAAACTGAATACAGTATTTGAGGTGCAACCTCACCAGTGCTGAATACAGGGGGGCAATACTTCTCTGGCCATGTACTTTCTGATACAAGCCAGGAGGCCACTGGCCTTGGCCACTTGGGCACATGCTGGCTCATGTTCCAGCTGCTGTCAACTATCACTCTAGATACTTTTCTGTTGGGCAGCTTTCCAGCCACTCTTCCCCAAGCCTGTTGTGTTGCATGGGGTTGTTGTGACTGAAGTGAATGACTTGTGACAGCACTTGGCCTTATTGGACCTCATATGATTGGCTTTAACCCATTGTTTCAGCCTGTCCAGACTCTGCTATAGAGCCATCCTACCCTCCAGCAGATAAACCCTTCAACTCAACTTGGTGTCATCAGCAAACTTACTAAGGGTGTACTTGATCCTCACATCTAGATTGTTCATAAAGATATTAAACAGGATTGACCCTAGTACTGAGCCCTGGGAATGTCACTTGTGACCAGTCATCAGCTGGATGTAACTCAATTCACCACCACTCTCTGGGCTCAGCTACCCAGCTGCTTTTCTACCCAGCAAGGAATGCACCTGTCCAAGCTGTGAATATCTAGTTTCTCCGGGAGAATGCCATGGGAAATGCTGTCAAAGTTTTACTTGACCTAAAGTTGAGGTAAACAACATCTCCAATTTCTTCCTTTTCCATTAATCTGGTCACCTTGTTATAGAAGGAGATCAGGTTGGGCAAACAGATCCTGTACTTCATAAACCTCTGCTGACTGGGTCTGATCCTCTGGTTGTCCCATACAAGCTTCATGATAGCACTAAAGATGACTCCATGACTTTCCCTGGTACTGAGGTCAGGCTGAGTTGCCTGTAGTTCCCTGGATCCCCCTTCTGACCCTTGTAGATGGGCATCACATTTCCTATCTTCCAGTCAACTGGGAGCTCCCAGACAGGAGTCAGACAGGACTGATGATAAACAAGGGAGAGTGGCTAGGTGAGCACTTCCACACTCAGTGTTCCAGAGTGGATCCCATCTGGCCTCATAGACTTGTGTTTGTGTCTAAGTGATATAGCAGAATGCTGACCATTTCCCCTTGCATTATGGGGGCATCATTCTGCTCCCTGTTTCTGTCTTCCAGCTCAGGGGCTGTGTACCCAGAGAGCAACTGTTGCTCTATTGAAGACTTAGGCAAAGGCAGCACCAAGTACCTCAGCCTTTTCCTCATCCTTTATCACTATGTTTCCCCTATATCCAATAAAAAATGGAGATTTTCCTTTGCCATCCTTTTGTTGCTGATGTATTGACAGAAAGATTATTGTCTTTTAGGCAGTAGCTAGATTGAGTTGGTTTTTGGCCTTTGTAATTTTCTTTCTGCATAACCTTGCTATTCAGCTGATTCAGCCCCCCTTATTCAACTGTCCCTTCTCCCAAAGATCATATTTCCTCTTTTTCCTGAGTTCCAGCCAAAGCTCTCTGCAGTCAGGATGGTGTTCTTCCCTGCAAACTTGTCTTTTGACACACGGGGATGGCCTGGTCCTTTTAAGACTTCTTTTGTTGCAAGTGTTCAGCCTTCCTGGGTCCCTTTGCCCTTCACTACTGCCTTCCAAGGGACTCTGTCAACCAGTCTCCTAAATGGGCAAAAGTCTTCCCTTAGGAAGTCCATGACAGCCGTTCTGCTGTTCCCCCTCCTTCCTTCTCTAAGAATCAAAAATAAAATTTTGTAATCACTGTGCCCACCCATCGCTGTGCCTCCAGCCATCACATCACCTACAAATCCTTCTTTGTTCACAAGCAGCAGATCCAGTGGGGCACCTTCCGTAGTTGGCTCCTTCAGCAGTTGTGTAAGGCAGTTATCTTTCATACACTCCAGGAATCTTCTAGACAGTTCCTTTCTGCTGTGTTGTATTTCCAGCAGACATCTGGTAAGTTGAAGTCCTTTACAAGAGCAAAGGCTGGTGATTGTGAGACTGCAAGTTGTTTGTAGTCTATTTCATTGCCTCTTTGTCCTTGCTGGGTGATCTGTAGCAGACTCCCACCATGACATCTACCTCATTGGCCTTTTCCCTGATTCTTACTCATAAGCACTCAACCCTATTGCTGCCATCACTGGTGCTGATTGATATTCACAGACCTGCAAAATGTAATTGCTAAAGTTAAACTAGAAGACAGAGCATAATGAACATTATTTGAATCACACTAATATTCTATCTTTTTAGGGTATTTTTTGAACCACTCTGCAGCAAATTGAATTCTACATATGCTATTGTATTGTGTAGTATCCTATATGTTGTTTTTGTTTGTCTGTTTGTTTTTAGATAAAATTATTGTGGGCAGTTATAAGGGATATCTCCGAATCTTTAGTCCACATCCTGTGAAACCTGGAGATGAAGTACAACCAGAAGACTTGCTCTTGGAAGTGCAGTTGCGAGAACCAATATTGCAGGTGGAAGTGGGAAAATTTGTTTCGTAAGTAAATGGCAGGCCATGGTGCTGTTTGTTTAAGTCTTACATGTGGTTTTCTTCCTTTGTTTTGGAGGGTGAGTTTTCAGTTTCTAGATGGACAACTATTAATCACATATATGAATCCTGTAATATGCATTTGAACTGCTTCTTGAATCATCTTCCTAAGAGAGAATTTTTACTTAAGTTATATATAGAGGATAATATTCCAGATAGTTATACAATTTTTTAGAAGTATGTACAACAGGAAAAACTTAACATTGAAAATTACCTTTTAAGGTGTAAAGAATGCTTGACTAACTTGTTATGTTCCAGGATGTAATACTGGCTAATTTCCTGTTTGCTAGAGGATAGAAGATTCTTAATTCCAATGAATTTAGTGCAAACAAGTGGCCAGGTAGGGGAGAAATACTGTGACTCTAAGGAAAACACCTTATAGTTAGTTGGCTGTAAGAGAACCTGCTTAGGAGAACTTTATTTTATAAATTAGTTCTTGAAGGATTCATTTTAATTTTGAAATGAGCTTCTAATACTGTAGCATGAACGTTATTTAAAAAAAGAAAGTAAAACCTGTATTAAACATGGGAAAGATTCATGCTGTGAGACCAAAGGGTCAAGTACTCATGCAGTGACCCTTTGCAGGAATGATGATGTCTTACTCTGTGAAATGTGCTAAAACTTTTTCTGTATTTACAACACATGTACTTTTCTAGAAATTCTATTTGTGTTTGGAGGAAGGAGAATGTGAGGTTTTGAAGGTTCCATGCATCTACTACAGAAGTGAATTTAAAAAAACGTAGCGTCTGACATTGCTGAATAATGCTTTTTGGAGAGATGACCTGCATATCATCCCTTAATGAAGGATTAACAGCACCTTATTTCAAATGAGTTTCAAACTAAACTGTGTTGCTCTTTGTATTTGAATCTCAAAATATGTTCTTAAAGGATTCATTTTGATTTTGAAATTAACTCCAAGCACTTCAGCATGAATTTAGGAAGATCAGTACTTCTGAGTTTTTATGCTAGCATCTGACCTAAACCTTTGCATTTGGCCTACACATGAGAGCAATTTCAACATGTTACTTGAATTTTATCCTGTATGAATTCTATTTGAGTTTATCTGAAAATAGTGTTTTTTATACTCTTCTTTACAGTGGTACTGAAGGACTTCATCTGGCTGTGTTGCATTGCCGAAAACTCTGTGTGTATGCTGTTTCAGGTTGGTTTACAGTGACTTTCCAGTGACTTCAGTGTATTCTGAAGTTTGGATTAGGTTGATGTTAAACTTGGTGTATACAGTGTTTGCTCATCATCACTGAAGATCTGCAGTCATGTTCTTTCACTCAAGCCTATGTACAAAGAGGAGACATTAGTAATTAGGTTTAGCAGAGGTTTGCTGATCTGCTCCATGCCTGAGATGCTGTGATGTGTGTGATGGTCTGTGGTTAGCAGTGATTGTGAGCAACTAGTTCTCATTATGGTTTTATGTATTGTTGTTATTGTTCAACATCCTAATGAACAAATGGTTGATTTATAATGCCAACCCACTTAGCTCCATAAAAATAAACAATTACAATTCTTTCTTAACTCAGAAGTCCAGATAACTTTTCAGAAAGCCAGAACATTGGTAAGGTAGCCCATGAGAAGACAGGAGGTTAATACTGGTAAGAAGGTGAAACCACTGTGTTTTTTCTTAAATCCTTTTTTTTCTACTGCCTTTGGCTGGAAATTTAATATGATGTGCTCTCTCTGTATGTGAAGAGCCTAGTCATGAAATACATATTCTGTGCTTTGATTTTTTTTTCTTCTATATGCTCAGAGCAAAGCACAGATTTAAGAGATCTGGTAATGGTACACCCATCTTCAAAAATCAAGAGACAACATGACATCATTCATTTTCTCCATGCAAGGACACACTCTTTGATTCCTTTAATTACAAGAGCATGTTTTTTTTGTAGGAGCAGCTTGTTTCCTATTTACAGCTTGGTAGTCAGATAGATTACAGAACTGTGCTCTTTTTGCCTATCTGGGGGCACCTGTGAAAGTGGTCTTTGCTTAGGAGGGATTCTTAGAGATGTACTGCAGTTTTAGTGCTTTCTCTGCTGAAGTAGAGTTTATGCCTTAGGATTGTAGCCTACCTGTGCAATTTTTATTACAACCATTTATTTTAAAATTTGCATTAAGAGCCTAGAAGTCTTTAGTAGTTATAATTTGCTGTTTGGTTTACATGACTTAAGCAGTTAAGTAATAATAAAAGCGAAATTTTGCTTTCTTTTAATAGACTTTTCATACTAATCTGTAAGCATTCATGCATTAATAGTAATCTCTGTCATCTGAGTGAGTACTCTCAAACAAGCTTCTCTGAAAAATAACTATCATTACTTCTTTATGCTTTTAAGGCAAATTACACTTTCATAAAGTGGAATCTTTACTTGCTTTATACATGTTGCCATATCTGTTATTCATAAGAAAAATTACTGTGCTATTTTTTTTGACAAATGAAAACATCCTTCAGGGCTGACTAAAGTATGGCCTTGATATTGTATTACTGTCAATATACACAGACTGACTACTTTCTAACTTTTTTATCCTGTAGTGCTGCTGATTATCTAGTACTATTCAGCAGAGCTTTTTCCCTCATGTCTATTCCAGTATTTTCCCTAATGTGGGCCTGCTTTAGGGATAATTGTTTAAAACTATGTTTGATTTGATTGGTGAAATTGCCCAAAAGGTTAGCATAAGCTGTAAATCTTCCATAGATTTTTTTTTTAAGTTGTTGGAATAATCTTTTTATAATTAAAGCTGTGATAGGATTTAGTAGAAGACACATTTTTTCTGGCTGATGTGGTTGTTCTCAAAGGTTTTGGTTTACTTTTTTTTGTTTGCTAATATTAGTCCTTAATTATCACTTTGTGTAATGAACCTTACTTTCTTCATGGGGTTCAGGAAAAACTTTTTTCTCAAAAGATGAACTTCAATTTCTTTAGAAAGACTATTATTTTCTGCTAGTCCCTTGAAGGAGTGAGGAAGTTAAAATTAATGCATACCTTTTCAGAGAATGACGTGTCTCAAAAAATTATTTTTGTTTCCATACGTTTGTCTTTTATCTTTGTATTGCTGATGACTCCATTAAATTTCAGACAAAGTAAAGGCAAGTGATGAGTGTACCCTAAACACAGCTTTGTCAAATGGTGGCTAATGACCAGCTACAGCTAAATTTGAGACAAAGACTATTGCAGCTGAAGTTGGCTGTTGGATATAGTATATTTACAAATAGCTAGAGAATCACAAGAATTCTCCTTTGAGCAGGGGGAATCAAAGCTTTTTTTCTGATCTTAGAGGTGTGCCCAACATGAAAAATGCATTTAAGTAATAAAGTCTCAGCCTTTTGCGAGGTCTTTATACCATATATAGTATAATGCCACCTTATTTATGGTTCTGGCCTCTAGGAATTTTGTAGCTTGGTAATTTTTTTTTCCAGAAAGCAGCAATGTGAGCCTGCATATCTCAAAAGTCACTAGAAATTAAGTTACATTTTCTTCAGATTGTTTACACTGATAGTACTTTACTTCTTCCAGTGTGTGGATCAAATTAATAAATATTTACCCTTTCATTTTTTGTAGGAACTCAGGGGAATGTGGAACATGGGAACCAGTATCAGATTAAACTGATGTATGAGCACAATCTTCAGAGAACTGCTTGTAATATGACTTATGGCCCATTTGGTGGTGTAAAAGGTAAGGTCCTTGAATATTCTTTATAATTAGTTGTTTAACTGAATTTTGAAAGGTAGCGTGGTGCTACTGTCTAGAGGAAAACATCTTTAATGCATGAAAATCTGATGCATATTTATCTGATGCATATTGAAAATAACTCAAATTGAAATGACTGAAGAATATTAAATGCAGAGCAGTTTTTTTCTCACATTTTGGACTGGATATGAGTTTACAAGGATAATATTGATTTTAAAAAATGACAAAATCCCTGGCTCTTTCCTTGTAAAGTACTTCAACATTTAAAAATAATTGTTTTCTTATTGCTTTAATTCTGTTTTACTTTTCTGCGCTTACTTATTCTGGATAAGTTACAAAGTTAACATATTCTTTTGCTGAACCTAAGGTATCAAATGTCTTGAAAGATATGTAATGCAGATTTCTGAAAAAAACTACTTAGACTGGGAAAACAGAACAGTGGACAATAATATTTATGGTGTATTTGTGGATTTGAAAGAGTTAATAGATGTCAGTGGACTTGTATTTTGTGGACTTGTGGACTGGTGAACTTGTTTTTTTGTTCTGATATGGAAGCATTTAGATTGGCTTTGCATAACATCTGTTCTTCCAAAGTAAAGATTGCCCAGAAATATTTGGGGAGTGGCAATAATCAACAAAAGCAGTGTCTCTAAACTGTGTGGCAGAGGGATAAGTCACTTTGCAAGGCAGAAAGTCTCCTGCATCAATATGGCAAATATATGCAGACAGTTCCTCAGTTCTGTGCCTGTAATAACCTTCCAGTAATAATGCTGCAATGCCTTACCCTAAACTCAGGTTTGTCCCTGGGCTTAAATTCGGCTGACCAAAATCCTTACTGATTGAAGAGATTTTCATCTACTAATTTCTTACAGCTACTTTGGGTCAACTCATGTGGGTGAGGAGGTATAAGGGCTGTGAGTATCTTGAGGAGTGAGCGTATATGGTATGAGCATATTCCTGTTAAAAGCAGAAAGGCAATATCAGAGGTTTCTAAATCTGAGGAGAGGGAATAATGTTCTCTGACATTCTACAGTGGAGTTGCAGCAAGAAATGTATAGGGGATAGTAAATTAAATGTGTCTGGAACAGCTCAGGAAGAATAAAACAAGTAAACATGTACCACCACGCAGTGCTGCAGAAGAAATTCTCTGGGTTTTTGACATGCGTGGTTGTTTACCATGGAGGTCTAAGTAGAGGTCTGACCACCAGCTCAGTCTTGATGCCAGACCTGTCTCATGAGCTGTGGAGGATGTAAGTAATCTGACGAAGGTGTCTTTGCAAGCTAGAGAGACAGGAGGTAATGTTTACCCTAGAGCATACTCAGCAAGCCAAACACTTTTCAGCACCTAGAGGAGTCAAAATAAGGGCCAATCCTGACAAAGCAGCAAGAACAGCAGAAGGAACTCTGGTAAGTTCTGTAAACTTTTCTGAATTTTCTCTGTTAGCATGTTGTGCTAATTACCATTTCCTTTTTTTCCCACCATGCTCCGGTTCACATATGTGTTATTGCTGTTGGACAAAGAATGACCTCAAGTCATAAATAAAGAAGGCAGGGATTTTTGTTATGTAATGAATAATACATGTTGACATTGTAAGCTCAAGATGCTTTCTGTTTAAGACCTAAATCTAGGAAAATTTTAGTGAATGTTCAGGTACCTGATAGGAGGCTAATAAGGCATGTGTTAAAGCATCAGAAAAACTAGCAAAATGGACACTGGGGAAAGTTCTTTTTGGCAAATGAAGGAATATTCTCTTTTTGGTAGATTTCCTGGACTGAATATTCTTTTTATGTGGCTTTCCTGGACTATCTGATTAGATTTCTTATCAAGGATATGCTTTTAATCTTGCCCCAAGCTTTTTGCAGTGAATCTGAGTTTTTTTTAATATCATCTTTAACATCTTGTTCTGTCCTTGAGGCTTACAAAGGACAGTATTGTGGTTTTATTTCCATCTTGCAAGACCAGCCAGAGTGAACCAGAAAGGAGGTCTAGCAAGTGCTGTTAATTTTAGTAAACAAATGCCTGTCCTGGTCTAGCCTGCTATGGTGTCTATGTGTATCTGTGTTTGGCAGGTGTTCTGGTGTGCCACTGGGAGACTGTAAATATATATTATTTTTTTTTTACCATCAGCCTTCAGCCTTCCACAGGCTTCTCTGGAATTCTTTTCAGGCATCTGCTAGCAGTGTATTTTGCCTTCAGTAGAGTTTAATTCATGGTGGTGCTGTAAGCCTGTAGAAATGAGCTTGCTTTGATAAGAGTCTTCCTTCTGGAAGTAGAATAAGAAAATACAGAGAGAGGTTTTGCATTTATTGCCATCTGTTACCTCTGTGACTAATATGTGTCCTACTGCTATACTCAAGCATGTTTGAAACAACGTGAGAGTGAAAGGGATCCTTCACAAGTTGTATTCACAGAGCTACTGAAGCAGACACAGGAGAATGGCAGTTGAACAGAAGGAGGAAAGCATGCATACAGGGAAAACATGCTGTGGGAGTGTTGGGGAGGAGGGTGAATGTCAGTCCCCCAGGAACATGATTTTTCATCTGAGTAACCAAAGAATGCTGTAGGAGTTAACATAAAGAACTTGATCTATGAAGCTGCTCAGGTTTCTCTTGCTGAAGATTATGCTTTTTTCTTTTTATGGAGCTTAATACTGTACCTTCAGTGGTAAAGCAGTGCATTCTACTCGGCTATATGATTTAACAATGACAAAAGAAAAAAAAATTGAGTTTGCAGTCCTGAGAGTTATGGGATGGGTGAAAAGTAAAGTCAGGACCATGAACTTTAGACAAGCAAACTTCCCACTCTCCAAGGAGTTTGACCTTTTGTGAAACTACTCTCAGGGATGAGGAGTCAGAAGATGGCTGATCTTCAAGGATGCCTTCCGGAGAGTGCAAGAGCTCTGGATCTCCAGGTGTGAGAAACTGGGAAAGGAAGGCAAGAGATTGACATGTCTGAGTTGAGACCAGCTGGTCAAAGTAATGGTTGAGAAGGAAATGCACAGCTAGTGGAGATAGGGATAGGTGACCTGAGAAGAATATAGGGATGCTTTCTGGTTGAGTAGAGAAGGTGTCAGAAAAGCTGAGGTACAGTTGGAGATAAACTTGTTGAGAGGTGCAAAGAAGAACAAGAAGGGCTGCTACAGGTACGTTAACCAGAAAAGGAAGGTCAAAGGAAGCAACACTGGCAAAGTGGTAAGAGTGGATGAGTAGAAGGCTGAGGAACTCAGCAACTTTTTTGCCTCAGTCTTCATTTGTAATCTGTCTTCCCACACCTCTCAAGTGGTAGAGAGCAGAATGGGGACCAAGGGAACAAGGTCTCTCCCATTGCAAGGAAAGATAGATTTTGTGACCACCTGAGGAACCTAAGTCTGTGTGACCTGAGTGGGAGGGGTGCCGGAGTCCTGATGGAATTGTCTGATGTAGTTACCAATCTACACTCCATGATTCTTGAAAAGTCATAGCAGCAGATGAAGTCCAGGGTTACTGGAAAAAGGGAAACATTGAATGCATTTTAAAAGGGCTGGAAAGGAGCTCCCCAGGAAGTAGCAACCTGTCAGCCTCACCTCTGTGTCTGGAAATATCATTGAACAGAATCTCCTTGAAGCTGTGCTAAGGCACTTGGAGAACAAGGATGTGACTCTAGACATCCAGCATGGCTTCACTAAAGGCAAGTCCTGACAGATCAACTAGTGGTCTAGTGGTAGAGTGCCATGGAGTGGTCACACCAGTGGATAAGGTAAGGATTTTGGGAGTCATCTATCTGGACTTCTGTACAACGTTTGACACACTTCCCTACAACATTCATCTCTTTAAATTGGGGAGAGATGGTTTTGATGGTTGGGCTGTTCACTGGATGATGAATTGGTTGTATGATTGCATATAGAGAATCATAGAATCACAGAAAATCCCAAGTTTGAAGGGACCCATCAGGATCATCCAGTCCAACTCATGACCCTGTGCAGGACACCCCCACAATGTGCTTTTTGAACTCAGACAGTCTTGGTGGTGTGACCACTTCCCTGGGGAACCTGCTCAACCACCCTCTGTGTGGAAAACTTTTTCCTGATATCCAGTCTAACCCTCTCCTGACTTGCCTTCTTATCATTTCCTCAAGTCCTGTCAG
>VWYI01002168.1:366-28683 GCA_013399455.1 Anthoscopus minutus
TTTCACTGCTTTCTTTTTCCCCCCTTCTTTTTCCTCCCATTCTTCCCCCACTTTATTTCTGCCTCTTTCTTCCTTCTTTTCCCTCGTTCTTTTTTTCCTGTTTCTTCCTTCCCTCTTCTTTCCCTTATTCCCTCTCTCCTTTTCTCCTCCTCCTTTTCCTCTTTCCCCTTTTCTCCCCCTTTTTCTCCCTCTTCTTTTCCCCATTCTTTTTTCCTTCTCTGCCTTTCTTTTCCCCCTCTTCTTTTTTCCCTTCTTTTCCCCTCTTTTCCCCTTTTCCCTCCACCTTCTTTTCCCCCTCTTGTTTTCCCCTTTCTTTTCCTCCTTTTTTCCCCTCTCTTCTTTTTTCCCTTCTTTTCCCCTCCTTTTCCCCACCTTCTTTTCCTCCTCTTGTTTTCCCCTTTCTTTTCCTCCTTTTTCCCCCTCTTCTTTTCTACTCTTCTTTTCCCCCTTCTTTTTCCCTCCCTTCTCCCTTTTTCCCCACTATCCTTTCCTCCTTCTTTTTTTCCCGTATCTTTTATCCTTTTTTTCTTTCCCTTTTTTCTTTCCCTCTTCTTTCTTTTCCCCCTTCTTTCTGTCCCATTTTTCTGTCCACACCCCCATTTATCTATTTTTCTGTTCTTTTTATCCCCTCTCCTTTTCTTTCTCCCCCTCCTTTTTTTCTACTACCTTCTTTCCCCCCTCCTTTTCCCTTTTTTGTTTTCCCCCCTTAATCTGCCGAGGCGGTGACAGATGGGCCATTCTGTCCATCCCTATTGTTGATCCATCCTCGGGGCTGGAACCTTCAACAGGACTGGGGCTTTTTTTCCAGCGAGGGATTTTAATTCCTTAAGAGCCTCAGGGCAAAGCCCCCAAGCTGGGAGGGGGAACTGGAGCAGCTGGAGGCTCCTGGCAACTGGTGGAAACTGGGGCAGCTCTTTAATGCTCATGCAGCACTCACGGAGCTGCTGCTCCGCTGCATCCTCTGCTGGGTGGGCTTGGGTGACATCAAAACCCCTCCAGGACAGCCCCAGTAGCCCCAGAAAATAAATATAATAATGAGAAATCACAAATCCAGCAGTCACTTCCTTCCCTGCCCAGTCAAGGGTCTGTGCCTGGCTCAGGCTCCAAGCTGCTGGGTCTCAAAAATTCATCTGGGACAGAATTTGGTCCCTGCCTGATGATGGCGATAATTTTTTTGTAGATGTTTTCTTGCTTGGGACAAACATTTAGTAAAGCAGGCAGAACCCCCACTGGGTTTTCAGCATGTTTTGCTTTTGGTTTTTCCCCCTGAGTTCTCTTGAAAACTGATTTTTATGGGAAACATGAGGTGATGGCAGAACGTGTTTTTTTTGCCCTCAGCACTGATCTGATGGGGAAGGTGATATAATCCTTTTAAGTTTTATTATAGTAAGATAGTACAAAGTGTGAGTAGGGAAAAAAATCTGTGTTTTTTAGGATGGAGAGTGGTGAAGCCATCCCTTGTATTCCACTATATTAATTATATACTGTTATATATTATTTTTCTATATTATTGTGTTTTATTGCTATATAGTATTATATTGCTATATAATTTTATTATTGTATTATTTTTGTTGAGGTTTTATTATTATATTAGAGAGCTTATATTTAAGCCAGTTTGTTTCTAATTCCCAAATTGTTGTGGGAGACAAAGCCCCTCTTGAACTTTACCTTGACTAAGGGATGGGTGGATGATCCATGGGGCCAACAGGGAAAATCCAGGAAGGGCTTGTGAATTTGGGCAGGGAGCTGGTGGCTCATTCTCATTTCACAACTTCATGACATTTTTATTCTTGTCCTTCTGTGTCCCTGGATTTTGAGGGGCTTGTTACCCACTATTTCCCTGGGCAGGAGGACATGCTGAAAAAGTGCCAAAGAGCCAAAACCCCCTCAGTCCTCCTGATTCTGGTGAATAAACTCCAAGTTTTGAAGGCTTTTCTGTTTTACTGCATGATTTCAGCAAGTGCAGGTAGCAGGCACATAGCAGTGGTGATGCTGGCAGGGTGTGGATGGCTGGGGGTTTTCCATCCCCTTTCCTTGCAGGATTGTGATGCCACCCCCATGATTCTGCTCTAATGGATGCATGAAATGACACACATCTCCATCCTGGATTACTTCATGAGCCCACTTTACCTCCTCACTCACTGCTTGATCCTCCCTTTGCTGCTGGCAGCTCCTGATACCCAAACCCTGCTCTGGGGTGGAAGAGATGCTTCCTCCTCGACCTGCTAGTGAGCAGGACTAGTTTGGGATCAATTTAGAAGGGAAAAAAGCAGGTGAACCTGTTTATTTCAGCCCTTGAAGCTGCTGAGTCAGCGAGGTGGGTGTGTGTAGGTGGGGAAGAGCCAGAGGGATGCAGCTTCCCAGGTTATCTGAGGGCACTCACTACAGCAGGGTGAGTTGTATCACGCAGTTGAGTGTTTTCCCCCTGGCTGGTTATTATGATTTATTTCATTCTTTAAACCTCCACCAGTCTGCTGCAAAACAGAGTGTGTGAAATGTGGCCTTCGTGAGCTCCATGCCAGCATTCTGTGCATGCCTTGGAGTCAGTCTCTGGGGTTTGGGAGAGTGGGGAAAATGGAACTAAAATAAAAACAAAAATCAAAATAGAGAGGGGTTCTGCAAAGTTCTCCTGGGAGCAGTGTTGGAGAAGAATGGTGCATGCTCCAGCATAACTCATACATCTGTCCTGGCTCCAGATGTACATCCATGACTCCATCAGTGATGGCTGTGTGTGGTCTAGCACTGCCTCAACCAGGTGTGGAATTACAAGAGCTATAAGCACACCCGGTGGGGAAATTAGCCTTATCTTAAATGCTGAGTGGTGATGTTGAGCTGCTGGGAGTCCTGACCATGGAAGCTGAAGCCTGAGTGCCCTTTTAGATGCTCTGCACTGGTTTGGATGGATGTTGGAAGTGGGAATATGCTGTTGTGTCCCATTGGGAAGTGGAGTTATGTGGTACCTTGCTGTGATCCTTCTGTTTGGGTGTTTTGGGAGGTGGGCCAGGAGGGGCAAGGCAGCATCTTGGGGGACCAGGGCTGCTCTGGCATCTCCCTTGGCAAAGGAGTAGGGAAATCATGGCCCCGGAGCAATTCAGTCCAAGGCAGGGCTTTTTCAGGAATGGCAAAGGGACCGTGTCCAGCTTCTGTGCTAGTTTCTCTTGGATGTGCTCCTTCCAAGTGCCCTGTGTCCCCTGGGCTCCTGAGCTTTGGTGAGAGGTGGGCTAAGTCAAATGAACCACAAATGGAGAATGGCTCCTCTGTGCTCCAGCCTGGGGCATCCCAGTGGTTCCCACACTGGCAGAGGAGGGTGGCTGTGGTGATGCTTTGGCTTGGAGCAGAGCAGTGATACCTTGGGATGAAGGTGCCCCCCGTTGATTTGGGTCTGGGAGAAGGTGGGAGTGGCTGGGCAGAGTGTCTGGCTCTCTCCCATGGTCTGAGATTTGTTCAGGTGCTCTGGCCTCACAGCATGGCACCCATCATCCCAGGAGTGAGATGTGTCTCTTGGAGCAGGCAGGAGCAGTCTCCTGGGAGCTGAGTATCCAGGCATGATCTGGGCATCTTAAAATAGACCCTCTGGGAAATGCTGGTGGGTTTTAACAATGAAACAGATCCCGTTTTCTGGAGTGGTCCCCTTGAGATGCTTATACTGCGAACTGTATCAGCCATGGACTGATGACAGGGGAAGGAGAAGGGCTCTGTTCTGGTGAACAGAGCCTGATCATAATTTCCAGGGTCTGCCTTGGGCCAGGTCCTCTTTCCTGCCTCCTTCCTGGTGTGGGTGGGCATGGCTGGGGATGGGATAGGACAAATCCTGCTCCTTCCCTCGCAGGGATTCTGGGATTACCAGCTGTGAAATCCCCAGTGGCAGTTGGGGACAGGAGCCTTTTCCTGAGCACTGCTCAGCTGGATGCCAGCACAGGGTTTGTTGTCCCACTGGCTGTGGCTGAGCAGCCCAAGGATGTACCAGGCTCCCTGGTGGTTTCACACCTGCTTGTCCATGGTCCTTCTCATGGGATGAGCTGTGGGGTTTGTCTTGCCCTGACGGCCCACATCTCAAAAAACATCCTTTTCCCTGCCTTTTCCTCTCTGGCCCCAGTGTCTGGCCCCAAACTACCCAAGGAACTCTTTAGCTGCCGAAGTTGTTATCAGGGACTCAGGATTTCTCTGTGCAATGAGTTGTGAGAGCAGGGATCAGAGTTGGAAGGTCTTGTTTCCCAGTGGTTCCTGGTGGGATCTAGTTGTTGATGTCTTCTACCTCCTGCCTCCTTGTGCTGCAGGATTTGGCCCAAAGCCCCTGGGTGATGGTGGCCATCAGCTGGGGCTGCTTCTGTGTTCCCATGGAACTCTCAGACTGGTGGAAGCCTGTCCTTCCAAGCATCCTCATTGAACTCATTTCAGGGAAGAGGAAAACTTAAAACCAGCTTCCAACTGCTGTTCAGCTCCTGAAACCTGGCTCTGGTGTGAGCATGGGGTGACTTGGTCAGGAAAGGTATCCCTGGTGTTGGGAGTGGTGGTCCAGCTGTGCTCTGCTCAGAGCATCGGAGCTGGACCAGGTGCAACCACAGAGCAGTGCTGTGGTTAGAGGTGACTGCAGGTGGGATTGGGAATGCTGATCTGGGTGGCTCATGGATGAGTTCGTGACTTGGCTGGATCCTCCATGGATAGGGCTGTGTCAGAACTTCTCATTGCCCAAGTACATCTCACAGCCAGGCTGGGGAGATGCTGGGGGGCTTTTACCCTTGGGAAGCCTTGGCAGTGCTTTCTGTGCAGACACAGCCAGGTTGGGAATGAAGGCATGGCCAGCCTGGGAATGCAACCGCAGTTTGGGAATGCAACCATAACAACATAACAAGCTTATTGTCATGTCAGTTTGGAAGTGCCACTGGACAAGGTTGGATGTGTTAGCCATCCCCAAGCTCGGGCCACCAAGGGTATTTATTTGGGTTTCCCCAAGGAAAGCAGCCCCATGTTGATGGGAAGTGGTAGACCTCAGCTGGATGTACTTTTGGAGAGCTCCCCTCAAGGTATAGTAGGGCTGGCCATGATGAGGCTGGGGTCCTGTTCCCACCTGCATGTCCACCCAGAGCAGCGTGGGCAGGGCTGTCCACACATCCCTGTACAGTCATGACTCTGCGGAGGCTCCTTTCAGGAGGTTTCCTTGGAAACCTGCCAGCTAGCATGAGGAGGGAGTGTTCCAGAGAGAGCTTCAGCCCCAGTGGTGACCAGGGCAAAGCTGGGAGAAATGACTTTCCCTGGAGATGAGATGCTCATCATCCCTGGCTCAGCATGGGATGCTTTGGAAAGCTGTCAACAGCTGCTGTCTGATTCCCAGAGAGGCTTTTCCCTCTGCTGTGAGGTGCCTGCAGACCCTAACCCAAGGCTTTGTCGTTGCAGGAGCAAGAAGATCCAGATCCGAAACATCCCCCCCCACCTACAGTGGGAGGTAAGAAGTGGCTGATCCCAAATTTCATCTCCTTTTCCAGCAGCATGAGCTGTGCTGCTGCAGCATGTGGTCTGCACATGGGCCAGCCCTTTAACTTCCCAGTAACCACAGGAGGGAGCATGAACTGGGCTCCAGCTCCTGCTGCTTTTGGGTAGCAGAGCTGTGGGCTAGCTTTGGGTGCTGGGTCAGCTTTGGGATGATGGAATGCAGGTGGGTGGAGTGATTTGAACAGCTGGGTGGTGCTGGAGGCTGTTTGTGGCTGGAGTGGGATCTTGTCCTGTCTGCTTGGGGCCTCACCTGCCTGGTTTGCTGCTCTGTCCTCAGGTGCTAGATGGCCTCTTAGCTCAGTATGGCACAGTGGAGAATGTAGAGCAAGGTAAGATGGTCCAGCATGGTCCTCATCCCTGTAAAATTCCCAGTGCTGCTCCCTGGCTCTGCCCAGGTTGCAGGAAGCCCACTAGTTGGATAACCAGATCAGGAACACTGGTCTGAAGTGGGCTTTGGACACAAACCCTGCTGGTGGAGGTGGGGCCACCTGTCCAGTGGTGGGATGATGTGGGACATCCATCCACCATTCCCAGGAATGCTCCTGGTCCCTGAAAAATTGAAAAAAACTATTATCCTTGCAAGCAAAAATGAGCTGAGTATAGCTTGGGATCCCCTGGTGGGTTGGGGATATCCAGCCTTGCATTCTGCTTGGGTCCAGCCTTGGATCTAACCCAGTCCTTGTGCTGAGGGAAAAACACAGTGGTGCCCAGGTGTGCTAAGGGACAGGCATCTCCCTCCCCCAGTCCCAGCTGTATCCCCTCCAGAGCAGGCCCAGAGCAGCAGTGACACCTCTCCCATCCCTGCCCTAACTCTGCTGCGCTTGCTCCCCGCAGTGCACACGGACGCAGAAACTGCCGTTGTGAACGTGACCTACGCGACCAAGGAGGAGGCAAAAGTGTGAGTGGAGGTTTTCTTGGTTTGTCCATGATTTCACACCAGCTTTCCCAAGGAATCCCAGATACCTTCCAGGCTTCTCTAAGATGTCCCACCACTGGGCTGTCTTCTGCCTTCTCTCCTGGCGTAGGAGATGAGGTAGTACATATTAGGGGTTATTTCAGATATGGAAGCATGGTTCCAGACAGTATATTTTGTCTTGTTGAGACTTCAGCCCTGTGCTGGAGACCAGACAGTAAGTAGTGAGCTTATTATTAGTAGTGGCCAGGGTATTTTTTATATGATCAAGAGCAGATCCCAGGCCACAAAGAGCTTTTGTGTGTCCATTTGCTGATGGACGTTCCACCAGCTTCCCATCTGAGTTGACCCAACATGGCATTGGGTAAGTGATGGCAGAGATGAGGACAGTGATCTGCTGGTCCAGAAGGGCAGAGGAGAATCCTTCTTGTGGTTGGATGTGCTGTAGACCATAGATAAACATGACATATCTTAGAGTCATGGGAGTCCCCTGAGCTGGAAGGAACCCACAATGATCATTGAGTCCAAATCCTGCTACTGCACAGAACAGCCCCAGAAATCCCATGGTGGTCTTGGGAGGTGTGGCAATAATGGAACACAAAGAGTTTCTCCAACACAGCAGTGCTTAATGGTTTGGGATAAGAGGTTTTTTTGGACTTAGGAAAGGCATTATGAAGTCCTCAGAGGATGTGGAATTCAGGCCTGGCAAGGAGCTGCTTGTGATCTGTCAGTAGCCAAAGTGGGATGTGGTAGGAGCAGGGAAAGCTGAAGCCAAGCAGCGTCATGGCAGATGCCGGCGTGGCCAAACATCACTGCTGAGGAGGGGCTTGGGGGATGAAGAGTCCAGGTACTGCCTCCCAGCCTCATCCAGCTGAGAGGGGAGTTGGGGTTCCCAACAGAGCGGGCACCATGTGCTGCGTCCTTCTCCATGGTGCACCAGTGGTGGCTCGGGACCACTCTGTCACCTTTTCCATGTCCAAAAAGCCTGTGAGACCATTCCCATGCTGTGTGGTAGCTTCTGGCAGGGCTTTGCCCTGGTGAAGACTGCCATCCCACCTCTGCTGGGGGGAAAAGTCATGTGCCAGCTTTGGCTGGACCCAAGTGGAAGGGGATGACGTCCCACCAGGTTGCAGGGCTTTCTTCACATGGGAAAAGTGTGGGGCTCTGGTTCCCATGGCCGCTTTATCCAGACTGAGTAGGGAGGAAGATGGAAGTTGGGAAGGGCCCATGTTCTATGTGTGGAGGAGGTGTTGGAGGGGACCCATTGCTGGGAAGCCCCTCACCACCCCCTGCATCTCCCTGCCTTGCAGAGCAATAGAGAAGCTGAGCGACCACCAGTTTGAGAACTATTCCTTCAAGATTTCCTACATCCCGGATGAAGAGGTGAGCTCCCCTCCGCCCCCTCAGCGATCCCGCCGTGGGGGCCACTCTTCCAGGGAGCGGGGCTCCTCCCCAGAGGGCTCCTCGCAGCCCAAACAGCTCGATTTCCCACTGCGGATGCTGGTGCCCACGCAGTTTGTTGGTGCGATCATAGGAAAGGAGGGCTTGACCATAAAGAACCTTACTAAGCAAACCCAGTCCAAGTAAGTACTTCCAATGGTTTTGTTTCCTTCCCTAGGGTGCTGTAGTCCCAGCTTGGGTTCTGCCCTGCACAGGGGGCTTTGGAGTGCCAGCCACTGCTGATTTTTTGGGGTGCAGCGTTCAGGGGGTGGTGGCAGAGCTCAGGTCCTGAACCATTCCTGCTGGCCAGGGTGGTCTGGGTCTGGCAAAAGGGGGATGCACACTGAAAGAGGCCTGGAGTGAGTTCCTAAAGCCTCATGAGAACAGCTGGGGATGAAGCTTTAGGGAGAAATGGCACGTTTGGGGATAAAATCCTGAGGGTGAATCCTCAGTGCAGTGGTCTTTGTTCTTGGGATGATGCCCATCCTGCAGCATCCCATATGGGCTAGAGCCGTTGAGGGGAAAGGGACACTGGGAGCACTGCCATAAGAAAGATGGGCTTTTGTAACTGTTTGAAGCCTTTTTTAGCTATTAATGTGTTTATTTTTGAATTAGAAAAGGAAAAAAAAAAAGAAAAGTGGGGTTGTCTTGCCAAAGTTTTCCGTGTTTCTCTTGTTGCTGTTCTCCTGATCTCACTGCTCATTCTCTGCATGGTTTTCCTGCATGGTTTGTTCCTGCCCAGGTTTTGTTTGTGTTTAACCCAAAGCTGTCTTCTCCTGTTCTCATCATCCTGAACCTGGTGATCCCATGGGACTCCTGTCCCAGAGCATCCTAGTTCTCAGAGGAGTTTTTAGAGGTGTATCTTTGGTAGTAGTGTGGATGTAGGTAGAAAGATGAGCCAAACCCCAGCTTCTGGCAGGAAGAGATTTGTACGGAAAGGGGCAGAGGAGTAGGGAGAGGAGCTTTTGGAGCCCGGCTTGCCCCAGGGTGTGGCCAGCTGGTAGCCCTGAGCAGATCCTGGTTGGCTGCAAGCCCTTCTCCAGGTGGGTCTTGGTGGGATGAGCAGCAGGTGTAGCTGTGCTCTCACCACCCAAGAATGGAATTTGTCCCTTTCCAAGCCCTGAGCCTAGCAATGAAGGTGGGGAAGTGCCAGTTTCTTCCAACCATGAAACCAAATGCAGTTGCTTGGAGCAACTGCACTCAACCTGCCACTGAATTGTCCCTCCATGTGGAGTGGCTCCCTGTGCCTGCCCCAAAGTCCTGGTGCCATGGAGGAAGGCTGTGCTTAGTGCTCTGCCCTACCCACAGTGAGGCACTACCTCTGAAAATCCATCCTCAAAAAGGATGGCAACCTCAAGAATCCATCCCAGGCAGTCACAGGAGTCCGTGACACTTTGGGTGTCACCCCACACTCTGTCCCTGCCCAGGCCACCCTCATCCACTAGTGTGATGATCTGAGCGTGACATCCTGTTGCATGACCCCTGTTCCTCCCCAGAGTGATGTTGGGTTCTGGATTCCTTTGGTATCGTTGGATTTCACCCCTGGTTCCACACACAGAAATCCCAAAGATTCTTCTGAGCCCCAGGAGGCAAAACTGTCCCCAGGCTGAGCCATCTTTTTCCATGAAGAAACATAGACCAAGAGCTCACCCCACCAAGTGACGTTCCACAGCCCTTGGAACTCCCATGAGAAGAGGATCATGACTACCCAGCAGCCATGGGACTGGGATAACCGTACAGGCACACTGTATTGTCCACCTGGAGAGGGCTGTCCCTCCTGGCAGCCACTTCCTGGTCTCTTGGATGCTTTTTCTGCTGTACTGTAGGCAAACACTGTCCCCAACCCTGGATATGCGTCCCCGCAGCATTTGGTGATGGGGTGAAGGTACTGAAGGTCCCCTTCTCCATCTTCCTGGTATAGAGTAGTTCAGCAGTGGCACTGGGATGTGCTGGGAGCTCCAGAGCTCTCCCTCTCCAGCTGTCTGGGGTGGGACATGCCTCAAAGCAGCGGCCTCCTTCCTGGAATCCCTTCTTCTCTCTGGCAAGTGAGCTCGTGCCCACACATCCCGATGTCGGATGGGTTGGTCAGACAGGGATTGTGCCCCTTTCTACGGCTTGTCCAAGGTGCTCATCAACTCAATGCCTCCATTCAGCACTTCTGTGGCACTTGGTCCCTCCCTGGTGTGAAGGCTCAGCCATGTTCTCATCTCCACCAGCCTCAGCTGCTCCTGGGTCCAAGGAGCTGTGTGACTCCCATCTACAGGGTTTCTTGAGTTTCCTCGTTGATTGCCCCTACCTTGGGAGCATCAGCATGGTCTGTCATCACCTCATGTGGCCATCACGACATGTTCACCCTGTCCCCAGTGAAAGGGTGGCAGCAAGTGTCCCTGTACCTGCTGGGAACAGATCCTTCAGGATATTCAAGCTGAGGGAGCTCCTTGGCTGGGAGCACCAGCTGAAGCCACGGGACATCTGGAGCCTGCAAAGGGAATCACAGTGTCTTCACTCCCCCTTCTGTGCTTGGATGGAACCACTCTGGAGTCCCTTTGGAGCAAGTGGGGTTGGCCCTGCCCTTCCTTCAGGGAAGGCTCACCCAGTGCTCCCCTTCCACTGTCTGTGTTGCAACCTGCTGGCTCTTGAGCTCCTGGAAGATAAGACCTGTGCAAACCCACCCGGACCCCACAGTGTCCCAGTGTGATGCTGTGTGGTGACTCTGCCCCGTAGCCCTTGGCTTGCTATGTGCAGCAGCACCCTGGATGATCCTGTCGGGACAAAACCTTGGAGACGTGGCTGGAGGGGACCCGCTGTGTTGGAGCTGAGCGCTGGCAGCATTCTGGTGTGGCTGAGCTGCCACTACTGCACCCACTCAGAAGATCTGGCCCTAGCTGCTGCAGTGACAGGGACAGCAAGGTGATGGCCAATGGCAGGATGGCCACACAGCATCACCCTCCAGTGGGAAGAGCACGCGGACTCATGTGGAGAAAACGGAAAAGTTCTTCCCCCTGTTGTCCAAGGCATATGGTTGAGGTGCAGGAGTCTCCTACCCTGCTTTCCTCTCTCCCTCTCTCTCAGGGCTTTGCCAGGTACGGTTGAGCGTGGGCAGCGAGCTGGAGGCCGTGCCTCCTGCCGCCATGAGCTGAGGGAGGACCAGAGGAGTAGCGCGCGGTCCCTGCCGGTACGCACGGGAGCCGTCTGGTCTCCCATGGAAGGGCGTGAGTACCAGCGCTGTTGTTGCCGGGTTTCTGCGTGTCGTGGCAGATGCTGCCCATGGGTAAGTGCTCTCTGTCCCGAAGGATGTGGTCACTGGACAGCCTCGAGTGTTGTGCAGAGAGAGGTGGAGGTTGGAAGGGCCTCTAATCCAGTCTCCTGCTCCAAGCGGGACTGGTGTCAGAGATGATAGATATCAGATTGCTCAGGGCTTTGTCCAGTTGAGGATTTGTTCTGCCCCCTCGATGCATTGGTTGATGTTGTGTCACTCCTCAGCTTCCAGAGCCTTGAGTCCTACAGGTGAATGTGTCCCAAATCAGATCCAAACCACCCGAAACCAAACACTGTCTGGGCTTGCATGAGCCAGGTGATGGTAGATGCACCTGAGACACAGGTTTACCCCAGAGCTTGAGCAAGTGTTGAAATGAGTTTTTCTCAGTTGCTAAACTCCCAAAAACCTCTGTGTGACACCAGACCCATCTCAGGGGCTCCTCTCTGCTGGTTGTTTTGCCACAGGGTTGACATCCATCGGAAGGAAAATGCTGGTGCTGCCGAGAAGCCCATCACCATCCATGCCACGCCAGAGGGGTGCTCGGAAGCGTGCCGCATGATCCTGGATATCATGCAGAAGGAGGCTGATGAAACTAAATTGTGAGTGCTCCTGCCTCAGCCAAAAGCATTGTGGAAAATGATGATTTTCCATGGTCCTCCTCCTCCTTTCCAACACATCCTTAGTAATCGTGGCTGGCAATTTCTATGTTTCCTGACTGGCTGGAGATTTAGATTTTTTTTTTTAATCCATTTTAGAGCGGAAGAGATTCCCTTGAAAATCCTGGCACACAACAGCCTGGTGGGGAGGTTGATTGGCAAGGAGGGCCGCAACCTGAAAAAGATTGAGCAGGACACGGGCACAAAGATCACCATCTCCCCGTGAGTTTCTGTGACAGAACTAAGGGGAATGGCTTCCCACAATCAGACAACAGGGTTAGATGGGGAATTGGGAAGGAATTGTTCCCTGTGAGGGTAGTAGATTGCCCAGAAAAGCTGTGGCTGCCCTATCCTTGGAAGTGTTGCAGGCCAAGTTGAACAGGGCTTGGACCAGCCTGGGATAGTGGGAGCTGTCCTTGCCCATGGCAGGGTGTGGAACTGGATGCACTTTCATGTCCCGTCCGACCCAAAGAGGGCTTGTGGCTCTCACACTGTCCTGGGGCGAACCCTCAGCTTTGATTTGAGTTTTCCTGGGGTTTTTCTTGACTTGAAGAAGGACTGTAACCGTGTCTCTGGATTTTCCCGTGGGGCAGTTTGCAGGATTTGACCATCTACAACCCCGAGCGCACCATCACAGTGAAGGGCAGTATGGAGGCCTGCTCCAACGCTGAGGTGGAGATCATGAAGAAGCTGCGTGAGGCCTACGAGAACGACATGGTGGCTGTTAATGTAAGCTCAGCCCTCCCACCTTGCCTGCTCCTGCCACAGGTGGCCTGACAAAAATTCAGAGTGGAGGTCAATGTGTTACAAGTGTTGGGCCTCGCCCATCGCGTCCACAGTGTTGAGAAGCCCAGTACTCCAGCTTTCACACCTTTCTCCATGTCTTTCCTTTCCCAGCAACAGGCCAGCCTGATCCCAGGACTGAACCTCAGTGCTTTGGGCATCTTCTCAACAGGGCTCTCCATGCTCCCATCCACCCCAGGGGCCCAAGGGGCTGCAGCTGCTACCCCATACCACCCCTTTGCAGTAAGTGTGAGATGTTCCTGGTGTCTGGAGTGTCCTGCTGGAGCTGTTGGATTTGGGTGGACACTGTAGCTGAAGGAGCAATCCTCATGAGGAGCTCTGACTCTCGGCCATTTGGGGAGGATGCTCATCGAAGCAGCAGAGTGGGGAGGACTGGGAATGAAGGTGGCAACCCCTGGGCAGATCAGCTGCATCCATGTGTTGTGCTGAGCTAGTCACCACTGTTTAAGGACTGGCTGTGTCCCAAGGGTGCTGCTCTCTGAAGAGAGCATGGAAAAAAACATGTAGGTGATCTTCAGTCCTGACCCCAAGCCCCTCACTGCATTGTGGTGGTATGGACACTGGGTTGTGCCCTGTGGGTCTTGTCTTGGTGGCCACCAGAGTCCCCTGTTGTGGCCACAGGGTTGCAGGGGACAAGCAGCCCACCCTGAGCATCCGCTGCCATCAGCTTGGAGCTCTGCCCTGGCACCTGAAGGACTGTGCATGTGGGGTGCCACCTCAGAGGGGAGGGTTCTCCTTATTCTTGAGGTGCTGAAACCTGGGCAAGGCACAACCCCTGAGGTGGGAGTTGGCAGGAATGGTGCAGTGTCAGGATGGCCAAGGTTCTGGTGGAGTAGGTCCATCCCAGGTCACCCAGGTGGTGTGGGCTGTCTCTATTAGTCCCTAAATAATTTATTCTGAGCTATGGGTTAATTTATCTTTGCTGTTTTCTTTCCCTGGAATGCCAGCAGCAGAGCAGGAGGAGGATGGTGAGTGCCTGGGAGGATGTGCTGGGGGGATGTGGTGGCTCTGGAGAGCTCCAGGAGAGTTGGTTGGTCACTCTCACCCTGTGGAGGGAGGGTGCTGTGCCTGTATCCATAGCCTTTGGGAGACAGCTATGGGAATTACTTATAGCTGTGATGGAGAGGAGCAGGACAGGTCTGAAATGCGGTGTTTGGTGTGGAGTCCTTCACCCCAAAGCTTTGTGTGGCCTTTATCAAGCCCTTCTGGTGAGGCCAGAAGGGGACATTTTTTCTGATGCAAACATTAGCAGGGCAGAGCCAAAAAACAGCATTGGGGAATGACTGGGGTTAACTGTGAGCTCCCATTCACATCCCAGCCTTGTGCTATGCCATAGGCACAGGATCCAGGCTGCAGCTCATCCTTGGATATGTCTGTGGTCTCCTGGAGGAGTTTCAGGGGATGAGGGGTGGTCACTGTGTCCCTTCTGTCGCTCGTGGTGGTGACACACTCCCTGTGTCGGATTGGGGGTGTCTGGGAAGGGCTGACACCTTGAGGACATCATTGATGTCACTGACCCTCATTTTCTCTCCTACCGCAGGGCTCCTCAGCCTATCTGTCGAGTCTGTACGGGGCCCCCTCTGCTGGTGCCTTTCCCCATCAGCACTCTGTGAGTTTCCCTTCTCCCAAAGTGCCCTGGCACCTCCTGCCATGAGGCCTTCCCTTGGGCACCTTATGGAAGGGCAGACAAAATCAGGGAATGTATGCCAGGACCCTAGACCGACCCAACAGAACTCAACTCAACTAAACCCAACCCAGCCTAACACAACACAACCCAATCCAACCTAACCCTACTGAACCCAGCCCAGCCCAGCCCAGCCCAACCCAACTGAACCCAACCCAAGATGAGCCCATCTTTAAGCCTGGAATGCTGGCAGGGGGAAGCAAACCCCTGAACCAGCTGTTCCCCTGACCCTCTGGCTCTTCTGTGCCCTTTCCAGCCGCCAGAGCAGGAGGTGGTGAATTTGTTCATCCCAACACAGGCAGTGGGGGCCATCATTGGGAAGAAGGGGCAGCACATCAAGCAGTTGGCACGGTTTGCTGGTGCCTCCATCAAGGTGAGCAGGAATGAGGAGCTGGGACAGGGCTTTGTACCTCAGTTTCACCTTCCCACTGCTGAGAGCAGAGAAGGGAGCCCTTGGTGAGTGGTTTTGCTCCCCAAATTAGTAGTAACCCAGTCTTGCAGCATCATGATTGTCATCAGTGCTTGGTAGGGGTGTGTCCCTGCATGGGGGCACATCCCACACACAGGAGGTCTTGCCCAAGGAGGGGTCACACTCACGCTCCTTCCCTGTCCCTCCGCAGATCGCCCCAGCAGAAGGTCCGGATGCCAGCGAGCGCATGGTGATCATCACAGGATCACCTGAGGCTCAGTTCAAGGTGTGATGGCCACAGGGTGAGGGCTGGCTTGGGGACATGGGTAGGGGCAAGTTGAGAGCATCCCTTTGATCCTCACCATGCCAGGGGGGCTTCTCAGCTTGGGACCCCCGTTTTGGTGCTGCCAGACATTGGCACATAATTGCATGCGGGAATGAAGGATATGGCAGGCCACCTCCATGATGCTCCCACCACCTCTGTGCCCCTTTTGTGCCCCCTCCAGGCTCAGGGGCGAATATTTGGGAAGCTGAAAGAGGAAAACTTCTTTAACCCAAAAGAAGAAGTGAAGCTCGAAGCCCACATCAAGGTGCCTTCCTTCGCTGCTGGCCGTGTCATTGGCAAAGGTGGCAAGACGGTAGGTGGGGGTGTGTGGGCTCCCACCTGCCCCAGGAATAGAGAGCTGGACATCCCCAATCTCCTGTCACCTCTGTCTGGGTGCTCAGTAATAGCAGTGATGTCTCAGTGCCAGCCCCATGTCCTGGGGATGGCTCTTGGGTGGCAGCCATCCCAAGGAGACAGGGTGGGAGCCATGGCAGCCTGGTGCCATATCCCAGCTTAGAGCTAGGGTGGCACCATCAGTGGAGGATTTTGGCTCTTCCAGAGCAAAACCTGGATCTCTGTTGTTTGCTCCATGTTCCAGGTGAACGAACTGCAGAACTTAACGAGTGCAGAAGTCATTGTGCCGCGAGACCAAACCCCAGACGAGAATGAGGAGGTCATTGTCAAAATCATTGGGCATTTCTTTGCCAGTCAGGTAAGGTTTGGCTGTGGCTCTCCCAACATTCCCAGTTTAAGGAAAGCTGCCAAGCACAGCGTCCCCTAAGCTGCTCTGAGTGATTTCTGTGTACCCAGGATGCACTGAAGGGGTTTTCAGCCACATTAAAATTAAAGTTTGGCTCAATTCAGCCAAAATATGTGCCTTGGACACGGGGTGGGAATTGGCTCTCGCATCCCACCTGGGTACACCTAACCAGGCTGGGTTCCTGACAGCGAGGGCATGGTGACACCCCAAAACAGGCCTCTTGAGTGATGGATGAACAAGTCGAACCTTTGCTTTAGCACATCCTCATTTATCACAGAATCGGGTATCACAGAATGCTTGGCCCGGTGTTAAAAGCTGTGGATGTGATGCTGTTATGCTTGGTGAGGGCTCAGTTCTGGTGTGGCTACCCCTGTTTCTTGCCCCTCCCTCCAGACTGCCCAGCGCAAGATCAGGGAAATCGTGCAGCAGGTGAAGCAGCAGGAGCACAAACACGCTCAGGGAGCCGCAGCCTCGCAGCACAGCAAGTGAGGCTCCCGCCAGCATTGCCTGACGAATGTAACACCCTGCACTGCCGGACCCCAGCAGGTCAGGGGACGAACCAAAGACCCCCGAGCCCTGTGGCAGCCTGGCTGCACAGAACTGGGGCACAGGGGGCTCTCTCCATCCCGCAGCTTCCGCCTTACTCCATTGCCTCCCCCGCCGCTCCCCCGGCAGCTGGACTAACACAGGCAGAGAGAGGTGGTTTTTAGTTTGGAATTCTCCCCAAACCTGCCCATTCCACCTTGTAGGGGCTTGCCCGGCCTGGGGGGCCATGGCGCTGGTTAATTTAGAATTAATATATCGATAACGAAACTAGTGCCGATTCTTAAGTTTTGTAAGATTTTATTTTTTAACTCACTTTAAAACTTTTTGGGGGAGGGAGCTGTTTGTTTTTAGGAAAAGCAGGCTTTTTTAGAGGTTTAATGGCAGGAGCTGGTTCATTGGTTCTCTAATGCACCGTAGAGCAGAGCTGTAGGACTGCCAGCAGGGAAAAAATACTAAACTGTTAAAAAGTAATTTCTGAAGGGCTTTGAGAAGAGCAGGGCCTGTAGGAACCAAGATTCCTCATGTAGGAATTGTTCCTCTCCTTGACACACCTTTTCCTCTTTGCTTTGGACTCCACAAAAGCGGAGCTTGCATCCATTCTGTCCCCCCCTTCTATTTGTCTGTCTTCTGTCCATCACTGCCCAGCACTGACATCCCTGGAGAATAATGGGCAGCACCAGTCCTGCCCACTTTGGACTGGTATCTTTGGGGAAAGATCCCAGTTGCAGGGAGAGGAGGGGAAATAGGTGAAAAAAACAGATTCACAAGAAGTTGTCAGCCCAGGGCTGAAAAACCCAACCAGCAAAATTGGCTTCAAAAGAAAAATAACTCAAACAACCCTTCTGACACACACACACAGAAAAACTACCTCAGGTTTTCATACCTCAGCACCTTGTGCTTGTGTTGCCCTTTAGAGATTTTTGTATGCCTTGTAAAACTGATAGTTGGAGCATTTTTTTATTTTTGTAATAAAAAAAAAAGTTGGAAAAATTATCTCGACCAAGTCAGCTGCAAGGTGGAAGAAGGAAAGCAACCATTCCTCGTGTCCCAGAGCTCTTCTGTAGTCTCCTGCAAACCGAGAGCCAGTGGCTGTTCCTTTAGAGAAAGCTTGAGAAATGGTTAAAAAGAATAGAAAAAAAAAAAAAGGGAAAAATAAGAAGCCAAACACACAAAAAAAAAAGTTTAAGCAAATCTAAGTGATGGATGAAAGCGATGAAAGCAGATGGTCAAGAGCAGGGATTGGGAGCGGAGGTGCCAGTGCCAGCACCGCTCCTGTGGGCTGCAACTCCGTGTTTTCCTCTACTGCAAAGTGTTCTGTGAAAACCAACCCGAGACACAGAAAAAAAAGAGAAATATATCCAGCTAACCAGAGCCTGAGCCTGCTCTCTGTTGCTTTCTTTGGGGTCCCTGTCACGGTGGTCATGGCTGGGAGTTCCCTGCTGCTGGGGAGGGAAGGGCTGTAAGCATTGCAAGGTGTAGTTTTACCCTGGGACCTGGGAAGTGTTGAGATCATGAAGCCACCTCTCCCTTCCTGCACATCCCTGGATGGAACATCCCATGAGGAAAGGCACCAAATGGGACTGGGGTGGCCTTTGGGGCAGGGTGGGGGCTCCCTGGGCAGGGCCCAGGATGCTGACAGGTACCACAGTGAGGGACCCTCCACCTGCCGTGAGCCCCAGAACTGGGCTCTTCCCTCCCGCCCCTCCAACACAGGAGAGTGGCTCTGGTGGCACCTGGGACAGTCAAAGCTGCAGCCCCAAACAGGGAAAACTGAAGGGAAGGGGGAAAGGATACTTAAAAACATTCCCAGATGCTGCGTCCTCATGCTCAGATCTTCTGCATCATCAGGAAAGATTAATTATCCCTGATTAATTATTTGCAAGGATAAAAGACTTTGGAATTATTTGTCCTTTGGAGAATCTGCTCCAAGGTTGTAGCAGATTGAACCAATCACTGAAAGCAAAGACAAAGCCCCTCTGCAGCTCTGCTGGGATCTCGTGGGTCTTTGGGTCAGGAGCAGCACACACAGAGGATGTTCCCACAGCCACCAGGAGAGGAGACAGCCCTTGCTGTTCTTCTGATGGGGAGCAAGTTAAAAACCACACAGAGACAGGAAACCAGTTTTCAAGTAAAAAATAAATTACTCTATTAACAAGTAATGTTCCATACAATAAGGCTCTTACATAAGTTAATATTTATCTCATCTTATCTAAACAAAAAGAAATAAATACTACTCTTTTTCAGAACAGTGTTTGTCTCCCAGTCTAACAGTGTCTAACAGTGCATGTCTCCCAGCAGCTGCTGATGGATTATTTCCCACACCATCTTCCTGCGGAAATAAGGCATGTGTTCCTGGAAAGAAACAGGAAAATTCCATCACATAGGAAGCCAGGGGAGAAAAAGGCAGGAAATCTCCATTAACACCCAGGGAATTCTTGAATGGGAAGCTGCATTTGAGCACCTGCCATTTGGGTACAAGGTGGGTTTCACAAGAGGGTGATGCAGCCACCCAAGAAAACCACATTTCTTTACAGCGAGTTATTAACGATCGCTGCATCGGAAAAGAACCAGGCTCTGAGCTGGTCCAAGGAAATCTGTTTCACCAAGAGATACAAAGGCCACTGGCTGCAGCATCCTGGTATTGGAATGAGATGGTCTTTAAGGTCCATTCCAATCCAAACCACCATGGATTCCACAATTCCATGACCTTGCCTAAGAAGCACCCACCAGATATGAGGAACAAACCCTCAGCCTCTGCCCCAGCTGCTGTGCAGCTTCCCTGCCTCTTCCATGCATGTGGGAAAGGCTGGAGTTGTTCAGGCTTCTTCTCACCGGGGTGAAGATGATGGGTTTGTCTCTGGAGATGAAATCTGCGAATTTGCAAACAAAAACTCCACAGTCGCTGCCATTATTTTGTTGAGGGATTTCCTGAGGAATACAAAAACATGGAATATTTTTTATCTGTCTTGAAAGAGCAGCAGTTTGGTTGTAGCACACATTAGCCATACCTACTCCTGAAAACCTATTTCCATGATCCATTTACCACTCCCACATGCAAGGAATAGTCCCAGTCAACTGCACATCATCTCCCTCCTCTGCTTGCCTGTATAGTGTTAAACCCTCTGTGATGAGGAATGCTAGCTCCCATTCCAAACCCAGGCTTTGTTCCCATACCTCTGTGCCCATGCTGTGAAGGGTCCACTCAGAAGTAGTCAATTCAATGTTTCTTTTTTCCTTGCTTTCCTCTTCCAGGTATTTTCTGTTGCAAACAACACAAAAATCACACTTTTCATCTCCCTGATTTAGGGCAACAGCAACAACAAAAAGCTGTTGAAAGATGACAGGAAGATAAATCACAGTGAAATGCCAGAGGATCCTCACAGCAGTGGATTTAAGGAATGTGGAGGAAAAATCAGGGCTCCCCACGGCCCAGTAAGGGGCCCAGCCCTGTGTAACCTCTTTATCCATGACCTGGACGAGGAGATTGGGCACCCTCAGTGCCTCTAGGTGACACCAAGCTGGGTGGGAGTGTGGAGAGCAGGAAGGCTCTGCACAGGACCCTGGTCAGTGCTCCGGGCTGGTGACAGGGTGAGGAGTTACGGGTTGGACTCAATGACCCTTAAGAGCTTTTCTAACCTCAGTGATTCTGGGATTTGTCTTTGTGGGGTTGCTCTCCTGCTCTCACCCCACAAAGCTGCTGGATGAAGGTATGCTACTGACAAAGACGTGTCAGGATGTGCAGCACAAGTGAAAACTTGCACCTCTGACTCTGGGGGATCCAAAACACTGAGCAGAACAGAAGAGATATGAAGTGAGGAGCACCATGGGACAGGGGCAGAAACACTTCATGAGATGAGGGGAAAAGGCCTCAAAAACAACCAAAAGGTATAAAGAAAGCAGCTACTCACAAGACAGTTTTACAAATGTGGTCTCCTTTCTGTCCCAAGGAGTCAAAGTATTTGATGGCTTTCTCTCGAAGGTCTATGACCTGGGGTTAAAAGGTGACTTAAGACAAAGCACACCCCAAACTCTAAAGTACTCTGCTTGCTAGTTTAGTTCTCCCCATCCCCTAAATAAAAAATTTGACTCACCAGCAGTGTCCAGTGACTACTGAGGTGAACAGGCACCAATATGACATCATACTCAAAAATATCCACACCTTTGGTCCATTTCTTTACTCCCTTGTGGTTTGTAGAGCTTAGCTTGGAATAAAAGAAGGTATTAAAAGCATAGACTGCAGGATATCCTTCCTTCTTGCTTCTTTCCACCAGAAGACTCATGTAGAAATTCATGATCTGGAGCAGAGAGAGGCAAAGTGAGATGTGAAATAAGACACTAAATTAAAAAGACAGCAACATGTCTTTGCTGGCTACCCTCAAGCTGAGAAAAGTGCAGCTTGGTAGCTTTTGCTCCCAGAATTTTACACTGGGGGACTTGTGCTATTGGTTAAAGCCCCTGCACCCATTATAATAACCCAGACTGACTCCTGGGAGCTGCATCATCAAAGTGAAAGCTTCCAGAAACACCAGCCCACGCAGTACCCAAAATGAGTGTACAGCTATTTCTGGGCTCCGCAGTGGAGCTCCTGGAAGACTCCAGTGCCCAGGGAAGGGGGATTTCCCAGGAAGTAGAGGATCCCATACCCTGTCATTGAGCCAGCCAAAGGGCTGCAGGGTGCTGATGTCCTCACGGGTGACAGTGAGCTTGAAGGCGCTGCTCAGGACATCATCGGGCTCACCACTGTCAAAGGCAGCGGAGATCTCGCTCTCCATGGCCTGCAACAAAGGATCCAATGCACAAGGGCTCGTGGAACAGCCCATGAAGCACATCAGCCCTCCAGAAGGCCTCCAAGTGTAGCTCCAGTGCCAGAGCAAGGAGCCTTGCATGCCTTTGCTGAGCCAGGCACAGCACTGGCTTGCTGCTGGGTACAGGTACCTCTGTGAGTGGAGCCAGGTCATCTACTGGCTTTTCTGGGCATGGCAGTGGCTCGCTGTCCACAAAAAAGAGGTCTTTGGACAGAACAGGTGTCACATGGAACTGGAATAATTTCCCTTGAGGGACTTCGGCTTCATGCTGGCCCTGCCAGGCACAAGGACAGAAGTCAGAGAGAAGCACAAGAGGTTTGCTGGGGGCAAAGAGAGTCCTGCAAGAAACTGGGAGGGGTTGTGTAAACACATCCCAGCAGCAAACTCCAAAGTCACGTTTGATTGGTGACTGCACTCCATCCGTGCCCAGAGAGGCAGGACTTTCCTTGGGCATGGATTAACATCCAGGACCCCAGCAAAGCCTCCACATGCAGGTATCAAGGTGAGATCAAGGTCAATATTTCTGATTTCCACACTTCAAATTTTATTTTCGATCTCAATCCTGAGCAGAGATGAATTACATTTTCCAGGAAACAAATTGAAGTAAGGACTAACTCAAGCTTACCACTGAAGCGCCTCGTTTCTCTCGTTTTCCCTGTCCACGAGAGTCTTCAGGTGGTGTGTAGTAGCTGTCAGGAGACAAAGATAAATGAGCTGGATATCCACACTGCCCCCATGAAATTCCCCAGAATTCACCTTCTGCGTAAGAAATGCTTTTTCAAAGCTGATTCTGACATGACAACATCTGAGTTTCCTTCACCATTCCTTTGTTAGCAGCCAGACTAGGACAGATGAAGACCTGGAAGCTTTGCAAACTTTCTTCCCATGTCAGATATCAAACTCCTTTTGTTTCTCAGTTTCAGTATTTGGAGAACAGGGAAGCAATCAGCACTTCCTCTGTCAAGTGCTTTTGATCTCCTGGTGAAAAATGCCACTCCACCAGTTATTTCCTCTGTTCCCTTGAGCTTAGAGGACAGTGACAATTTAACTCAGGATAAATCCACAGCTCAATACAGAGCTTATGTCTAAGGGGGAAAGAGAACTAGGACAAAATCACCTCAAACCAGACCTGCCACAACCAAACCTCTCTCTGCCCTCACCTGCACTCTCTCCTCTCTTGTCTGAGGGGAGGAAGAGGGCACCAAACTGCCACACCAAAACCCCTCCCTGGAGCTACAGCCAAAAGCCCCTTCACCTCCACAAGAAGCCTTCTGCACTCCCATCCTGCCACCACAGAGTCCCCTGGCCTCTGATGAGGGACAGCAACCTCCTTTTGGCCTCCTATTGCAACCTAAGGCATCCTGCAAGCCTCAAAAACTGCCTCAGCCCCTCCAGGCTTTACAAGCTCCCTATTCCTTTTTGCTCAGGATCCACAGGAAATGCAAAGTCAGCTCATTAATGGTCTCACCAAGACACTAACAAGCAAAAAGGGATTCTGCAAACCCAAGGACAACTTGGTGTGGCCACCACTGTCACCTCTAATTCCTTCTCCCAAAAAACACCCAGCACATCCCATAGGTGCCCAGCTGTGACGGGGAGCTGGATTTGAGGGACAACTGCCTGTGAGCAATTCCCCAAACCAGCTGCTCCTCTCTCCCAGCACCGAGACACTGAACAGGGTTCATCTTCTGGAGGCTGTCAGATACAAAAGAAACAAGAGCCATGGTTAAGAGACTCTTACCTGATCATGACACCTCTCTGAGGCAGCTGGGGGCTGAAAACATCCCCATGTCTGACACCTGCAGGGGAAAGTAGCAACATGAGAACAAGGAGGTGACTTCCCATTCCAGCAGCTGCACAGAGCTCTCAGTTTCTGGGTGGTATCACAGACATTTCATCAGCATTTTCAACTTAAAAGTTCAAACTCTGGCATCTGCTCAGAAATCATTTTAATTCCTGTATGATTATGCCAAAGTCCAAGATATAGAAGAGCTAGCAATGAAAAAGTACTTAAGTAATGAACAAGGGAAAAAAAACCCTGGGACAATATGAAACATATATTTAATTACTTTATTTGGTTTGGAAGCTCTGCTTTTATGGAAATAGTCCTGTCTAGCATTAAAAAGGGATTAATGTGCAGCTCTGAGGGTGCAGAGTCAAATGTCCCCCTCTCCTGGTATAAAAAAATCCAAGTAAAAGATTCTACACCCTTCTCCTGTGCAGTGGGGTCACATCCAGCTACAAACTGCACTGCTACAGTCACACCTCTCAAAGACCACTTTAAAGCAATTCTTCCCCTTCAGTAAAACCCTTACAAGTGCAGTTTAGCCAATAACTAGTTTGAGGAAATGCCCTGTTTGGGCTGGACTTCTGCTTACAGAGTGGACCAAACCTGGCTCCTGGGGATACTCACTGGTAGATCCTGGCACAGGGGGAGAGGCAGCTCTGGATTTTTGTTCTTTCAGGAGACTCCTAGTCATCCCTGGTTCCTTGGTTTGAACTCTGATGTAGCAGAAGAAAAGGACAGAGTTTTTACAGGTGATTTGTTACCAGTGCACCTCAATTCACTGCAGAGGACACAGCTATTTGTACACAACTGGCTAAATGAAAGCAACAGAAATATATAAACTGAAATTAGGCTGTTTAATCCTTAACAGAACCATGCTGTCACTGGTTCCATGACCAGATGCAAAGGGCATTTTGAGAAGTTTACATCCAAAAGTTTGGCCATCTTCAACTCAGGCATAGTGAACATACAACAGTCAAATTTTCTGTCTCCACTACTCCAAAAGAGACTCAATCATTACATTTGATTCTGTCCAGAACCCTGAGAGTACAAAAGATCAATTCCCTTCCCCTTTCACATACAACAAGCTCACCACCAGAAAGTTAAGAGTTATTTTGCTCATAATTACTTGTTGAGTCTTGCTGGCCGTGGAGAACTAAGTTTTCCAGAATATTTTTCCTTGAACAGACTCAATAGCTCTTTGTATTTCTTATTTTCTGCTTGCTGAACATCCTTGCAGAAGGGAAGGAAAAAAGAGATTTTAGCAGGCATTCCCAGCCCTTCCTTTTGTCTCAGCCTAACTATGGGAACTCCACAGCTGTTTCATCCCAAACCAATTCCCTTCTCCCCAGTTTACCTCTTCAGCAGCACACAAAGCCCTCCTGGTGCCACTGACTCCTGCAGAGTTGGGAGCTGGCTCCTTAATGGGGGGCCTGGGTGTGACAGGGCTATCTGGAACAGCTTGGATGTGGTTATTCCTACTCAGGCTGAAAACATCAAAGGCAGAACAAATGGTATCAACACTCAAAGCTCCCGATTTATTAATTAGGTTTTAATTAGCACTTCCTGACCCATAGAGGCACAGCAGGCTGCCCAGGACCATGTCCAGGAAGGTTTTCCATTATCTCCATGGACAGACTCAACAGCCTCTAGATGACCTGTGGCAGTAGCTGAACACCCTCAGAGGAAAAAAAACCAAACAAAAAAACCAAGCAACCAAAGAAAAGTGTTTCCCAATGGCATTCTCTGGGGTTGTTTTGGGATTTTTTTTTTTGGTGGGTCTAGGTTTTTCTGTTTGCATTCCTGGTCTCAGCCTCTTTCCAAGTTCAACACTTCCTCCTACCACAGGAGATAAGTGTTGAACTTGTTACTCTTTCTCTGACCTCCCGAGTCTATCAACTATCTGGAATTAAAGGGAAAGTTTAAAATTGGTCAAAGGCAAGAACACAGCTGTCTCTCCACAACTGGAGACCTCCCTCAGCACGGCAGCCAGGAGGAGCCCCAGAACACCCTGGAAAAATGCTGCTCTGTGGACATAAATACAAATATTGAGCAACACAGGAAGTTCACAGATGAAAGGCAAGAAACCCTTCAAAGCAGAAGTGAAGGGAAACAGAAGGATTTTTACCTCAGATATGGAACTCTCTTGGAAGGAGAGGATGGCCTTTCCTCAGTCAAGCACGGGTTGGTGTCACAAGGCATTTTATCTGTGAGAAAAGAGCACAAAGCATCAGCAACTGGTGAAGAAACCAGGAGTTTGATGAGTTTAAAGAGCTCTGCTGAAGATAAATTACTTTGATTTTATCCCTCATGTTCTAATATTATTTGTGTTATGTTGCTTCAGGGTATTTTCAAATTGGCAGCTACAGAATGTTGCCAGCCTAAGCCTAATACAAAAGGGTTCTGAGGCTCTACTGCCTAAAACTGGCATTAATAACAATTTGTTTCTGGCAAGCTATCAGTGGGACACTCCCTCCAAGGCAGTTAATATCTGGGATCCACACCTTTGTGACCATCCTGGGATACACCACAGAATAAATACACTGAGTTGGAATAGACCCACAGGATCATCCAGTCCAACTCCTAGCCTTGCATAGACACCCCAACAATCCCAACCTGTGCATCCCTGAGAGCATTGTCCAAATGCTCCTGGAGCTCTGGCAGCCTTGGGGCTGTGCCCATTCCTTGGGGCTGTGCCCATTCCTTGGGGAGCCTGTTCCCAACCCTGGTTCCAATCTAGAAGCAATACAAGGATGCAGGGAAGAAACAGAGCTCACCCTCCACTATTCCTGGGTGCTACCCACAGATGTTCTGCCCTCAGTAACCAGCCCCCAGCCTGGGCAGAGCTGCCCAGACTCAGAACAGCAGGAGAAAGGAATGAGTGAAGGACTTGCTGTCAGCCCTACCAGATTCTGTTGTATTCTCATCCTCTCCAGATGCTACAAATGAAGAGTCAGAAGAAATATATATTACCTGAAATAAAAACAAGTATCAGAGTGAGCATAACCTGAACATAAATCCAAGCAGACACCTCCCCTTCCTGAAATTCAGTCAGCTGTGCTCTGACTCAGAGTCCATGGTTTTGCTTGGGTTGCAGCAGAAGGCAGGGGCACTGATGTAACACAGACTCTCACACATGCAGGGATTGTGGAAGCTGATCTCTGAGCTCCCCTCAGAATCCTTGCTCACCTCATCTTCAGACTCAGAGAAGTCATCTCTATTTTTAGTCTCCTGGCTTCTACTTGTTGCCTCACGTGGCAACTTGGCAGCCACAGAAACCTCTTCGGGCTCCTTGTTAGCCCCAGAGACACATTCTGGAAAAACCACACCATCAGGCCATAAAGAATGGGACTGGAAACAGGGGTTGGGATTTCTGCTTACACCAAAGCCCAGCTCCATAATCTCATGTGGAACAGAAAACTAATTTCAACTTGGCAACAGCCCAACAGCATTCCCAACCCATCACTGGGGATCTTGTTCCCAAGTAGGAATTAGGAAGCTCCACATCCCCCAAGGAACCGCAACATTGATTGAAAATGATCTTTGTGCTTCTCTGTGGGGTTCAGTGCCAGAGAGACCTGGGATATCCCATGCCCTGCCCTAGCCAGGTGTCTCTGGCAGTATGTCCTTGGTGCAAATACATGGCCCTCCCAGGATAGAAAAATTGTTCCCTGCTTCTCTTCCTGCCTTAATCTGACCAGGATCTCCGATCCTTCACTTGATTTGAAAATCACAGACTCATAAAGGTTGGAAAAACCCTATGAGGTCATCAAGTCCAACTGTTCCCACAGCACTACCAAGGCCACCATAGACCCATGTGCCCAAGTGCCACATCCATGAATGCTGGGACACATCATCAATAAGCCCAGGCACCATGAGGTCCCCTCCAGCCACAAGAATGGCTCAAAAATCCTCAGTTTCAGCAGCAATTCTGAAGTACCAAATCCACAATTCCCCAAGGTACCCCAAATCCTAGGAAAATCAGCATATTCACACTGCTCTGTTAGGGACAATACCTGTTTTTGGCCTCTTCGCGGGAATCTCCTCAGGATCTTCCACAGGTGATAGAGCACTGAGGGAAGAACAGACAGAAAAATGCTTTGCAACCACAATTCAGCTTCCAGCAGGCTGACTTCCCTTCTTCACAGGACCCAAACTTCCAAAGGTGGCTTTCCTGTTCCCCCAGGATCATCTCCCATAGAGTTGATCATCCCACTAAAGCAGATCAGGCCTCTTTTTCTCCTTCTGTTAATGCTTCCTCACGTTTTATGTTTGTTCCTATCACCAAAAAATGCCTTAATATGTGATGCTTTCCTCTTTCCTCCAGGAAAGAAGCACTCCAGAGGTCACTATGCCATCCAAGTTCATGTCATTATGCTGAGTTGCAAAGGAAAGTTTAAGTAGAAGAGAAAATTAAAGGTGGGAAAGCCAGCCCTGCTTACACCCAACTCCAGTAACTTCCTGCTGTGTCAGCACTCGGAAACAAATCCTTGACCAGCCTCACCCTTTCTCAGAAGCCTAAATGCAGTGATTGTTTTCAGTTGATACCATCATTATGTCCGGTAAAAACGTCTCCTTTAGAAACAGAGAACAAAGAACACTCCTATTTTAATTTTTCCCCTCCCCAAGAGCTAACTCATTCTGAGCTGCTCCTCAGTGAAAACTACTCGTGCAACACACGGCTTTTTCCAGAGACATTCCCTTGTCTCTTTCACTTTGGAAGGGGACACTAAGAGAGAAAGGAGCAGCCACACTCGCCAGAGCACAGCATGTAATCCATACATTCCAAGCAGCAGGCATGGAGGTGGTTCGGCCATCGTCTCCGGGAGCAAAATGGTTAATGCCTGAGAAGGCATCCTTCTTTCACGCACTTCACATCCATAGCTTATGACTTCCCTCCAGGCAACATACAGTCATAGGCGTATGCACCCTCCTCTGCTCCTCCAATCCATCAGCTCTAAAGCTCCCCCCTCGTTTCTCATTTTCAAGCCCGCACCGTGCAGGAGGAAAGGGAACAAGAGGCTGATGTGTTTATTTGGGATACCTGCGACCCACAATCACCTCCACACCTGCATCTGCGGGCAGGCTTATGAGGAACACCTGGGACCCACGACCACGTGAACACCCGGGATTTATCAGTAATTTCCGAGACCCACATGGGGAGCCCGAGCCCCGGGGGCGTGCCGACGCCATAACGGCCGAGCTGCGGGACAACAGATACGGCGGAGGAGGGAGGTGAGACGGGAAGGGCTGACCTGGGGGCCGGCTTACTTTCGGGGCGGCGGGTCCGGGCGCGGGGCCGGGGTGAGGGCCGGAGCCTGGCGGGCGGCGTCGCGGAGGGCACGGAGGACCGCGAGCAGCCATTGGTACATGGACCGCGCGCACTTCCGGCGCCGGGCCCCGCCCCACGCCACCAACGGCGCGCACGCCCCGCCCACAG
>VWYI01002168.1:28738-40536 GCA_013399455.1 Anthoscopus minutus
CCCCGCCCACAACCGCCATGGCCCCGCCCGGCCCGCAACGCCACAGGCCACGCCCACAGTCCCGATGTTCCCACCCACCGCCCTGAAAGCCCCGCCCCATAACACACGGCTCGCGCCCGGACAACTGGCCCCGCCCCTCGAGCCCGTTCCAGGAGCGCGGCCGGTGCGCAGGAGCGATGCGCGCGTGCGTTTTGCAACATTCCACGGCCAAAATTTGGGCTATTTCTGCCTATTCGGCTCCTATCCTGTCTCGTTCACTTCCTCCCCACCCTAGCCAGCCCTAAAAGCACTACCACGGCTGGGTCAGGAGCTTTGCCCTCACTTAGAGTCAGGAGGTTTTTTTCGTCTAGGAGTTTAGGAACTTTCCCTACTCCCAAGAGTCAGGAGCTTTGTCCCCTTGGAGGGTCAGGAGCTTTTGGCCTCGCAGAGTCAGCTTTCCCTACTCCAAGACTCGGTGGTCTTTGGTGGGGACTTGGCGTAAGGAACTCGTCGCGGGTCCCTGCCAGTCGATGGGACTTCTTGGGCATTTCCCGGGGCTCTGCCACTTTCCTGGGACTCTGGGAAGCAGAACCCCTGGCATCCTAGGAAAACCAGTGACTGACCCCTGTGTCTGCCTGCCCTCTCTCTCCGTGCCCCGGGTGCGGAATCCCCTCCCTGGCGCTCACCGAGTCGCGTCGAGCTTACGACGGCGATTTCTGCTTCGCGGCATCGCGCTCGCCTGCTGCTGCTGTCGCGATCGAACCGCGACTGACCCAGGCAACCGAGTGCGGTGACCGCTGCTGCGGGGCTCGAGCCGAAGCTTCCAGCGCGAGGCGCGGGCGGTTCCCCGGGGCTCGCTCGCTCCTCGTTCTTGGAACCCCGGGAATGGCCCCGCTCCCTGCTCCGGCCCCGCTGATAAATGTGTTGTGCATCACGAAGAAGGAACTTTTTTGGGAGCTCGGGAACGACTGAAGGAACCCAGCCCAGTTCAGGAGCCCTGTGGCCGCCTGGAGCAACAAATTATCCAGGAACATTTAACAGTTTCCTGATAAAATGGTATCCCATGCTAATAAATGCCTGTAGCAAATTGAGCCAGGCGTGCGCCTAAAGGCAGAGTTGTCCCTCGAGCATCCAGTGTTGGAATAAAGTAATGCCTACTCCTTAATATTGCATTGGTGTTAGGAGTTTTATTCCCGAATTTCCGTGAAAAAAGGATTTTTTAATGCTTTTCCTCTTGCTTCCCAGCTGCTCACTCCAAGCTGATTCCAGCATTTTACTCTGGAGCGAAAAGGATTTTTAAAGGAAAGCAAAGAGGAAAATGGGCAGATTAAAGCGCTTCGGGGCAGCTTTTCCCAGCAGGAGGTCCTGGAGGGAATCTAAGGGGTGGTGGGGTCTGCTTTAATTAAAAGGACTTTCCTGGGAATTTTAAGAGTTTAATTTCCAGGCTACATGAAGGCCTCAAGGAAGGAGCCTGAGCCTGGATGCAGAGCCCAGCAGAGGGCACGGCAGTTCCACGCAGGACCCGCAGAGCCTCCCGTCAATCCCTTCCTCATCCTCCCGGGACAGTGGAAGGAGAAGGATTTTAGGGCTGTCAGATGATTTTTAACGCCTGGGATTGGATTTTCGTGAACTGGGGACGTGCCTGATTGTGTTCGTGGGGTGGGAGTGATCACTGCACATCCAAGTCCCTGTTTACTTCTGCAACTGGAAGAGTTTATCCCAAACACAGGATAACTAACATGCAATTACATGAGCTGGTTCTCTTTTCCACAGTGTTGATATGCAGACTATCACGATGTCTGAAACATCAATAACCAAATTCACGAATCAATTAAACTTTAATTAAAGGAATGCTACCAGACTGATCGTTCAGATTGCTTTCCATGCAGCAAAAGTTTTCCCCTTTTTTCCGCCAAAAACTTATCAACGAGAGTCTGTGTTATAACTCCTGCCATGCCTTCCCAGTGCAGTTTGACATCAGCTGCATTTCCCAATCCCTGTGTTCTTGCAGCTGCTGGTTCCCTCCATTACTTCATCCTTATTCTGCCCCTGAGCATCTTGCTCAGAGCACTGACATGTTGTGACTCAAAGTGATGATATTTGATGTATGCAAACCAAAATCCAGTTCTCCCAGCTGTTCCTGGCTAAGCAGACCTGGATCACATCTTTCCAATCTCCAGCAACAGAGAGAGAGTAGAGAATTTCCATAAATAATTATTAATTATGGCTCATTATTTATGCCTTGCTCAAATAGTCTCTAGTGCAGCTTCCAAGCAACCCCAGCAGTGGGGTTCCAGTACCTGGTGTTTCAAATTATTGGGATAACAAAGTCATTCCACTGAGTAGTTAATTTGGGAAATGATGGCTGATTCTAGGCACACATGTGATTTTAGTGATATAAAGCCAAATAGGTTTAATCTGTCATTTAGACTCCTTTATTTTACATAAGTGCAGGATGCTATGTGGAACAGGTGGAACAGATGTGCAGGGCTGGAGGTTAACCTGGGCAGAAAGGAGGGCAGGGGAGGGGAGGGGAGGGGAGAGAAGGGGAGAGAAGGGGAGGAAAAGGAAGTGATGGGAAGGCAAAACAAGGGATGGGAAGTGAAGGTATGATAAGGGAAAACAAGGGAAAAGGGAGGAATGGGAAGGCATGGCAAGGTAAGAGAGGAAAACAAGGGAAAGAAAGGGAGGGGGTGGGGAGGAAAGGAAGACAAAGCAAAGAAAGCCAAGGCAGGACAGAGGGCAGCTGAAGCAGCCTGGGCAACCCCATTCTGAGGACAGGATGGCAAGTTCCACCTGCCATAATATTTCCCCACCTCCCACTCCCAGGCCCTCCCACCCATGAGCCCTTGGTGGGTAGAAAATGCCCAGGATGAGCAGCCTGATGCCAGAGGTCTCCTGGAAGAACCCAAAGGCATCTCCACTCTGAACTTGAGAGCCCTTGGGAATTATCCTGGCGTGAAGACAGAATCCTCTGGCCTGCCCAGTGTCTGGGGTAGGTGACAGCACTGGCCCTCCTGACACCAGGTCTCCTGAACTGCACATTCCAGGGTGTTTATTCCTAAACCTCTACAGTGTGAGCAAGGGGTTATTCTGACTTCCTTCCAGACCGACCACTCTTTATCCTGTTTCACCAGCAGCCGCTGGACCCTCTGGTCCCTGGGTGGTGTGTGGTGTCCATCTCTCTCGGGATGGATTCTCCACTGACTTCAGATGGGAGTTGCCGAGCTGGAAACCTCAAAGCACTTGGAAAAGCCCTGGAAAGGAAAGGTGCTGGCTTCTGGGAAAGGGCTGCACATTCAAAACTGCCCTGGCAGTGTTCAGAGAATGCTGAAACTGTCCACATTAAAGCAAATGTTTACTGAGACAAAACCAGCTCCTGAAGGCTGCATCCATGTCCCAGCCATGAGCTGGCTGTTGGAAGGTCCTGGGCTGCTGCTGGTGATGAGCAGGGGGAAGAGAGGAGGAGCACAAGGGACTGCTTGTAGGAATGATATGATGTGCTGAGATGCGAACCCTCAATCATGCAAGCCGTTATCCCACATCTGTATCCCATGGAGCACCCCCACAGCCATGGGGAACTCTGGGAAAGCTTGGGCTGCAGGAGGGGGGCTGGGGTGAGATTTTAGGGCAGGCAGCTCCACTTGTGCCTGAGCATGGAATGCATTTTGGGATAAGGAACAGGTTGCCTGGGAAACTTGTGGCTGCCCCATCCCTGGAAGTGTCCAGCGCCAGGTTGGATGGGTCTTGGAGCAACCTGGGATAGTGGAAGGTGCCCCTGCCCATGGCAAGGGATGAAGCTGAATGGACTTAAAGTTTTCTTCCAACCCCAATGATTCCATGATTATCTGATCTCAAGCACAGGCTTCCCTTTAACTCTCACTTTCAGCAGGTGATTTATTTCCCTATCAGTCCCTCTACTCTTCCAGAAACCATCCATAAGTGCAAGCCAGAGCATCCTGTTGGGACAAGCCACTGGCAGCTGAATTTGGAGCTGAAGTGGACAAACCATATATAACAGGTGAGGTCCAATTCCACTCTCTGTGGTGTGATTCGCAGAAAGATGAGACCGGAGCATCCAACCCTTTCAGAGGGAGGGTATTTCCAGATGACAATGATTTCTGAGCCCTCTTGCTTTCTCACCCTGCAGTGACAGGACACCATACCCCAGAACAGGCTGTTCAGAGCCCCATCCAGCCTGGCCTTGGACACTTCCAGGGACAGCAGATCCCTCCTGCCTTTCTCATTGTCCCTGTAAAACCCACAAATCAAAATGTCCCTGTCAGATAGCAAAGTTATGCTTCTCCTGGGCTGGGACATGGGACTGGAGAGGATGGGAGTGTTCCCACTCTCTCCAGAGCCTTCAGGGCAGGATAGGAGCTGCCAGTACTGACACAGCATGATGAGCACCACTCTGAGCCCCAGAGTCTCAGGGCTGGAGCTGAAGCTGAGGCTCTCTCTGCTACCATAGCCTCACATTCAGCACTCCATTGATTCAGAGCAACCCTGCCTGACTCACCCAGAAGTGGGGCTGAGCCTTTCCAAAGGAAAACTCGCGTTAAACTCTGCCACGAGACTCTGGCAACCATATGGAGCTGGGAGAGGGGTGGGGGCCAGCCCTGACCTTTATTGTAGGGAGGGTAGTTCTGCTGACCCTCTCCCTGCCCCCTGGGGTGGCTGTTCCCAAGCCACTCAGGTTGTTCCACACGGCTCGGCTCCCTGCTAAATAAGACAATTAAATCTTTGAGCCCAGGTTTTAGTGTTTCCATGTGCAGCCAAGTATCTTAATCTGGGCTGTTTGGGGAATTTTTATCCCGTGGATCCCTTGGTATGCCTGGAATGTTTGCTTTTCCTACTGTGTGCGTGTGTTTGAGGCACTCCTGTAAAAACAAGAGCTTCCTGCCTGCCTTGTAAATCTTTCCTTGATTGGCAGAGTGGCCTTTGGTGATTAATCAAGGGGCATGACGGAGCTGACACCCTCCAGGAGCTCACTCCTTGCAAATCCCCAGCATGGTGGTGGGAGACCTGGGAAGGGACCCCAGGAGTTGGCTGCTCTCCAGAGCTGTGTGGTGACATCGGTTTTCGGTAAGAGCCTGGGAGAGGAAGGACTAAACGGAAATTCCAAAGAGCTAAGGAAATGCTCCAGAGGGCTGGGACTTCAGAGGCATTTTCTATTGTATCATCGGGATAAAACATGCGGCTCCACTTGGAGGGATTTGCTTGGTGGCCATCCAAACCTTCCCACCTTGGCTGGGCTGGGAAGGAGGACATTTATTCCAACCAAACCTTCTCACCTTGGCTGGGCTGGGAAGGGGGACATTTATTCCAACCAAACCTTCTCACCTTGGCTGGGCTGGGAAGGGGGAGGTTCACCCCATGCAAGGATAAAGGTTTCTCCAGGAGATGGATATAGGATAGGGGAGAGTGCAAAGAAGATGCACCTTGTTGGTGTTCCTGGGTTTCTTCATGTTCCCATCAGAGGCTTCCAGGTGTCACAGCCTCTGCCTGGATGCAGCACAGGGGTTCCAAGCTAGCTCTAACCCCCGGAACAGCAAGAACAGCTCCAGTATCTTGGCCGAAGGGCTCTAATTTGTCCCAGCTAACACAGCTACTGCTGTTCCGACCCTGAGCCTGCCTGGAGCTGGCTGTGGGATCCTGAACTGGTGCTGTGTTGAGCAGTCCTCTCCCCATGTCCCCAGAAGGGTCTCAGCTTGGGAAAAAAGCTGGTAGAGCTGCAGGCTGCCAGCCCTAGGGCCAGCCCTAAACTCGTTGCTGTAAGCAAGGAGATCTTCAGCATGATAGCCTAGTGGAAACTTGCCATGGGAGAGGTCAGTACTCAGCATTTCAGAGGAAATTGTGAGATTTAGCAGGAAGTTTTTACAATGAGGGTGTTAAAACACTGGTGTGGGATGTCCAGAGAAGTTGTGGCTGCCCCATCCCTGGAAGTGTTCCAGGCCAGGCTGGATGGGGCTTGGAGCAACCTGGGATAGTGGGAGATGACTGCCCATGGCAGAGAATTGGATTTGGTGACCCTTAGAGGTCCCTTCCAACCCAAACCATTCTGTGATTTTGAAGTTCTGCTCTTCCCACTTTTTTGCTTGGCTTTTGCCCACTGCTAGAGGCAGGGTCTGTGCTGCGTGCCAGGACAGGGCCAGGGCCAGGGCCAGGATGGAGAGCTCCAGGAACAGAGCACTGTGAGCTGGCAGCCAAGTCTGTAGGTCTGTCCCAGCTGAGCCATGGGAGGAGGCACAGGTAGGAAGGAGCAGAGGAGCACTCAGAACATGCAGAGAACACTCAAGACATGCAGGACATGCATGCTGGCTGCTCCCTGGACCATAGGAAGATAATATTTAAGGTCTCTTACAACCCAAGCCGTCCTGTGATTCTGTGAAAGAGCATTTCAGCCACGCACAGTGGTGACAGTGTGGGCAGAGCTCTGCCTCAAGAGCTTCTCCCTGCTCTTGGACAAGCTGCTCCCGAGGCCTTGCCTGTTTATCCTGCTGGTATCAGAGGTGCTGGTGATGGGTGCCCCTGGAGCACATCTATCCACATCGGTGAGTTCATCCCTGCTCCCTCTTTCCCAGGCAGTGCTGGATTTGGAGGTGTTGCTCCACCCTCCACCATTACACCATCTGTGCTCTCTCCATGCACCTGCTGGAGGACACTTTGCTGTCACCTCTCCACACCTGTCCTGAGGCCACTCCAGCCTCTCTCCCAACCATCAACAGCAGTTCAAAAACTTATGGCAAGAGGGTCAAGGGTGTTTTCCAGGCATTTTGTGACCCTGCAGTGAGCCCTGGAGCCATCCAACCTTGTTAGCTGTGACCATCCTTGGTGACAACCTCACTGCCATGGTGCCAGGTGATGTTCAGTGCCATCAAGGTCACCTCCATGTCTGGCACGTTGTTGCCTTCCTTGAGTTCTCACCACCACGCAGCTCCCAGCATGGCTCCAGTGTTTGGATGCAGCTGGCAACAATCCCGGAGGTGACAGAGCTGCATTGTCCCGCTCCCTCCCCCTCCATCCCCATCTGCATGTCCTCCCAGCCACCTCTAATTCGTTACCACAGAGTGCCCAGATGGCCCTAGATCTAAGGGAGCAGGTGAAGCAGCAAGACAGTGACAATTCCCACTGCCTTTGAGATCCTGAGATGAAGAACAACTCCTGCCCAATGCTGTCCCTTCCCTTTCCTGTTTCATCCCTGCACTGGGAACAACCTGCTTTTAAAATGTCATTACTGGGCTCTGGAGTGAACATCCCTTTTGTCTCTTCTCAACTTCTCCTCAGCCAGGGTTGTTCTTACAGCATGAATAATTCTCACTTATTCTGTGTTTGGGAACACAAGGCTGAGCTGATTTTGTCCCCTGGTTTCATCCCTGTCAGGTTTTCTTCATAACCAGGAAGATGTGAAATTCCTTAGGGATCCAGATGTGTGCGCTTATTTTCATCCTCACAGAGCAATGGCAACCAGCGTGTCTGGTGTCCCCCTGCCCCTCTGGGTTCTGCCCCCTCCTTTTGCAAGTAGTGGCTCCAAATTGGGGTGCAGATCCCCCACATGGCCCTGGGGAGGGGGCACGGACCTATCCATCCACCTGGGTGCTCTCCAGAGTCAAGTGGGCAAATGTAGCCAGTGAGGAGGTGCTGCTGGTGGCCTGTGACACTTGCCCAGTGTCTCTGTGTCACCCCATATTCCCACCGAGTTCTGGGGCAGGGGGTGGAGCCATCCCTCTCCCAAAGCCTTGGGGGTTCCCTGCCAGATGGGCCGGAAATCACACCCAGCACTTTGAATTTCTCAGGAAAAAGAGAAAATTCCTCAAAGGTGGCAAAACAGCAGCAAGGGGCTTTGCTATGGAAATGCAGAGCTGTGTCCCCTGGGGATGGTGGCTCCTGGGATCTCAATAGGCCACACCTTTGTCCCTGCTGTCATCCCCTTGGCAGTTCCCTGGACTAGGTCCCACTGGTGCTGGCAGGTCAGGAACAAGCCCCTTGCAGGAAACAGGGAAATAAAGGAAAGCAGAAAAGAACAATTTAACATCCAGGAATGGAAATTACTCAGGCAGATTAAAATGCAGGGAAGACAAGAAAGAGGAGGGCCCTGGCCCTGTTTTCAGCCACATTTTCCCCCTCTCAGAATTCCTAAGAAGGGGCTGTGTGAAGGTGCATGTGACATCAGCTCCCTGGGTGTTTCATTGATGAAGAAATGTGGCAGGAGTTCCTGAGACTGGGGATGTCCTGGGTTATCCAAGTGACAGATGTGGGATCCATAGATCAGCTACAGAAGAGGAGAGAACCCAGGAGAAGGTGGGTGGTAGGGGGAGCAGGAGTACTCCATCTTTCTGTGATCCTTACCTGAGGCAGATCCAGCATTCCCCTGAGAAAAGGGGAATCTCAGGGGTCTAACTCTGGGACAGACACTTGAGGCATGGAGGAGCTGGCTGTCCCCAGAGTGATGGGACAGGTGGGAATAGTGCTGGATTCATGTCTTGGACATTGCTGCCCATGGGGATGTCCCCATCAGCCTCTTTCAGATGGGATCAGTCCTGGTCCCCTCATTGCTCCAGCTGTGTCCCCACCAAGGCTACTTTGCCCTGGGTGGAGAGGGATCTTTCCATTCCTTCCTCCGCTGAGGAAGAGCCATGTCAGTCACCAGCTCACAAAGCAGCAACAGGAGTGAGGGGATTTGGCACAACCAGGAGCATCCCAATTCCACCCATGCTCCCCCAGTCACACTGAGGCATGTTGCCTGTTGGAATTTTGGGAACAGAATTCACCCTGTGTGCTGTTGCACAGCAGCACCCCAGGCCTCACATTCCTGGGGTGGGGGAAGCTGAGAACAGACCTGGGATGCCTCAAAATGATGCAGATTTCAGAGAGAGGACAAGGAAGACAAGTTGGCCTCAGGCCTAGAAGCTTGAGGGTTATCTCCAGGAGGATAGGATCCCTCTGCCTGGGATGGTGGGAGCAGGATGGAGTGGTGCCTTGGCTCCCTTTGGGGGCAGCCTGGGCAATTCTGGCGTTGGGAAACAGCACTTATGCAATTCCTTGAATTCCAGCTCTCCTTCCCACCTGGTTGCACTTTGAATCCAGACTTTGAGACAGAAGCAGGTACCTGGAGGAAGATTTATCAGGAAGATTGCCATGGAGAGGTTTGCGAGGTTCAGCATGGTCACGGGACACTGTCCCCACTGTCACCATTACCCTGGGAGATATGCTGAGGCTGCAGACCTCCTCTCTGTCCCAGGCACCTTTCTCTGTCCACAATACCCCAGTTTTCCAGGCTCAGCATGGCTGAGGGATGAGGCATTTTGGGAGCCTGAAGACAGCCGAGGTGATCTCATCCCACGGGTATTTTCTTGGCTCATTCTCCTCACTCCAACGCCTCAGTGATAAGGCTGGGCTGAGGTCAGTGGGAGGGTTTGGCATTGCGGAGCTGTGTGTCACCCCAAGGAGCCTGGGACACGGCACCTCTGCTTCCCTGGCTCCAGCCAGATCCCTGAGTCCCTGCTCATCTGCCAGGATGTTCCACCTTGGAAGAGAGTCCATGCAGGTAGCCAAAGGTGTCCCCACCACTGCCCACAGGTCCAGCTGCTATTATTTCACCTTCTCCTGGGGAAAATGAAAATGTTGAGGCTTTTCTTACCTCCAGCATTAGAAAGAAGGTGAGGAAACTCTTCAAATCACTTTCCAAAGGGATGTTATCAGCCCAGCAAGGGTTTCCTGCTGCAAAAAATAGAGCAGCGTTAAGATAGGAAGGGAAGCAGGATGACATAGGCATAGCTAAGTCCAGAGGGATGAGCTAGGAGACGAACCCTGGCCACTAGGGGAGTTGGGCTGGCTCCCTAGCAGCTCAAGTGGGAGACCCATCCACCTGGGAAAGAGCAGGGCAGGGCCACAGGTGGGTCCTTTTGGAGATAACTGCTGCTAGGCTTGGTATATTGGAGTGGTGCATAATCCATCCATCCATCCATCCATCCATCCATCCATCCATCCATCCATCCATCCATCCATCCATCCATCCATCATCCATCCATCCATCCATCATCCATCCATCCATCCATCCATCCATCTATCCATCAATCCATCCATCCATCCATCCATCCATCCATCCATCCATCCACCCATCCATCCATCCCCCTCTGTGGCACTTGGCCTGGGCCAGGGTTTCCAGACTGCGTGTGCCTGGGGAAACAGGGACAAGTGGTGTTCTCTTGTCTCCTCCCCACACAAAACCAGACCCTCACTGGGGCTTCAGGATTGGTGCTAATTCCCACATTTCAACCTTCATCCATGAGGCTTTGACTTGCCACTGGGAAAACTGGGCTGGAAAACCTGTTTCTTGAGCTTCCAGGTGTTCCTCTTCATCCAAGCCCTTGTTCCATCTCTCTGCATTTTCTTTCCATGCTCTCCTGCCTTTGAGTCTGGTATCTGCTACATGCTGGAAATTTATTTTTCCCCATTTTTGGGTGATAACCCAGAGCTCTGCCTGCAGCCCTATGCCTGCTACCAGAGTGTGATGGAGCAGGAAAACAAGGAAACAAGGCTGGAGACCCCCATGTCCCCCACCCCAGATCAGCCTCCTGGCTCTGTGCCAGTCAGGAGGTGCCAAGTTTCATCAAAAGAATGGAAGCTTAATGTCCCGGAGGTAATAAGCAATTTTCCCCTGCACCTGCCTCTCCCCACCACCTCCCCTCTGGCCATCTGCCGTTTCAGGGCCTCTGGACTCTGCACTGGCAGCCTGGGCTGAGATGGGGCTGGTGTTTCACTGCTTTGGGACTGGGGGTGCTCAGTGTCTCCCCAGAGATGAGCCGGGGTGCTTTGAAGGGGGAGTTCGGCCCCTGATGGCTTTGTCCATCTCTGTGCCCCCCCAGAGAGGTGGGTGGCAGAGCCCAAAAGGGAAAACTGAGTCTGGGAGAGCAGCAGCAAACACCCAAAGGTCCCCAAGACAGACAAGAGCCGGCAGAAATGATTGCATCCACAGGGAGCTGGCATCCCCAGCTTGGGGGATGTGAGGGGGGATGTGAAAGAGGGGCTGTGAGGATGGAGGACACAATGAGGTGATGCAAGAGGGAGGAATGCAAGAAGAGGGACGTGAAGAGGGGAAGCAAGGAGGGGGCGTGCGAGGTGGGGGATGCGAGGAGTGGGATGTGAAATACGAAGAGTGGGACATGAGGGGGATTTCAGGAGGGGGATGTGAGGAGGAAGACACGAGGACGTATGTGAGACGGGGAATGAGAGTATAGGATAGGGGTGGGGGGGATGTGAAGAGGGAGATGTGAGAAGGAGGATGTAAGGAGAGGGACACGAGAGAATTAGAGGGTATGCTGAAAGGAGGGGGGATGCGAGGACGGAGAATGCGCGGCGGGGGGATGCCAAGAGGGGGAATGTAAGGAGGATGCGACAAGGAGGACCCGCGGGGGCAGAGCAGATGGGGCCGGCAGGCTCGGGGTTGTCCCGGCCCCGCAGACAAAGGCTAGGGCAGATTTACGGGCCAGGACAGCTGGCAGGCAGAGCCGCCCCCCCGCCCGCAACTGCCGCTCTCGCTCCCGGCCGCGCTCCTGCGCCGGCGGCGGCCCCGGGGCGGAGCGGGGCGGGACCGGCCCCACATTCCGGGCATAGCAAAGCCCGGCCCGGCCCCCGCGGCCCCTGGACGCTCAGAGCCGCCGCAGCACCGCTCCGCTCCGTCATGCCCCGGTGAGTTCCGCCGCCAGGACCCCCGACCGGCAGCGGGGACCCCCCAGCAACGGGAACTCCCCAACACCGGGACCCCCCGACCGGCATGACCCCTAGAACCAGGGAACTCCCCAGTACTGGCTTTCCCC
>VWYI01002168.1:40656-59978 GCA_013399455.1 Anthoscopus minutus
AGGGAACCCCCTAGCACTGGGACGCCCTCGACTGGGATCGGGACCCCCAACTGGCACTGGGAACCCCCTGACCGGCACCGAGACCTCCCCTGGCACAGGGATACCCCTCGGGGAAAGGACACCCCCCCGGCACCGGGAACCCCCTGGCAGGGATTGGGACCTCCCTCGGCACCGAGACCCACCCGGACCAGCAACCCCGGGACCGGGACCCCCTGGACCGTCATACTCCCGGCCGGGACTGGTACACTCCCCTGGAACTGGGACTCTTCGACCGGGATCGAACCCCTCCCTGGCCCCTCCGGAAAAATCCCCGGACTGTCACCGGGACTGGGACACTTCTGCAAGTCCAGGACCTCCATGCCCGTGTCCGGGGATAGCGGTCCTATCCATCTCCCGGGGGCTCTGTGCCCGTTCCCGTGGGGCCACTTCATTCCCCATTCCCAGGCCAGTCCTGGGTTCATGGGGCACCAGCTCGGGAGCCAGCCCCAGGTCCCGGTCCCGGTCCTGCCCCAGGGTGCGCTCTGAGTGCCGGTGCTCGATCACCCCACTGCAGAGGCTGCTCCGTTCTCCCACTGCCTCCACGGGCTCCCACCCCTCCGGCACGTCCCGGCCAGATTCCTGGCAAACAATCCCGCGTCCCTCTGGATCTGCACTGTCCTGCCCCGACTGCTTCCCAACAATCCCGATTTTCCCTCTTGCAGGTGTCTCGGCGTGGCCAGTTGCTGTTGAGGTCCCCCGGGACGCCCTTCTCGGGTGGAAACGTGGCTCTGCCGCCGGCACGGAGCGACATGAGGACGGCGGAGGACTCGAACGGGACGGTGCTGCACCGCCTGATCCAGGAGCAGCTGCGCTATGGGAATCTCACGGAGAACCGCACTCTGCTGGCCATCCAGCAGCAAGCCCTGCGCGGCGGCGGCGCCGGGAGCCCCCGCTCCTCCCTGGAAAGCCTTAGTCCAGAGGAGAGCCAGATGGTGCAGCAATCCACGCGGCAGGAGCCGCAGGGCCAGGAGCATCACTCCGACCACGTCTACTTGGAGAACAGCGTCTATCGGCTCTGCCCGCCCAAGGGCGAGGAGCTTCCCACTTATGAGGAGGCCAAGGCGCATTCCCAGCTCTTCGCCTCGCAGCGGGGAGCAGCCGGCGCAGGGATCCGAGCTGAAAATTCACCGCGCGCGTCCGAGAGCGGGGCCCGGCGCCCCGACGAGGGCCTGAAGGACCTGAAGCACGGCCACGTGCGGTCGCTGAGCGAGCGGCTCATGCGGATGTCACTGGAGAGGAACGGGGCCAAAGCGCAGGGCCCCATCAGCGCTTCCCAGAGTTTTCCGCAGCTCTCCCGCCAGCTCGTCCCCCTGCGCGGGCAGAACCCCGAGGGCACGGAGCCGCGGGGACCGCCCCCGGAGTATCCCTACGTCATCCCTTCCCAGGACGCTTACCTGGATGATCCCCGACCCTGCTCCCGGGAAGGTCCTGGATTTCAGCATCCTGAGATCAGGTAAACTGTGGCCCCTGGGCTCTGCTTTTGGATGCCTCCCAGGAATGTCCAGGATGGATGCTTGGAACTTGCAGGATGTGAAGGGCAGTGGGGCCCCAGAGCAGCTGCTCCTGTCCTCACTGGCTCAGGCCATGGTGGTCTGCTGGGAGCTCCTGCCCTCAGTTCCCCCGGTATGGCTGGGCTTTTCCAACCAATGAAGAAAATCCCATTCCCACAGCAGACCCTGCCCCCTCCTCACGCACCAGGAGGAATCTGGTAGTAACTTAAGGGATAATCTAGGAGCTGTAAGCAGCCCAGGAAACAGCTAAATGTGGAGTAGGTATGGGGCAGGGTGGAAGACAAATATGCTTCCTGCTCCACAGAAAGCCATTCCATGGTCCTGAGCTGGGAATGACCATGTAACTTGGAATTGCTGCTGAGCAGAGCCTGGGCTGGTGCCAGGTGGTCTGTGGGCCAAAGGGCAGCTCAATGCATCTGGCAAAGCCCCAGGCTGACTGTGAGATTGACATCCTGGGGGTCCAAGCATTGCCTGGAATTTGGAAATAACATCTTCTGTGTGGGAAATGATGGGAAGAAAGGAATTGGTGGCTCAATAGGAGGACACTGTGCTCCCAGCCCTGCTGATCTATCTAGGCAGAGAGTGATAGCATCTCCAGCAGGAAAACCTTCTTCTTCCAGGAAACAAAGAGGGGAAGGGGAGCTACGAGGAAGATGTATTTATTCTTCCTTGCTCCTATATCATCCCTTAGGAATGCAGGCCCTGGCGAGCAGCCTGCGGGGTAGCGCAGCGGGGCGAGGCCATGCACAGCCACCCTGCTCAGGCTATTCCAGGTGAGATGTTGAGGTGGGATGCTGGAGCAGTGGCACAAGGGGCAGACAGGCTGGCCTGACTCTTCCGAATATAAAAAGGACAAATCCATAGTTTGGCAGTGAGGACCTATGTCAGGAGCCCTTGCTTTGCCCAGAAAATAAGGAAAATGCCCGCTTCCAGGGTGCATCCCATGCCAGGCTGCCTGCAGCATTCCCAGGAGGAGAGGGACATAGGGGGTTGGGAGCCTGTCCAGACCCACTGGCCAGGTCCTGGAGGGGTCAGGTCAAGGCATCCCTGCAAGATGGGACTTGTGGTCAGAGAGCAAGTGCTTGTCAATTCTAAAAAGCAAGACAGGCACTTCCACCTCCTTTGAGGTGACTTGGAGGCACTAGCACGTGCTTGATGGGACGCTGGAGTTGCAGCCAGCTCTGCCACCCTGCCAAACCTTGACACCCTCTTGTCACTCCCTGCAGGGTGCTGCCCACCCCGGTCCCAACTGCGTTCCTGCCTCTGTGTCCGGGTGCCCTGGGTCCGGCTGGCGTTGAGGCCCTGGTCAGTGCCCAGGCGGTGTCGGCCAGCAGCCGCCTGGCCCGGGCAGATGCCATCCTGCGGGAGAACCAGAGACTCCAGCAGGAGAGCGAGAAGTTGCGGCAGGAGCTGGAGAGTTGTGCCGAGAAGGCAAGCCGCATCCAGAAGGTGAGGGAATGGTGGCAGCCCTGTGTCCCCACTGCCCGGGGGGATGCTTGGCCAGCTGCTGTGAAAATTCACCCCATTTAGTGATTTAATCCTTTCTCCGCCTCCCTTGGGCAGCTTGTTCCCCTCAGAGCAGCTGCCGCATGGCAGCCGAGACTGGGAGAAGGAGCCCATTCTCCAGAGGCCCTCTTGCTCTGCCTGTCCCCTCATCCTGGCTGCCACAGAAGACCCTTTGTGTGGCCTTGTACAAGGGGTGGCTGTTGCCCGTGGCTGGGCTATAGCAGAGCCAAAATCTGTGGAGAGACTCTTCCATAAGAAAAAAGACCAAAAAAATCAGTTTCCCCCTCCAAAACATGTGCTGGGGGTCAATTTGAGGTGCACTGAGCTCCTTCAGCAGCTCAGGTTGGGCTGAGCACTCTGGTTGAGCTTTGGCCAGTATCTCCCTTTCCTCATTCCATGAATATCTAACACTGGCCTGTCCCTTCCTCCACCCCAGCTGGAGAGCGAGATCCAGCGCATCTCGGAGGATTACGAAAACCTCGTTAAGGCGTCTTCCAAGCGGGAAGCCTTGGAGAAAGCCATGAGGAACAAGAGAGATTGTGAGATGCGACGGCTCCAGGATTTCAACCGAGACCTGAAAGGTGAGGGACCCTCCGTGTCCCCATCCCTGTGGGTGCTCTGTGTCCCCCAGCGGTTTTTATGGGAAACCAGGCTTTTCACACTTCCTCCAGCCAAAATTTTGTATTTAAATCTTAATTGGGTTTGATTGTTTTGAACCAGAGCGGTTGGAATCAGCAAACAAGCGGCTGGCCAGCAAGACCCAGGAAAACCAGGAGAGCAACCAGGGCAGTGTGGCCAAACTCCTGGCGCAGAGTAAGTCCTGGGGGACACTCATCCTCGCCCAGCTCCCCGTGGCATCTGCTGGAGGAGGAGGCGGGTGTCGAGCGGCAGCTCTCGCCCTTCCCCAGGGAGGATGGAGCAATTCTTGGCACTGGACTCGAGCCATTAATCCCGGTGGCCGGCTGGCGGCGTGACCTGCATTCCCCACATTCCTGCCGCAGCGCCGGCTCTTCCAGCACCAAGCCCGCACTCCCGCCCCATGCCGGCCTGGCCATTCTCTCCCTCCTCCCTCCTGCACTTCGCAGCTACACCAGCCTGGGCTTTTTTGAGGGAAAATGTACTTAAATTTTAGCAGAAAGACGTGATGTTTGTGTTAGTAGGAAGAATTGCATCCCCTTCCCTAAGGTGGCTGGATTCACACCAGGCAGGTTTCACCCTTCCCGAGCTAAAATTTAGGCTGGAATGTGGCACATGGACGCCTTTGGCCGTCTGCCCAAGTGGCTGGAATGCCCCTGACCTCCATTTGATAGAAGATCTAGAGGAAGGGGTGGTATGGCCAGATGTCAGGAAGCAGAGAATCCCCTCTGGGTTTCATGGACCAGCCTTAAGGAAACCAAATGTCTGAGATTTGTGAGGTTCCCTTGCAGGCTATGAGCACCAGCAGGAGAAGGAGAAGCTGGAGCGGGAGGTGTCTCTCCTGCGCAGCGCCAATGAGGACCAGCGGCGGCGGGCAGAGCTGCTGGAGCAGGCACTGGGCAGCGCCCAGGCACGGGCAGCCAAGGCAGAGGCCGAGCTCCGGAAGAAACGAGCCTACGTGGAGAAGGTGGAGCGGCTGCAGGCAGCGCTGGGGCAGCTCCAGGCCGCCTGTGAGAAGCGGGAGCAGCTGGAGCTACGGCTCCGCACCCGACTGGAGCAGGAACTGAAGATGTTGCGGGCTCAGCAGGTGGGTGGTGGCGCAGCTTCAGCGAGGCACGGTTGGGTGCTGTGTCCTCCCAGCACCTCCTCATCCTCTCTGGGGCTCTGTTTTGCCACTGCAGAGGCAGGCAGGCACCGCAAGCGGGGAGACGCCGGAGCTGAGCGCCCATACGCTGTCTGAGCAGCTGAGGGAGAGGGAGGAGAAGATCCTGGCACTTGAGGCCGACATGACCAAGTGGGAGCAGAAGTACCTGGAGGAGTGCACCATGCGCCAGTTTGCCATGGACGCCGCAGCTACGGCGGCCGCCCAGCGCGACACCACCCTCATCAGCCACTCCCCACGGCACTCCCCCAACAGCAGCTTCAACGAGGACCTTCTCCTGGCCAGCCACAAGCACCAGGAAATGGAGAACAGGTAGTCCCACCTTGCCAGAGACTTTTGGCCCCCATCAAATTTTTTGTGGGGTCTGGTTGGCCAGTACCTGGATCCTCCTCTCCCCATCCAGCTCCTCTTACAGATTCTGCCTTTCCTCCTCTCCAGGTTAAAAGCCCTTCATGCCCAAATCCTGGAGAAGGATGCTGTCATCAAGGTCCTGCAGCAGCGCTCACGGAGGGATCCCAGCAAAGCCCTTCAGGACTCCCTGCGGCCGGCCAAATCTGTGCCCTCCGTCTTCACTGCCTCTGCTGCCCCAGGCTGGCCAGCGGCTGGCCAGAGTGACCAGTCATCCGAGGGCAGCTCCCGTGGCAGCACAGGTAAACAGGGACATCTGCCCTTCTCCCTACCTTCACTTGGCGGTGGAGACCTGCTTGCAATTTTCCCCTGTGGTTTTGGAGTTAGGGAGCTTGGGGAGGGGTCATTCCTCCAGGACCAGCGAGCAATCACAGAATCCCAAAATGGTTTGGGTTGGAAGGGACCTTTAAGCTCATTTTGTTCCACCCTCTGCCATGGGCAGGGGACACCTTCCACCAGAGCAGGTTGCTTCAAGCCCCATCCAACCTGGCCTTGAAAACTTGGATCCCTTGCCTTGAATCACTAACAGAATCTCCTCTAGCAGGCAAAGCCACCGCTGAAGGGACAGCAGTGTTCACTGCCCTTCCCTTGCCGTCCCACTCAAAGCACGGCAGCAAGGATGGCAGCACTCAGACGGACGGAGCGGCCGAGGACAGCAGGCAGGGCGAGGGTACCGGAGTGCTGGGTGAGTCCCCCAGGGTAGCAGGGGGCAGGGAGTTTGGAATGCTTCAGCATCTCGGCTTTAGCATCTCTGGGACGGGCTTTGCACAAACATCAGCAATTTTTTTAATGCATTTTTAAGGCTCCAGTTGAGTTGGGTAGGTTTGAATCCATAAGAATCCCTGTAAATCCTTTCTTTCTTTGCAGAGAGCTCAGCCACTGCCAGAGCCCTGGACCTGTCTGATATGGTGGAGATCCTGATTTAAAGCCACCCAGGGCTGCACGGTGGCCCCTCCACCCTTCCTGCTGGCATGTCAGGATGGAAAAGCATCTGGGAAGGAGGGACCGAGCCAGGAGCTCAGCAGTGTCCCCTTAGATGGTCTTGGAAGTGACTCAGGAGTGTGGGAGGGTCACTGTCCTCTCGGTGCCCACATAGGTCCCCAGCTGCACAGGGCGTGCTGGAGCCTGAGGACCCCACGGTGGCTTCACCCCCATCCTGACTCCATCCCAAACTCCATCCCCATTGCAGCTCCCACCTCTGGGTCTTGGCCATCTGCATCCACCCAGGTGCTTGGCTTCCAACTGGAAAATCCCTCTCTGATCACCTGAACTGTGCCCACAAGCTGAAGTCTCTGCACGAGAGCAGAGCTTGGAGGGGTCATCTGAGGGTCCCATCGACCACCCAGATCCAATGGCCAAGCCAAGCACTGGGAGCACCAAACTTCCACCACCTGCATCCTGCCTCTGGGTTCTCATCACGGGCAGGCAAGGGCTTTGTGATGGGGTGACAGTGAAACAAAAATGACAATGGAAGGGATAAAAGGTGGAGGAGAAGCAGAGGTGAAGGGCTCCAAGGATGCCAATGGAGGCGGTGGGATGTGCTGCCCTTCTCCTGGCTGCAGCCCCCGGCTACTGGCAGCTGGCTTCTGCCTGTAGCCAGCGCTGATATCCTGCTCCTCAGAGCTTCCCATCCTTGCCCTTCATGTAATGATATATTTTTTTCTTTATTTCTTTCCCCTTTCAACGCGTGCATTTGCTGGACAACTGCATTTTTTATTTTTTCTCTCCCCAGACATGTAAAAAATGCGTTTGGTTCTCGTGCATTGTTTACAAAATGGAAAAGAAACAAAAAACTATGAAAGAGGAAAAAAACCCCAAACCCCATGACTTAATATATTTTATATTAATATTGGTATTTCTTTTTAAGTATTTTTTTTCGTGCTGTGAACCTTTTTTCCTGCCAAAGATGACAAGTTCTCATTTGTGCGTTTTAAGTTATCTTTAAGTATTTAAACATAAACCTGGCTGTTTCGTTACGCTGTCCTATACCGAGATTGCTGTAGCATTCCACTTGGTATAACAATATTTTAATAAAAAAAATCCAAATATTGATCTATGGGTTCTCTTTTTTTCCATGCAATGTGGAGAGATGGAGGTGCCACCAGAGGGTCTGGGAGTGCTTACCCCCTGGTTCACATATCCTCCTTCCCAGCTCCCCAGGGAAGAGATTTGGGGTGCAGCTGCACAGGAGAGGGAAAAAAATGTTCAGTAGCATTTCTGCATTCCCCAAAATGCCATTGGGATATGATTCTCCTCACTTTAATGGGGGAAAATGTTGAAGTTGCCAAAAAGTGTTGATGTAGTTTCCTTCCTACTCTGGCGTCCCTGCCTCCCTGTGTCCTTGGTTTCTGTGTCCTCGTGACCCTGCATCCCTGTCCTCAATCCCTGCACCCTGCTGTCCTTGATCTCTGTGTCCCATAACTGCATCCTGATGGGATCCTTCTCCTCTTCCTCACAAAACCCCTTCTGCCCTCCTAAGCCCCTGCCACAGGGACTCCCTGATGTCTTCCAGCATGGATGGACCTAGTCCTCAAGCTCTCTTGGCTTTGTCAGCTGTCTCCAAGCCCTTCCCCCTCTGCCTGGCTCCTGCATCTTCCAGAAGCCCAGAAATTTTCCAGGTATTGGACTTTTATTTTCTAATAACTGTGATGTTAAATGCTTCCCAGGGAACATACCTGGGGATTCTGCAATCTCCAGACAGGCAAAGGTTTTCCCTTTGTGCCACCCCTTGGCATTGGCTGGGAGCTCATTTTTGTTACCCCACTGTCCCTGGGGACCAGAAACTCTTGTGCTCTGCAATGGGGTTCAGCTTGGACTGTGCAGAGCAACAGCATCAGAAATCAGTTTTGCTGCCAAGCTCTTCCATGGAATCACGGAATCATAGAATCATTTAGGTTGGAAAAGCACTTTAAGATCATCAAGTCTGACTGTTAAACCAGCACTGCCAAACCCACCACTGAACCATGTCCCTAAGTACCACATCTACATGCTTTTCAATATTTCCAAGGATGGTGATTCCATCCCTTCCCTGGGCAGGATGCCTTAGGACTCCACTGGGGATCTCTGGTCCCAGTGGGACAGTGATGCTGAATCCCAGCTGAGCCCCAATGTTCCCATTCAGGAATCTGGAAGCCATAGAGCTAAAAAATGAAAATCTATGGTTATGGGATAGGTCTCCATCCCTGAAGAGCAGGTTAGTGAGACATGGAGCAATGCAAAGCTTGGAGCTGGGATCCTCCTTGCATCTGTGGCTTCTCCTGGGCGAAATCAGCTCTGCCCATGCAGAAGGCGGAAAAGGACCCTGAAATGGGGCCAGGGTGGGAACCTCATAGGGAACTTCTGAGATTAGGAATTTGTCTGGGGGATCCTGGTGGCCTCCAGCCAGGGCTGTACCTGCCCTACCTCCCCCAGCTCCGGCTGCTCCAGAGTCCAGGAAGGCTGGCAGCATTCCTGGCATACCACAGCTCTCACACTCCCCACTTTATTTACCAGAATCCGGGTGCAGCGTGGCCTGGCTGCAGGTCTGACTGTTTGCAGGGAGCTTTCTGGGACCAGGGATTCAGGGAATGGGCTCCTATTGAGAGCCTTGCCCACTGATCCTTACCTCCAAGGCTCTCAGACTCTGGCACTTAGGAAAAAGTACAAAGCCCACCTGTGGATACAGGAATTGTAGGTCCCAGCTCCTCCTGCCAAACTTTTCGAGGAGCTGTGTGCTTTGGTAAGGATGCTGTTCAGCCAGAGCAACATCCCAAAGGAGCTGCATACCTTGGCCATGGAAGCTGCTGTGGGGGTGTGTTATCACTTGCTCTATCCTCACAGGCATTTCCGTCTGCGTTCTTACACTGTCTCCCTGGATTTCACCATCGGCATTGCCTGGACCCACTGTCCTTTATCCCATGTCTGTTCTTTATCCTATGATCCTGTCACCATGGCACAGCTGAAATACCATGTGGGAGCCAAACTTCCTGCTGCCATCCCTGTGCCTGTGATCTCTGTGTCCTTTATCCTTGCATGCTTGTGTCCCTGCATCCCTGTGTCCTTCTGTTTCTGTGTCCTTAATCTCTACACACCTGTATCTCTGCATACCTGTATTCTCAATCCTCACATCCCTGTCTAGGACACAGGGCTCCCATGCCCTGGAAGGGAATTCTGGAGATGCCTGCAGAGCTGCTGGCTGGGCTGGCACCTGGATGTGCCTCCTCCTGTGGGCTGCACATCCGCATCCCTGGAGAGATGGAAAAGGGCCAGCAGGCTCTGCTCCAAGTGCCAAGAGTGTCACCTTAGTGGCTTTGGGTGGCATGCCCTATCCCAGGGCAGCAGCTCTTAATGGGTGACAGGGAGATGTCTCTGCTGTTCCAGGGCTGTCTCTGGGGAGTTCTGGTCCCTCTGTGGTCACAGTGGACTGGGACAAGGCCAAGGATCTCCTTGGGGCTCCCTGGCTGTCCACCAAGCCCCATTCCCAGCCAGGAATGCCTCATTCCCATGGTGCCACACCACAGCAGCCTCTCTGCAGCTTTGGTTCCTGCTTTTCCTCATTTTATTTTTGGAAAACATTGGAACTTGGTCGCTGGAGTATCCTTGAACTTTGGCATGTCCTTTGTGGACCTTGGTTCCTCCTCCTCATCTCCTTGTGCATCCTCACTCCTTTTCCACTTGCTGAATGCTAGAGCTGAATGGGGAAAGACAAGCTCATCACACTCTCCTTCATATGGAAAACAGTTTGAAAACAAAAAAAATTCTCACCGGAATTGGGGAGAACGGGAATTTCATCCACCTTCCAAATAATCCCGATCCTCATGGGGGAAGTCTGGCTGCAGGCCAGCCCTGCTGCTGCTTCCCAGCAAACCAGTCAGGCAAACCAGGTGCTTTCTCTCACCTCAAGTCCCGGCTTGCTCGTTGGACCGGCAGGAATGAAGCTCTGCCTGTTGGTCCTGCGGAACTCTTCCCTTCCCCCTCCCTCCCTCTCTCATCCCACCTCTTTCCTGGAGGTCCCCGAAGCCTCCAGGCTCCCCTCTGTGTCCAGACCTTGTGTGTGTGTGGGGGGGGTGCCCCCTGGGCTTTCTTCTGCCAGGGGGTCAACATTCCCTTCCCGAATTCCTTTCATCTGGATTTGCATTCCAAAGCAGAAAGAGCCACTCCAAGGTGTCTCCTCCCTTTACATCAGTATGTCTTGATTTTTGCATTCCCATGACCCTGCACCCCTCTGTCCCAGATCTGTGTATCCCTGCATCCTCAGTCTTTGCATCCCTGTCCCCCTGGCTTCCTGTGCCCCTGCGAGGGGGTGGCTGGAGATGCCTGCTGAGCATCGGAGCTGGCTCTGTGGCAGGGATGGGATTGCAGGATGGGAGTTGTTATTTAGTGGTTGGCCATGACACTCTCTGGGATACTCCATCCACTCAGCCTTGGAGCATGTTCCAGCTTGGGACCTCCCTCCCCATTGTCTCCAGCCCCAGGGCCACCTGCAACCCTTCCTCCAGGACTCTTGTGGGGTGTGGACTGTCCAGGTGTCACGGTGAGGCTGCCCAGCTCCTGCTCTCACAGCCAGGATCACCACCTGGGCTTTGCTGAGCTCAGCAGAAGCCATCGGACGCGCGGTGCAAGCTCAGTGAACTCCTCATTCTTCTTCCATGCGCTGTGCTGCCTGCCTGCCATCTTTGCATGCAAACAGTAAACAGGCTGTTATTATCCTGGATGCTTTGAATAACTGTGGCTATTTTTTCTCTTCCCAGTATTCTAAAAAGGCAAAAAACTCCCTGCGGTTTCTGAGTCAACTTTTTTCTCCCTTGCTCCCTTTTCTTTCCTTCCCACCACCTCTGTGACCTTGAAAAACCAGGCAGATGAGCTCCCTGGCTGTCTCTGCTCACACCCGCTCCCCGGCCGTGCTCCAGCTTCTGCTCCCACTGCTCCTGTGGCCAGACACAATGGAATTCGGGGCTGAGCCTGGTGATGGAGCAGCACTAGCATGGCAGGATCCAGCCTGCTGGGCATCCTGCTCATCTGCTCTCCTGGATGAGGAGCTAGAGGTGCTCAAGGAAGTGTTAGGGATGCTAGAGGAGGCAGGGGATGCTTGAGGATCTGGGGATGCTGGAGGCACTGGGGATGCTCACAGATGCTGGGAATGCTGGAGGTGCTGGGGAGAATGGAGGCACCTGGGATGCTTGAGGTGTTGGGGATGCTCAAAGAGGCTGGGTTTTCTGGAGGCACTGGGATTGCCAGAGGAGGAGAGGGCTGCTGAAGGCACTGGGGATTCTGGAGGTGCTGGGGATGCTGGAGGTGCTGGTGATGCTCGAGGAGGTTTGGGATGCTCCAAGATGCTCGGGATCCTTGCGGTACTGGGGATCATTTAGGTGCTGAAGATGCTGGAGGTGGCCCGGGATGCTGAAGGAACTGGGGGGACTCTGGTGGCTGCAGCTCACACAGACATCTGGGGCAGGGGCATGGGGTGCTGCTTGTGCTCCTCATTTGCATGCCTAAGAACTGGAAGTTACGTCCAGGAATGATGTGGGCAGCTGAGAGTTGAGAGGGACATGAGAACAGCCTGACCATCCAGCCCTTGCAAGCAGCAGGTATTCCCTGGTTCCCTCCACAGGTCCCCTGACAGGTATGAGACTCCTTCCTTGACTTTCCTGCCTCCTCATCCTCCCTTGGAAAGCTTTCCTTGGACCAGGAATTTTGGCAGAGGGTGGCTGGAGCCGGACAGAGCATGGCATGGGATGGCATGGGGGGAAGGGGAAGGGGAAGGGAAGATCTGCAGATCCAGATTCTTCCACGAGATACTGGAGCCAAAGGTGCTGGGTCATTGCAGAGTTTTAAATCCAGCTGGATTCTGGCATGCCTGTAGGTTGCCTATGATTTCCAGTTGGTACCACAGGGATACATGAGCCAGATTTGCATCACCCTGGCCAGAGTGTGAACTCCAGGCTCCTGATGCTGTGCACTGCCTCTGCATGAGAAAGGGATGCTTTTCCAGAATCCCATGGGCCCAAAGCACAGGGAGCAATCCATTGCTAAAACCTGCTCATAAAATCTGCCCACAGAGTGCCTTTAAATCTCCAGTGCACTGAAAGCAACAAACCCCTCCAGGATCAGAGGAGCCAGGATACCTTCCCACCTGCAGCTGTGCATCTCACCCTCGCTCAGGCTCAGCTTGCTACTCGGCTCAGCTCCATTCTCACACTGGATCCAGCCTGTCCAAGGCTGGATAGGATTGATCCTATAACTTAGGAAGTTTATATCCCACACTGCTGTTTGCCAGCTCCTCACGGGGTTCTGCTTGCAGCATGCAGCCCTGCTGCCATCCTGCTAGCAGCTCATCTGGAGCAGTCTGCCTTCCACAGCCAGCAGGGATATTTTGCTTCCAGCCTCTCTCAAGTGCTCTTGGAGCCCGGGACCAACTTTTAACAATGTTCCCGAGCAGCGCACAGTGCTGCAGAGCCCCAGCTGGTGCCAGGAGTCATGGTTTAAATAACACACAGTAAATATTGGAACAGCCTGAGCTGCAGAGAACTCCTCAGACACCAGTTTCTATGGATGATCTAATACATTTCTTGGACTCGCTTGTCTTTCTCATTACTCTTCTGCATTTTTCCTCCTCCTATTTTTCTTCTCTCTCATTGAAATGTTTTGGTTTTCTTTTATTTTTTTCGCTGCTTGAGTCTCTGAAATATGCAGCCATGGCAACAGGCTGGAGGAGCGAATTCTCCTGGTCTGCCTGCATGTCCTTGGGGTCTGGTGGGGAGCAAGGGGTGAATTCCAACCATTCCCTCTCACCAGGAGCAGTGTTTAGTAAACACATGGCAGCACACATGTGCAAATCCCTGCCCAGCTCTGCCAGCTCAAGAAAGGCTTTTCTGTGGATTGAGCATGTCTCCCCTCATCCCTCCAGAGTGAGCAGCATCCTCTCCCTGGCATCCTCTGGGCTGGCGTTCTTTGGGAGCAGCACTGGGGAGGAATGCAAGGCCCTGGCGTCGGGACAGGAGCTGACATTCCCAGTCCTGGGCTGAAGAATGTGGACATAGTGTCCACTCCAAACTCCAGCGCTGGAGTTCATTCACCCTGGAGGAGGGGGACTCTGGGAACTGAGCAAGACTCAGCCCTCGGTGACCAGGCTGCCATAACCTGGGGGTGACGGGCTCCCCTGTCACCTCCAAAGATCCATGCATGCCATGGCATCTGAGGACTCGTTCATCCTTGTTTTGGTGGCTCTGTGGCCTCTGCCCCTCAATCTGCAGCTGCATCAGCTTTTTCTTGGAAAAGCTGGGAGAGCATGAGGATGCTGCTAGCTGAGGAGTTGGCTTCAGGGTGGCAGGAAGCTCTAACTTTGGAGAAGCCAAATCCATCCTCAGTAAGCTGCTGGCAGGGAAGGAGACCTGCAGTTAGGGACCAGTACTCTAGTTTGATGGGTGTTACTTAAAGACCCGAAAAAGGCAGTGCAGGCTAAAGGAATTAAGCTAAGCCAACTTGTTTTAGTGTCTGTAATATGGCAGGAACCAGGACTGAGTGTGAATTCAAGCCCCAGGCCCATGGCTGGCTTTCAGCTTGTCTTTCCAAGGCAAACACGGCTGCTCTAATTCTCCCTGCCCTTCAGACACAGTCAGTGAGAGCTATTTATACACTTTACAATGTTACACACAGCTTGGATTACTGCATGGCATCTAGTCTGTTTGGAGCAGGGTCCCATGAACCAGAATAGTTTTGCATTAGTACAGTTCTCACCAATTCCTAGGTTTGATACTGAATACAGCGAGGTTACTCACCATCTACTCTGGCTGGATTGCATGGGGCTTTGTGGATTAAAATGGCAAAACTTCAGCACTAACAGCTATACAACATGGTTCAGGCAGAAAGATCCCCACTGATTCACCACCCTGTTACATCAGCATTTCAACACCAGGAAATGCTGCTCATTCCATAGATTTGGAGGACAGTGAAGCCCCAAGACTGCAATGAAGCTGAGAAAGTCGAGGAGTTTTGAAAGAATTTGTGGAATTTTTGCACAAAACCTGAATGCAAAGAGGAGAGTTTTCCCCAGCCCATAGGTAACTGTTCGAGAACATGATAAAATAAAAGAAGGCATCACAAAATCTGCCTTGGTTCTGCACCTGGGAGGAGGGTGAGTGTAGCAGCATTCCCAACCCGCTGTGCCAGGAATGGGACTCAGCAGCAACCTCACGGTGTGGGACCACAGGCTAACCCAGCAGCATTCCCAGCACAGGCTCCCATACCTCCCTACCTGCTGAGCCTCTGGAAAGGCTCCAGATGTTGCACAAAAGCAAATCAGCAGCAGTTTGTTGCAGAACTGCAGGAAGAGGCAGTGCTTGCCTCGGCACGTTCAAGCCAGCCAGCATTTTCTAGTCATGCTCTGAAAGTCAAACTTGTGGAGCACATGGGGTTACCCAGCAAATTCTTGTCTCCAGGTGGGAATCACTGAATCCCAGAGGGGTTTGGGTTGGAAGGGATCTTAAAGCTCATTTCCCCCCCTCCCACTATGGGCAGGGACACCTTCCACTAGCTCAGGCTGCTCCAGGCCCCATCCAACCTGGTCTGGAACACTTCCAGGGATGGGGCAGCCGCAGCTTCAGGGAAGCCTGTGCCAGGGCCTCACCACACTCCCAAGACAGAATTCTTTCCCAATATCCCACCTAACACTGCCCTCTGTCAACAGGAAGCCATTCCTCCTTGTCCTGTCCCTCCATGCCCTTGCTCAAAGTCCCTTTTCAGCTCTCTTGGAGTCCCTTTAGACACTAGAAGCCTGCAGCTGGGTAACCACCAAGCTCCCTCTTCTCCAGGCTGTTTTATGGTGGTAGAGCTCACTGTGGAATTCTCCTGCTTTGCCATCCTAGGATTTTTGACAGTGAAATATGAGAGTTGGGCACATGCACAGCTGTGCCTCGGTTGTACAGCACATGACTGTGTGTGTGTGTGTGTGTGTGCGTGTGTGCAGCCAGAGGGATCTACAGCACAACAGGAGCTTATATGCTCAGGATTCCATCTCTAAGTGTTTGTGCCATGGTCACCCCAAGGATCCCTGGTGCTGAAGCCAGGAGAGGTTGTGGAGCTAGAAATGGTCCAGCTTTGGGGTTGTTTTCAGTGTTCTCCCATCTGGCAGGGCACCAGCCTCCAAGGAGCACTGGGAGTGGAGACAGACCATGGACTGGAAATGGTGTTTGGGCCACGGGAGTAGGGATGGTGTTTGGTAGAGCATGAAGAATATGTGGTTTGGAAGGGCTGGGACTGCTTCTCCTACCTGGAAGCATGCAGAGGCATGTGATGAGATGGCTGTCTTGCTTCACCACAGAATGACACTTTCTGCAAGCTCTCTCCAAGCCTCCCAAGCCAGCCCATGGTGCAGCAGTCTCGAGGGAGATGTCCTTCTCCATTCACTCCTATTCCCCTGACCACAAAGCCATAAACTGACTCCCTGAGCTCTGCTGCAGCCCTGGCACATATCCCTGTTTTCCACGGGTTTTCTCCTTCCTCGCAGCTCTTTCAGACCTTACAAAGCTGGAGTGGATTTTCCCACATTGTCTGCCCAGCTTCCCTCACACTCTTCTGGATGCAGCTCTGTGGCAGTGCAGGGAATCACTGCTGGCAAATGCCTGGCATAGAAGAGGAGAACCGCATGGATTACACCCTGCAAGCAGCCATAAACAAGAGATCAGAGTGCAAAAAATTTCCTGAGATTTGCAATCCATTCTTCCTGATTTGCCAGTGAGCCCTGGGCTGGAGTGTTGGGTGATGCTGAGCATTCCTCCCCATTGATCCATGGGCATTCCCAAACCATGATGGCTCCAGGCACTGCTCAGCCTTGGAGCTAGCTTAACATGGGGAAGGAAAGCAAGGCTGCTGATTAAACAGACACAAAGCTGAGGGAGATGGGGAGAAAAAGGGATAGAAGAGGAAGGAGCAAGGACCAAAATATTAGGGCTTTTGGGCAGGACAAGTTCTGTTTGGGCCACAGGGACTGAGCCTCCCAAGTGCTGGAGACACATTTAAGTCTGTAGGGACACAACCCAAAATAGCTGCCATGGGGTAATGTCTCCATGGGGGTTCTATTCTGGGACGGAGCTGCTCCTGGTCTGGGCATGGGGCAGCAGCTCAGGAATAACCTCGGCTGCCAGAGGGCAGCCCGGGTGTGCTTAGAGACAGCCACAAGCATCTGCTCTGCTTGGGAGCATCTCGCATTCCTCAGGGAGGGCCAGGGAGAGGGACCAGCCTAACAGTTTTCCATCTGATTTCATTTTCTTAGAATTTCCTCTGATGGTTCCATTTCTTTTGTTCTCTCTAATTCCACCTTTTTTTTTTCTTTTGGGGCAGCTGGAAAAAATAATGTTTTGGTTGCCTTGGAAACATGCTTCTAAACTTTGAGTAGATCCAAGACATGCCTGGAGTTCCAGGATGGCCAGTCAGGGTGGTGGGGGCTTGCCCTCCCTTCCCAAAAGTGGCAGGAGCTGCTCCCCAGTGGCTCTGGACACACGTGACCCTGACCTACCCTCTGTCCTGACCCCTGTTTACTTGGCAAATACAACATTGCTTACAAATTCCAGGGACATGCCATGGGATCTCTAGGCTGGATAGTGTTACTTCATTCTGGACCCTATGCAAGAGGGGAAAAAAATAACAGGATGGCACTTTAAGGCTGTAAAAATGCGTGTGGGAATATTTTCCAGACTGTGTCATTTTCCATCGAAGCCAAAATTCACATTCTGCCTTTCTCTGTTTACATTTTTCTCCCTGAAACTTGGATTATTTTTTTTTATTCTCCAGCTTTCTCAAATGAAAAATTAGGAAATTCAAGGAAAGTGATTCTCCCTCCCACCATGTTTCAAGGAAACTTTGTACATATATAATTTCAAGTGTCGGAAGTTGAAACTTTCCTTTGGTCTGAAACCAAATGTTTTCCCGAAAATTCAGTATTTCTGTGATTTTCTGGGAATGAGGGATATGGGCCCCCTCTCTTTCATTAACCAACACACATTATTAAATGGTTGTTTATTTGGAAGAGTTTCAGCTCTAAAGTGGGGAGGAGGAGAGGAAAGAAAAATCACAATGAAATGTTTCCCCTGAAGTGGGCAGAGAGGCCAAACATTCAACTTTTCCTGAAAGGAAGAAGACAAGGGTTTTTTTAAGTTAAGAAAGAAAACAAACAACAAACAAAGAAAACACCACAAGACACTTCTGTGTGGGCAAAAAATTGTAACTGAAGTCTCACTTGAAATGGCTCATGCAGCATTTGTGTGCAATGATTCTGTATTGGGAGAGAGACCTGGGAAATAAAGTTGGGTGGGTTTTAAAGGTTTTACCCTGCTTGGAGCGATGGCTCCCGCCATCTCCGTCTCCTGCAGCTGGATGTCATTTCCCCCTCCAGCCGAGGAAGTGACCTTTCCAAGCTCCTTTGCTTCCAGATGAGCTTCTAATGACCACAATTTTTCTCCATCCAGTTAATTAATCCCTGGTTCCCTCCAGATATTATTCCAGAGCATGTTGCAGCACCCTGTGGTGGGACATGGCCCATCACCTCAGGGGTTTGCCCTTCACTCCATGCTGGATCCAGCCCTGTATGCCAGGACTTTCCACAAACCTCTCAAATTTTCCAGCTGCTGCCAAACTCAGCAAGCAACAAAATAACCCCCCATCAGATCTAGCAGGATGCCCCTTCCCTTCCCTTCCCTTCCCTTCCCTTCCCTTCCCTTTCCCGCGCCGACAGCGACACCTCGCGGCCCGCGCCGCCCCTGCACCCCCGCAAACGCCGGGGGCTGGAGCGTGTCCAGGGAAGGGAATGGAGCCGGGAAGGGTCTGGAGCTCCAGGGGATGCTGAGGGAGCTGGCGGGGCTCAGCCTGGAGAAAAGGAGGCTTAGGGGGAACCTTCTGGCTCTGCACAACTCCCTGCCAGGAGGGGACAGCCAGGTGGGGCTCGGGCTCTGCTCCCAGGGAACAAGAGACAGGACAAGGAAGAAACAGCCTTGAATTGTGCCATGGGAAGTTTAGATTGGATATGAAGGAAAATTTCTTAATGGAAAGGGCTTTTCAGCCCTGGCATAGCTGGTGGAGTCCCCACTCCAGGAGGGATTTAAAAGCCATGTGGATGTGGCACTTGGGGACACGGGTCAGTGGAAGCCTTGGCAATGCTGGGGGAACAGTTGGACTCTGTGGTCTTAGAGGGCTTTTCTAACCTAAATAGTTCTATGAATCCATCTGTAATAGATAGAAACAATGTTTGTTAATCAAATCTTGCTAAAGCCAGGGCACAGGATGTGCCTATGCCTAGAAAACAGCGTAAGACAAGATAGGCTTATACCTAGCATGTTGTAAAACAGACAGCATGCTGCAAAATGGAGAATAGCTTGTGCAGGCAGGGAAGACGTGTGAGGAAGACCTATTGTAATAAATATTACTATTGCTTTGTTAATCAACTTTGTAATTGCTATTGCTGTGTTGATCAAATTTAACATAATGTTGCAATGTGGTTACTGAAACTGCAGGAAGGCCAGAACCACAGACTGCACAAACTAAAGTCAGACCAATCTCCTTATCAGGAGGAATATGCTGTAAGTGGCATAACTGATACAGGACCAATGCCTACACACACACTTGGAAAATAGCTCATGACGGAGGAAGACTACCAACCTTCATCCCACAACCACCAGAAGGCCGATTAAAGATCACCTAGCAACTAACAGATGCAACCTAGAACGAGGGGAGCCATGAACTGAATATAGAGGAGAACTTTGTCAGCCGAGGCGCGAGCCCTTGGCAGAGCGCAGACTCCCCGGCCGCCCAGCGCTCTCTGCTCACTTTGCTGCTTGCTAATTTAATAAATTCATTGTTAATTATTCATTTAGATTGGCTCATTCACTTTATTACGGCCATCTACAACACATCTTTATATTGTATTTAGTCACCCATTCCCCACAGCAGAGCATGGAAATGGTGTTTTCCAGCCAAGGGCATTTCCTCATGATTCATTCAGGAATATTTCTCACTGGCTTGTTTCATTCTGCTCACAATAATGAATATTTAATGACAACCCTGCTGCATGTTGTCTCAGTTTGTAAGACAGG
>VWYI01002169.1:9797-110431 GCA_013399455.1 Anthoscopus minutus
TGTCCTTAAGTAAATGTTAATTACCAACAGGTTGTTGCCATTTCAGATGCACCGCCCTGATGTTGTTACCAAATTTAACCATCATTAATGTATTATTCTGAGGGATTTTTGCAAAAAGAATGAGTTCTAATATCAAATAAAAGATCTTATTGTGAGTTGACTCCATTGCCCTGTGGTCTTCCCACACACAGAAAGTGAAACCACACTTTTCTCCTGATTCTCAGTGGTTCTTTTTACTGAAGAAAAACACAATATTTTGTTGCATACCTCTCAGTCTCTACTTCAACCCACACAGTAACTTTCAGAAGTTTAGAAAAGCACCGTGCAAGTTATACTTGTCATTGAACTGATTTTTCAAGACTTTTACTTGGACACTGCCTTAAAATAAATAAAAGCTTGCATGAAACATGCAGAGTCAAGAGAAAAAGTTCAAAAGTCTATAACAAGGCATCTCCCTGACCAGATAGTTAGTCACACAGAGATCAAAGCAAATCTTAAAAAAAGAACGAGTTACCTAAGCCTTCAGATTCAAAGAGGTATGTCTCATCAACTCCAATGGCTCTACACCAGTTAAGAAAGTTTGCTGTATTATCTCTGGCAAAAAAAGATCCTGATGGAGCATCCTTCTTACATGGAACTTTTCTCATAGGAAAATTCTGGCAAGGGAAAAAACACACAATGTGCACATTGTGCACATCAACATTGCCAACAGATTTCAAAGCATATTTGCAAAGGAAAATACACCCCAAATTCAGAGTACAGAAACAGTTGTAACTATTTTGTGTTCACCTCACCATGTATTCTATGAAAAAAGCTACACTATTATAGAAAGCATTCTACCTTATCATTGTGAATAGTCACTGGGTGAACAGTCCTTAGTTCTGCAGCCTTTGTACTCCAAAGTAACAGAGACTTGCTTCAGATTCACGTTTCAACTAAGCATTTCTTCTCAGTGAAAACACTGAACCCCATCTCCAGGTTTGGATACTTTTATGGCTGACCTGCACACGTGAGTTCAGCCATCACTTCCTGGCATAAAACACACCGCCAAGTGCCAAAGGATATCTTATTAACAGCCCACACTGATGTCAGGGGAACAAACTCCAGACTTGGACTAGCTCTTCCTCTGGCAAGATTTCTACTGAAATCAAACTAAAAACCTAGTAAAGATCTTCAGATGTGATTAACAAAGCAAGTAATTTGTTGGATGAGTTCACCCATCTATAAAGCCACTTTATTTAGGACTTTATATATGTATTTTAAAAATCATAATACAACTCACCCTTAAGTTATTTGTGCTACAACATTTTTTAACTGTGTTTTGAAGAACACCAATCAATTGGCAAAGCAGTACGCCATTATCAAGTTCTTCTAGTAGTTGTTCTGCTTTGACTTCCATTCCTTTAAGAAAAAGAAGGTAAATATTACAGTTATTCCACAGAAGCTAAAGTTTCATATGAAATTAGAGGCCGCTCAAACAGCATTCCAGTGTTAAAGACTGAAACACAGAAGAAATACATAAATAAAATAAAATAAAATATTCATTTCATTAGACTAAAAAGATTCATAAATTAGAAAGATGAATTAGAAGATAAAAAGAAACATGAATTAGAATTATTAGTTGTGCAACCCTTAAAAGGTGTCAGCTAATAAAACTGAAATCACAGTATGCACTTTAATGCAATCCTCCCAGCCATTCAAACTCAAATACACCAGATCTTAATAGTACTATAGATATTACACGTCAGCGCTGGCTAGAATACTGGAAGTGCTTTGAAATTAATTAGAGAGTGATTTATTTTTAGGCTCACCCAGCAAGCCAGACAGCCAGATTGAGAGATCTTCTTGCATAGGCACCAAAGTGGCTTCATGGCGCACAGATATCCACTGGTCATACAGGCACACATCTGCCAAACCTGGCCCATGTCTCGGAGTCAGAGGACTTCGGGGACTCAGGGGAAGCTCATCTCCAAACCACACCTGCAGAAGATTTCAGTAAGCTGAAGACAGGAAACTCTAATACTTGCAGTCAGATGACAAAAACTTGTGGTTCTGAATTAGACTGAAGAACTATTATTCAAAGAGTAAGTGTTAACTTCCCTTTCAACAGATACAGCAAACCAACGCAGCAATCAAATGCTTCTGCTCTTGTTAGTAACTCCTGCATCAATATTCCACTGCATTCATTCTCTTCACTACTTTGGACTTAAAATTACTTGCTCTTGACTATAGAATAAAGAGAGCATGCACTATATGCTTCAGGGCTTTTTTTAACTCAGCACATTTTAAGTCATGAAATCTGCAAATTATCATATAATTTACTACAGACTACTGATTTCTTGATCAAACATTTCAGAGGCATTTTGTGCTTAAATTATTAAAAATTATAACATTAAAAGAGGAAACATTCCCATGCAAGGACATAACACATTTCTTGAACAGAGTACTTAGCATTTCTCTTTAAGACTGCATATTTTCTAAATGAGAGGTAACTTACAATTCAAGAAAAGGACCGTACTGAAGTTTTGTAAAGAAAAATTTCCAAAGACAGAGTCCTTCTGGTATTTTAAATTATTTCCCTTCAGTTCAGTGTGTACGTAAAATACATTTATTCATTTATAGTTAAGTGATTAACTAGAATACAAGGTTATTAAAAAACGCTTCTTAATCATGATGTAAATTTTTCAATAATCTCAGGCTATGACTTCAAAACCTTCTTAGCTAACAGCACTAAAAAGTGAATGCATTACCTATCTGATAATAACAGTGGGTTATCCTTGTCACATTGCTCCTTGTAAAAGGGGAAAATTACTACTTTTTTTTTTAATCAGAGATAACTGGGGAATCTAGTATTTCATCTGCTTCAGGGTAGACTTTTGCATTGGAAAAAAAAAAGTATTATGTATGTATTGAAACACTTCAAAAGGCATTTACCTGAACTGCATTCTGCATGGTCATCTGCTTTACATTAGTTTCTCCTCCTGGGGAAAAATAAGAGATTTTTAATACAGTCTCTCCTGCTTTCATGAAAATCCCGAGAAAAACCCATCAGTGTTGTTTCAGAAAAATATGTCTAATAGGAAGGGAAGGGGAAAGAGGAAAATATCTTAGTAGCTAAGGTTTTGATCCAGTATTCAGGCAACTTCAGTTCTCTGCCCTTAGATAAAAGTGCAGTTATTATAGCAAAAGTAGCAACTAACTTTGTATGCATAAACAGTGCTCCAAAGCTGGCAAGATTTTTAGGAGCTGTATGACATTTATTTTGCCAAAGAGTAATACACATACTTCAAACCATTCCTGGATTTCATACTGTTGGCACTGATTTCCAAGTTACTACAAGTGTATCTTGTACATGTGTGCAGACAAATATATGCATCTCGAGTTTACATTAAATATTTGGAAGATCATGAAAACCTTAAAGCAAAAAAAAAAAATTTGATGAATAAGATTTTCTCTAAGAGAATTATAGAATGGTGTGGGTTGAGGGGACCATAAAGATCATCTAGTTCTAGCGTAGACACATGAAAGAAATCAATGTTTTTATAAATCTCTGTTGGGATTGTGACTTTGCAGGCAGCGTGCATATGTTTTCAACAGAATGCTGCAAACTATCACAGCAATATAGCTATCAGTACAAATCCCTGGCAAAATGAAAGGAAACTTTGGAGACAATCCAGTCAATGCTTTCTCTCCTTAAGTCAATGCTGTATTTTCCAGCAATGCTTTCAGCCATAGGAAAATCCAGCACAAGCCCTACACTGGGCTAAAGATCAGTAAGCTGTTCTCTAGAGGCTCCAGGTGTAAAGATGTGCAGTATTGCCAGGTTAGGTGCATGCATGTGTACAGAAGGTATTTCTCTATAATAATTTTCCAGTGGTATTTTACAGTGTCAAAAAGTTCCTATCTGTGTCTTGAAGCCTATTAAAAACAACTTACTTGGCCTGTTAATTAACAACTGCAATAAAATTTCATCTTACTGATAAAACAGAAAACCAGATTGCAGACATTATCAGACATTTTTAATTCATCTGTTTTCATTTAAAATTAAGTAATCTTCCTATCCTGTCCCAGATATTTAGGCTTTATATGTAGATTACATCTTCTTCCCTCCTGCACAACCTGGCCTTCCTAAGACAAACGACCAAATAGCCCACCACAGAAAACACAATTCTTGTAAAAATTCTCACCTTTTCATCCTACATAGAAAGCAGAATGGTGTCATTTTCTCCCCCTTGTTCCTTCACATTGCCTTAAACCTCATAGACTACGTGGGACCACATGTATCAGGCATTTCAAACAACTTACCTCTGAACTGGCAAATGAGCAACCAGTTTGGTTTCAGGTGAAGAACACTTCCTTGTATCAGGACTGCTAGCACTTCTCTGACCTTATCAGAGACACTCCAAGTGATACCTTTTCCCTTCCTTTTATTTCTAGGGAAGGGAAGGAAAAAAAAAAGGGAGAGACATCCTCTTCTTGATGTCTTTTTTCCTTCTATGAATGAACAAGGGAAGGGAAGGGTATATAGCAAGCATTACTAATGAGCATGTTATGCTTCCCACAGCTTTGTCCAGAGGAATACGTTTTCCTTTGGCATAAGAAAGCTATTGTCCTAAGAGAAGCTCAATAAGAGGCTTCATTGATTAAAAAAAATAAATAAAACAACTGCAGAACAGCCAGTAGAGAAGCTGGTCTCATTAAAATAAGGAGTTCCATATAGGCTAACAAGAGCTCTAGCATATTAACTGCCAAGGGAAAACAAAAGACAGCCTAATTCACAGGGAGCGCTCAAAACAGGAACAAAGCAAAATATTCACACTGCAGCTATCACAGGAATGTCCAGCATCTGCAGTTTTGTGGCATGCCTAACAAAAACTAGTCTTGCCAAAAAAAAAAAAAAAAAAGAAGAAAGAGGAGATTGAGGAAAATTGTGGCACTTGAACTTCAAGGACCTGCTCTCTAAAACAAGTTATTTTGTAAGCCCATATGTCAGAGCTCCCTAGAAAGTCAAAAGGCTTCACTTGTTATCAGAGCATCTGAAAAATACTTAACAGAAACCCTCTCTGAAGAGGGTCATGCAAGCTACAGTGCATGAATTTTGAGTTGAAAAAGTAAAACAGTAACAATTACCCATTTTCAGATGCCAAACGGTTCAGCCCAGAGATTGCAGGGAGTACAGATTAATGTAGCCTTATCACTTACTGCAAGACGCACAGGATGAGAAGACCCAGATCTGCCACCTTCAAGAAGTCAGCCTGCAAATGTGCAGAAGGTGCTGTGGCGAGGTGAATACTACAGTACCAGGCAGAGTCATAACCAAATCTGACTTCTTCTAAAACCAGTTGGGTTCCCTGCATCAAAAAGCTGTACATAATGAAAGAAGTAAGTATCTGATACTGAATTTTGGCAGCTCCAGACAGGACTGCATCAGTTTCTACACATGCCAGTTTTATCAACTCTCACTCAACAGGCATTTGGTGTTCAGACACAGTTGTTTGTGAAAGAAAGGACCTCAGAACCAAAGAACCATGTAACATGTCCCCTACATAGCTTCAGGCCATGTCATTCTCTTTTCCAGGTAGACCCTGATACACTCAAGGTCCTGGTACCCCAGACCCTCAAGGTCCCTTGGGACAAAAGACTGAATAAACCTATCACAATAGAAACAATTCTTTTAATAGTTCTTACTCTTTTTCTGGTTTTTCTTCCCCATTTTCCCCTCCCTGCTTCACCCCTTAAAACAAAGAAAACACCAGAAACTCGTGAGCATTTCCCAACCAGGGGCAGCCAGTCGAGTTCCCAGCTCTGTAAGTATAGAAGTCCCCCACCACCAACCCCACTTTCAGGAAACACCTCATTTCTGCTGGTACTTCTGCTGCTATGGCTCTGTGGGATGGAAGGAGAGGAGCTGCCACCTAGCCACACCTGCACCTGCATCTACATCTGAATCTGCAGCGTCAGATGCAGAGACACTGATCTACTGGGAGACAGGTGGTCAGCCCCAAATGATATATCAGGAGAGGCAAGAATTTCCTTCAGCTTGTTGAGTGCCAAACCTCCAGGGAAGGACTAGAACTACGGATCAACACCAGGTAAGAGAGATGAGAAAACATCCCTCTCTATTGACACGTGGCATAGGGACAGACATTCCTCAGGAAAGGGGCTGCAGACACACCCTGGACATGACCAACACAGACTTGTGAGACCACAATTTGCCTCCACTCTTCCAGCACTTTGCCCCCAGACACTGAGAAACAGCAGTCAGCAAAAATTAAAGCACCTTACACAAATACTTCAGGGTGTTAACACATGCTCTTAGATGCTACATGAGATAGCCTGCTTAGGATCGGTTGTATCAGGATATATAGATCACTCACTGAGGCCCAGCCAGCAAGACATGCTACACTAATTGCAACCCATTCTGTAGCATAAGATGAACCAAGGCCAAATCCCATTTTACTTGACTGAACAGTTTACATTTAAACAAACCACAAAAAAAATCCACATCCCTACAGATAGCTAAAACATTGATGAAGCTTTGAGCTTCATTGAGCTAGCTTGAGTGGAACCTAAAGGGATTCACAGGCTCATTAAAATGCCTTCTGTTAACAGGCTCATTAAGAAAAAACTTGGGTAGAAATTTCTACATCTTCACTCTATATCTAACATCATCTTCTATTCCATCAACACCCAAAGACAGTCACAACAGTCTAACCCACAGCAACTGGATTAGTCTTGATTACCTACTGGAAAACACGTTTATAAACACACTGAAATGAAAGCTGTCACATCAGTATCTGTTGAAACCTACTAGAGGATAGTCAAGATTATTTTACAGACACATATATTAACATGCAGACGAAGAGGGGTAGGCAGAGCCATCCATTGAACTGAGCGGGCGGGCGCTACTCCCTCCATCACGACAACAATTAGAGCCTTTTTGTTGCATTACTGAGTCAGCAGAAGCTCTACTTCCCTGGAGAGGCCTCAGAGGCATGAAAGAGAAAGAACCAGACTAGTCAGTCTGAGGTGATGGGCTTTAAAGTGGCAACCAACTCCTCACATTAAGGCATGCTGACTGCTCTCCTCAGAGATAGCTTTTCCACACCTCTCCATGAAGTGCACACAAGCAGAGGCAGCATGAATGCTCTCCCCTACCAAGTGGCAACAAAGGCCCTGGGTACACCTGTCAGGGCAGAGAAACCCACTTGAAATCAGGGAGGAGCACCTCGTCTCAACAGCTGGCATCTCCACAGGAGACATGCAGACGGCTGCTTTCCCACAGGAGCATCCAGTTTGGGCAGAGGCTGGTTAACACCAGACACACTGCCCCACCTGCTCCCTCACATCCACAGGCAAGTTCTCTCCCTCCCATTTCTACCCCGCACTATCTCCAGCAAAGCAACGTGGAGGGGAGCATTTTTCAGTGCCCATTTAGCAGGCTGCTGGCTGGCCACAGTCAGGAGAAGTTTATTATGACTTAAATATAAAATCGTGTCTAATTCTGAAAGATCAACCCGGTACAATTTCAAATGTTCTAAGGCCAGTTAGGCCTTAGAGCGCCTAAAGGAATATATGCACTTTTTCCCATGTCTTGATCTGACACACAGCCAAAGGTGACACACAGCATCCTTGGAACAAGGCCAGCTTTTGGGAAAAGAAAGGAGCCAGACGCTTTTCAGCTTATTAAGCAATATGAATGAGTGTTCTAGCCAAGAGCACTGGGGCAAATTTCCTACAGAAACAGCACTGCATCCTCAAACGCCTGCAAAGGGCACAGGAGAGACTGGTTTGAAGGCTGTCATGCAAAAACTCTCCCCTCTCCCTTCCCCAGGGTAAGTTTCGAGGCACTTCCCTTCCGACATCCGTGACAGAGACGCTGGATGGAACTGCTGCCTCTGCACGGGTGACCGGGCCGATCTCAGTGACCGGCTCCGCCCAACACTGGGCTCTGCCGGGGCTCCCCGACCCGCGCTCCCAGCGCCGCCCCCGCAGACAGGCGGGACCCCCCGAGCTCCGCCGCTCCGGAGCTGCGCCCCCGAGGCACCGACGTGAGCGGGGCTGCGGTGCCGAGACCGGACCCGCTGCCCTCAGCAGCCCTGCACCTCCCCCGCGAGCCAGGGCCGGGCCACTGCCACCCCCCGGCGCAAGCTGCTGTCACACCCACCGCTCTGCCTTGCCGTGCCGTGCCGTGCCGTGCCGTCCTGTCCTGTGCCGTGCCGTGCCGTGCTGTGCCCTCACGGCTCATCGGTCGCCGCCGCCCCGGCCCGCGCCGGCCGCTCCTTTCGAAAGCGCCAATCGGCGCCGGGGGCGGGGCCGTGCCCGCCGCACCTGGCCCGGGACAGCGCCCCCGGGCCGGGACAGCGGTCCGCTCCCGGGCTGGGACAGCGATCCTCTCCCGGGACAGAGCCCCCGGGCCGGCGCCGGGGGCGGGGCCGTGCCCGCCGCACCTGGCCCGGGACAGCGCCCCCGGGCCGGGACAGCGATCCGCTCCCGGGACAGCGATCCGCTCCCGGGACAGCGATCCGCTCCCGGGCTGGGACAGCGATCCTCTCCCGGGACAGAGCCCCCGGGCCGGCACAGCTCCCCCGGGCCGGGACAGCTATCCGCTCCCGGGACAGCGCCCCCGGGCCGGGACAGCGATCCGCTCCCGGGACAGCTCCCCCGGGACACCGCTCCCGGGCTGGGACACCGCCCGCCTGCACCCCCGGGCGCTGGGAGCCGAAGGAGCCCCTGGCAGCCGGCGTTGTGCTCGCACAGCGCTGCCCCCGCCGGCGCGGCTCAAGCCGCTGGGAGCGCACCCCGGCTCGAAGCGTCCCCCCCGCCTGCCTGCAGCCCCCGGAGGCATCCGCACCTCCGCGCACAGCATCCAGACACGCTCACCTGCAAAATAGCCTGTGACACACTTTCACAAAGTAAAGATACTCTATAATTTTTACTTCGAAACAATATTGCAATTGAAGTTACATGTTATATCATGAAAAGAGTCTTTATGTGTATGTGGTTTTTCTCCATTACATAATTTTTCATCTTGTGAAGAAATAACATCTTGCACACCATATATGATACAAACACATTTCAGAGTAGAACAGCAAATGACTGTGACATTAACCATTTCAGCTGGCTTATTACTGTAACTATCTGGAATATATTCTTTGACAGAGGTAAAAACAAGTAAAATACTGCAATGAAAAATTATGAATGGAAACTTGCATTTCCCCATTTCTTACAGAGGAACAGTAACTGCAATCAGCTTAATTGCAGCAGGAATTAATTGGGTTCCTCTGAAGAGCTGCTGGGCTCTTTCTGATCAGAGGATATAAATACATAAAAAGTTATACTCACATGTGAGGGTCTGAAAGCTATACGATATTCTGTGCATAGTGAACAAAATGACTTTTACGAATCCATGACATGTTTCTATAAAAATGCAGTAAAGAAAATATAATGCACCGTGGGATACTTTTCTATGAAAATAAGTGCTATGTGGTCCTTTAAAAAGATATTTCTCCTAAAATAAAATAAAGAAGTATCCATCACTGCACATCCCAGATCTCACAGAGAAGAGGTGTGAATTTGTGATCATTCACTCTCCATGACATCAGCATCTCCGCGTGATGATGGTTAAATGTCCGTAGTTCTGTGAGACGACCAAGAAGACAAGCAAAGTGTTGAGGGTTATCTGGGTGGTGAAGTTTGCAGACTTTTTGTAGAATATCCAGCAGTGGTTCTTGAAGCCTTTCCACAGAATCTCTGTCCTTTATGTATTGTCGATCTGATTATGATTTTAAAGAAAAGAAGTGATTAGCAAATACATGCTCTGACACATTGCAATTATTTACACTGGTAAGTTAATATAAAAATATTCTCATATTTTAACTGGCCACTGACGTTCATACCTACAAAGAATATTTATTTTCAAATTAATATGAAACAAAAATGTTGCTTTAGGGTTTTCATGTCAGCTTCCAATTTCTAGATGGAGAAAACTTTCAACCTTCTCAAATAATGAAGTGTTTTAACTCTGCAATGTTTCACTGGAGTTCTATCATCTCTCCATGTAGTTCTGCACCAGAGTATGTCTTGCAATGCATTGCAAAAACTGAGCAACACCCTAAGTGCATGGAGATGTAGTACTCCTGGGAATTTAGCCAGTGGAGTGTACAAGCAGATCACCAGGGTGAGACCAAGCATCTTTACTCTCAGATTAAATTTCTTTGTTAGAAAATACTTATCTTTTTATTTTGTTCATATAGAAATGAGTTTGGATACTCAGATTGGGAGGAAAAGAGAAGGATGGGATTTTTGGTGTAAAATATTTCCTGAGACACACTGACTCAAAGAGTGATGGAAATGCTTCACCTTCCCATCTTTCATGAAACCTGATTTGGAAACCTCCCAATAAAGTCTGAAGACCTTCATTGCCATACTCGAAATTATAGGGTTTCCCAATTTCCCTCCAAAATATGCAGCTTTCCACAATGGTCAGTGGTGATGTGCATATAGCCACATCTGGGTTTTTCTGAATTAAGAAGCCTGTTTTGCTAAGCAGTGAAGAGATACCTGTAATTTTAAAAAACAAGTTATTTAAGCGGTTTCTTCCTTGTTTTCAAAACCAAATGGTATAGCAGGACATTTGGAGTTTGTATTTATGTGCTTGTTTTCTGATTTAATAACTGAATATACAGAATGAACATGCACATTCACTCCATGTAGAATCTAAGTTTTTACAAATCTCACGTCATTCTCGTCATGCTTTCTTTCCAGAACCAATAATATTTAATTTTGGGTGAGAAGTTACCTGGAGACAGGATAACTATGGCTGTGAGCAGTGCATATTCTTCCTGTGTCATCTTCAGCTCTCCAATACTTTTATAAAAATTGAACATGGGAGTTATGAATTCATCTGAGATACCTGTGAGAATAAAAAAATAGTTATAGTATGTCTTAATTATTGAAGCACTCCGGTTTATTGCTACACAGCAATTATTTCATATTTCATATTGACTGTCTTGGCAGGAGAAATCTGATACAGAAATCATGATGCAAGACAATTAGTTACAAAAGTGCAAGCACATCCTTGTTTGCCAGAGCAAACTAGGCACAGGCAAGCACTGGCAATTTCTTTTTGCATGGTTTCAAAGTCTTTCTTTCAAACAATTCATTTTACTCCGCAGGTTTGTCCATCTGGCTCTTCAGGACCAGTCTCATAGGTGGTTTCCTCGTTGCCTGCTGATAATCCTCTTTGCGAAGCAGACTGTGTTCCCTGTTCCTGCATTAGTTATACAGAAACCTCTCAGGGTGTATGGTTTAATTCCAGCCCAACTCTACAGCTAACTGCCTTGGGCAGTAGCTTCAGTTGTCTCCATAAAGACACTTAATTAATCATTTTATGTAGCCTGAAACTTTCATTAGGTCTAGGATTACCTGTAGTCCAGGATCATCTTGCTTGCAACTACTACTACTACCTTAAAGCATAAAATAATGTATTGCAAAATACAGAGCCAAAAATATCTACAATCCAGGCCTGTCTGAGAATGGGATCATGTGATTCTCTCATCAGTAGAAGCCTTTATGGGTTTCCAAACTAAGGCATGACAGTGGGACTTCTTCTTGCTGACTTTGTCATCAGATCACAATGTTCTTAGTAAGCCTTAAATTACAGATGCACTCCATCCTGCTCTTTGGTGTAAAAGAGAAGTCCCGTGACATCAAAATTATTCCTTTTTTAAATGATATGTGAGTCACTCAGAGCAGACACTAAACTATTGACAGCAGCTCTTGCAGCTCTGAAGCAGTATAGACATCCCAACCAGTGGTTCTGCAGCAAGAACCTTTTGGCCTTCCTTTTGGCTGAAAGGGTGGAAGCCTCAGTTCCTACAGATGAGGGCCATAGGATCTCTTGTAGATTTAATCTTAATTTTGAGCTTCTAGAAGTCTTTATAACTTGCTTTGAAAACCACATGTAATAATGCAGTTTTGAGTGTTGTGTACAACACAAAGCTGAAATCCAGGACTAGTGAAGTTTGGAGTTCCTCCAGTAGACAAAATTCAGACTGAAACTTAGCAGGTGGAACTCAAAGAGAGGAAACATTAAGTCACTTGACTCAACAATGAAATAGTCACATTTTGCTGTGACAGTGAATTTACTTCAAGCAATGGAATAGTTATGCATCCCAACAGTGAAAGCATGGTTTTGCAGGGTGTGGTTAATTTTCTTGCCGAGTCATGTGTTTAAACACATGACAGGAGCACTCTATATTCACTTCAGATTACAAGCCACAGATTTTGTTTCTGTGATGAGTTCAATATTACTGAGTCTAAGAATTAAGGGGCTATATATGGTGTGGGTCAGCTCATCCTGTAGAAGTTAGTAACACAGCTGGACCTTCTTATATTGCAAACAATAGTCATAGCATCTAAAGTGCTGCGAGGCTTATGTTGTTAGTCATCAGCGTTAACTACTTTAAATTTTGAATACTTGTTGTTGCTGACTTTTGGAGAGCCACCTGTCTCTCTCTTGGGTGGTTTTAAATGCCAAGGTTCCTTATATTATGTAAGCAGCACATATATATGGTACACTAAAGTCTTAAAGTTTGCATGAAAGTAGAAAAAAGAGAAGTAAAAAGCTGGGCCCTAAAGCAGAGCAAATGAATTCCTTTCACGGAAATGAGTAGCTCAGCAACAACATGAGAAAAATCCAAGACAAGCTTGATATTTTCAGAAGTCTCTGGCCAAGGTATTATGCCGCTGGGCACAATCATCTTGACAGGAAACGAGAAATGATAGGAAGTGGGCTGTGACTAAGACTCCTATAATTTGTTTCTCATATTCATAATTTGAAGGTTTTTTCTCTTTTTTCTTTCAAAGGTCAAGTCAGTTTTCAGCTGGATTAATTCACCACTTCTGCTGACCCCAAACTCCTCAAATCCTGTTGTTGATATGGCAGAAGTAGGATAAAAATGGTGCTGCCAAATAGGATGTGAAAAAACTAATTCAGGTCCTCACTGGTCCAAACAATACCTAAGCATGAAGTGAAACAATCCCTGCCCAGACAACTTAAAAGCTAACACCAAGTATTGAAGGGTGTTAAAAAGGGAGTTAAAAAAATGAGTATAGATGTGAAAGAAAATGAAATTACTGCAGAGAACTCTGCATTAGTGTACTGCAAAAAGAGAAGTAAAACCATAGAGATGTAAGGGAGTAAATAAAGGGAGGTTTGAGCAATGCAAGTGATTTACCACTTTCCCTAAGGAGAATAGAACTTGTCTTTCAACTGATATATGTCATAACAAAATGATGAAAAAAATCCGCGGAAAATGAGCAACTTTGGAACTAGGGTAATGGAATCTTTTCTCTTAGTAGTTTTGCTGTCATCCCACCCACGCTGCAGTTTCCCTGCTATTGCTTCGCCTTCCTGCGTGCACGTTACACAAATTGCTTTTCCGTCACAAGAGGGAGCTGTTTTCCAATGTGATTGTACACGCTTCGGTTTGGATTTAATGAGCTCCCACAGAAAGAAAAAAAAAGCAGGAAACGCAGGAAACGGATATTTATAATTTTTTTTTTCTTAGCTACTGTATGAGATGTTGCCACTTCAATTCAGATTATCAGAATAAGAATTAAAGCTGATTTGGTGCTTTAACTGGAAAGGCTAGAGAAGAAATGAGTAACATTCTTTTTCCAATGTCATTACTACAAGTTATAGCTCAAAAGTAAAAAAAAAATCAAATAGATGAAATTATATTTCTGGCCTCACTGAGAACAGAAAAATTAGTTCCTCCTAACACTCTATATTTAGATCAAACAAGAGCCCTGTACAATGCTGTCAGGCAGGCAGAGCTTCCTGGTCACTGCTAATAGTGCCTCCTTCCTAACTTCCTTCAAGAAGGTTTCAAAAACCTTGTTTCATGCAGCATTATGACAGTAAGAACATTCTTCGTATATCATTGGGCATTTTTCTGCGTTATACAGATTCCTACCTAGCCCAACTCAGCCACCTGCAGAAGATACTGCAGATAATTTGATTATTTCATTATGGTCATGCATGTCTCAAGCATGGTCAGTGGGAAATATAAGATTTACTGAGTGCAGCTTTGCAGCATCAAACTAGAGCAGATTTAAACCCATGAGCATTATTCATTCAACATCCCTTACTTGCACGAATTCATGTCCATCTGTAGTTCAAGACACAGCATTACTTTAGACCTTGTCTTTTTTAGAGTTTTGTTGCTATGATTTCTCTTTAAAGGTAAGGTGACTGATACCTTCATAAGGTTTGCAGTTTCAGGCCATGAATAATACCTGTTTAACATAATCCTGGAGTGCACGTATTTACTGTGATATCAAGTCAGTATTGCCAGCTTTTTGAGACAGCATTCTCCTATTTTGGCTGTTTCGCAAAACTGAATAATTAATATATTGCAAGAAGAAAGCTTGAGAATAAATGATAATTAACAGTAACTGGCACTGTGTTATTAATATAGATAGAGATCATTTTTTCTTGATAAATATTGAAGTGTTAGTGAATATGACACCAAGGGTATATTAGTAGCTGCTTTATGCAAATAAAATATTCTAATTACTCACAAACTTACATTTTATCTCCCACATTATTCCATCTACCAGAATTGCTTTTCATGCTGCTTATTAGCTGTCCCTTTTGAGCTTTTCAAATGCATCAGTGGCCCTTTAAACACCAACCAAATTCACCCCCTTGATGCTGAGTGCCAAACCAGAGGAAAATTGAGCCAGGAGAGAAGACACACCAGAGCATGAGCACATATTTTTCTGTCTGCCATTATCTTGTAGGGGTTAAATGGCCAGCTTAAATGAGACTCTAGCATGTGTTGAGCAGAACTCACAACCAGGTATCAAACCTCCATCTTCTTCAAAGCAAGCCATAGGACCTCTGTTAAGTCATTATTGCAAGCAAAGAAACCTTAGTTTTAAAAAACCCAACCAAACAAGCAACAAACCAAGCCTGTTAGGAGGGTGAAAATGACCTTTCCACATACTCTCCTTTAGCAGTGGCCTGAGTGCCTGCAGTCGAGGGAGAAATGTGGTCTGGCACAGAGTAGCAGCATCTGCACTGCCTTGAGCTAGTCTTCATAGGCATAGTTTAAAATAAGTTTTGACCTGAAAAAGCACACTTAGGCAGAAGGAAAGCAATTGGGTCCCTGACATCTGTTCTTGCTTTCATGGGTATAGACCTGTTCTGTAGATATGACGTAAATAATTTTAGCAACTTGATTTGTTCTTCAGGTACCTGGCACTGGATGCCTTGGTGTGGTAGATTGAGGAGGAAGGGTGTGTGAGCAGAAAAGCTCTTTCCTATATTTTGCAATTTAGAGTGATCTAAATTTCTAAATGCTTTGGGCAGTGTGCCAGTTTTGCCTTGAGTCACAGGATGATGTGTCTCCTTCCACGAGGATGCACATGACAGTTGGGAGGATTAGACACTTTGGACACGTCAGTGAAGATTATTTTGTTTCTGTGCACAAACTCCAGCACAAGGGGGATTTGAAGCACTACCCTTTCTCAGTAGTAATAACCAAATTATAAAAGACAAGGGCAATGGACATTATTAGGTACCCATGTTCCAATACCAAACTTTGCTTTTGATTGCAAGAGCGTCTATCCATACTGATGGGAACTCTGTATCCTACATTCAATGGCAAAAGATGGCCTCTTGCCAATGCTTTAAAAGTGGAGCTATTTCTCTTTTTTCCTTAGATCTGAGTGTACTTCGGCACCTGTAACCCATCCAGGAAGACAACAGAGTATTTCACAATGTCAGAGGTCCTGCTGCCAACTTAAAATTTGGGTCCAGATTCTTCCCTTTCTGTCAACACCAGTATTTTATTTCCCAATACTCAAATTCCTAGAACTAGTTTGTAGAGCAAAATGACAAAATAAAAAATCTGTCTTTTCATGACTACTGGAACCTGTTATCTTTAGCAAAATGAGCTACAAATGCTCACAAAGAAAAAATTCTGTATCTCAGCTCTGTTTTTAAAAAATACTGTACTGCTCAATAATGGGGAGAATTTGCTTTCAAAACAGCAGAAAAACTAAGCATTAAATTAAAAAGATTACAGCCTTTCACAGAATGAGTCAATCACAATATGGTATATGCATAGTAAAGCATCAAATAAGATGAGTAAATGGCACCAAATCTCAGTAACATTAAATAAAATCTGCATTTCTCATTTAGTCTCAATATTAGTGTGCATAGGAGAGGAGTTCAGTCACAGGAGCCCCTAATGTGAGATTTTCATAGCAGCTTACGGAGAAAGACCATCAGGGCTCAAACAAAGGCAGTCTCTGAGGTACAGCAGGACTTGAGCCACATGCACAAGCTGAGAAATAAAAATACACCTCATCAGCATGAGAATGAAAATGAATGCAGGTAATGCTCAAAGGTCATCACCACCAGATCTCTGACTTCTTTATCAGAAAAATAAAAACCCCAAACATTCCATACAATCAGATTGAGAAGGCATAAATATTAATAGATGAGAGCAGCTTCAAAGTGGACATGGTGACAGGTGACAGAAGTCTGGACAGCTTGTGACTTCTAGGCAGGATCACCACCACCCTCCTTGATTTTCTGGATACAGGCATCAAAGCTTGACAGCAGAACTTATGTGATATTCAGGCATTAGTCTGTACCTAAAAATATACAGACAGAAATTCTGACTAACAGCAATAATTTATGGCTGCTGGCATGACAATATTTAGGACCTCACTAGGAGCCATAAATAATACTGATGCTTTTTTTCTGTTTGTTACCTATAAATTTGATTTTTAAACTCCCACTCAGCCATCACTGAATTTGTTCATATGCTCTCTATTGTCTTTGTATGCTGCATTTAGCCTTTTTTGTTTCTGTGTTTATTTGTTTGTTTTCCACTGAGGCATATGGAAAAACAGGCATTTCATCTCTTCTGGCCATTCTTATCTCTTGGATCAGTCTATAACATGATAAGGGGCTGCTGCAGCTTTTAGTAGCCTTTGTCCTTACTGGTTAAGACTGGAAAAGATTGCTTACATTTCTACTATAATGTCATATTTGGTAGAGGCTACTGTGAAACCTAGAGCCCTGGTGTTGTGTCTTATGCCATGTAGGGGTGTAAACTGCATAATATTTAACATTTTTAGTATTGAATATTAGTAAGATTTTATTTTACTATAATTTATATTATATATTATTGAAATAACACTGAAAGCTGTATGTGTAAACAATGATAACAGAAGAATTTGGATGCCTTTCATTTTGTTTGAACTTTGACACATGAAAATAATAAGGATTTTAGGTACAAAAATAAGCTATTTCTGTAGTATATATTTTAAAATTATTTCAAAGTTTTATTTATTTAAAAGTTAAATAGGTCCAGTAGCAGTAATTAAACTACAAATGCAAAGATTTGCAAGCTGCTTTTTTTATTGTCATAGCCCCATTAAATGCAGCAAAGGAAAATCTTTTGAAGTAGGTTTGAATTTCCACAAAGTACAGAAATAAAATATATTGGAAAAGTTATTTTATTCTGTATGTTGGCTATTAATAGAAGATAAAAATGCAGTCAGCAGCAGGAAGCTGGATAATACATTATCCTCCAGTAATACATGGAGGGGGAAATTCTAACATCAGTATTTCCTCTTATGTCTTCAACTTGATCCTGGCTTGAGGGAAGATGTTTTAGAAAACCTCTTCCAAGAGCAAGAAGATAAATATTTCTATTTATACATGCATACACCTTTAAAAAGTTATTGTGTTTCATTTCTTGGAAACTATTCAGCCCAGATTTCTGGTCTAAGAATTTGCTTTTAATTTCCCCTGGAGGTTTTTCCCCACAATGGGTTTGTGCTGTTTTCCACAACAAAACAAAACAAAACAAAAACCCCACCAATTGTGGGAAATCTACTACATTTTTTGTCTTAAAATTCCTACACAAATTTCTTCTAAATTATTCTACACAAAATGCTTTTCTTTTTAAATCTGCAACATCACAGGTAAATAATACTAAGGCAGCATACAATGTAATATTCCAGCCAGTATTGTTATCATGAAGTCAAGCACAAACTTGCAAAATACAAAATTGCATCTCATCTGGATTCAGTAGTTGCAGAGAATTAACCGAATATTTTAAAATTATGACTAAGGAAAAATTATTATTATAACATAATGGCTTATGCAATGCTCTGGATTAAAGTATTTCTTGCTTTTGGGTTTTTTTTAATGAACAGTTGATATCCTGAACAAACAAGCTTCATACTCATTCTACAGATTAGAGAAGCTTTTAGTAATCACGTTGCCATATGGACTCATTTCTCTAAAACCTATTTTAATCAAAAATGTGGGTTATAGGCCAATAAAAAAAATCTCTTAATGAAGACATTTGGATTTGTGACAACTCATTACAGTTTCCAGGAAACATATCTGGCCTTCTTGGCATGCTTCTGTGTCTGCAGAACCTGGACCAGAAGCTATTTATATCACTCTGGAAGTCACTTTTTCCAGTCCATCAAACAGTACCCTCTTATAATCAATGAAAATTAAAGAGATATAAAAAACTACTGATTATAAATGAGTGTACTAAGCCAAAATAAATCCATATATTCAGCTAGTGAATTATTCTTGAGTATTCTGACTCCTTTTCAGTGAATCAAATATATAAGGATTGGCTTAATTTTGCTTACATCAGTAGTACTTTCTGAACTGAGTTCAAGTCCATTTCCATGACTAATATTGAGTTTACATGTTATTCTGTCTCTTCTCCTGATCCTTAAAAATGTCAGAAGTCAGAATCCAGAATCTATAGACTGAGTCTCTTATTCAGAATTTTTGATCCATTTGAATATTCACTGATAGGTATCTGAGGGTTGGATAAAGCTTTCTGGTCAATACAGAAGAAGGCAAAACATTCATTACTGCATTGGTGGAGCACAAAGAATGCATAATAATGTACAACACAACTTCGCCTGCTCTAAGGAACAAACAATATTTAGTCCCACTTGGCTTTTCAAATATTATTACTATTTATGTCTAGAAGTGGAATTTATCAGTCACTGAGCTTTTGATGGACCTTAAGAAGCAAAAAAACACACTGAGAACATGCTTTATTTATAATTATTCTATGCACCTTGCACAGTGTCATTCAGTTTTACCAGAGCAACCTAAGAATAGGTGCTTGCCTTCAGCCATCTTCAGTAACATCCTAAAATCTTTTTTTTTTCTTCTTCTTATAAGGATTGTCTTTGAAAGCATAATTACCAATATTTTATGTGGAAAATTTGAAATGGTAATAGTTCTTCATCATCATTCTTTCATACTTATCATTGGAGACATGCACAATGCTTATCTGATGTAGTATAATTCATAATAATTGCAATGTACTTGTAAAGAATCATTTAGCCTATGAACTTTAGACTCAAGGCTCAGTTAGGCTTGTTCTGGTTAATGTAAAGAACAACATTCAGATAAATCTATCTCAATGCTACTAAACAGTCTTACTAGCTTCCCAAGGGCTGAATACTGACAAGAGAGAAGTGCAGTGGTGTGGTTTTGCCTCATTAACCAAGACACCTACCACTGTTGCGAATTCTTTCTTCTAAAAGAACAGTGTGTCCCGTAGGGAGTTTCCTGCTGAAGATCTCAGCTGAACGGAGGAACATGGCTTCTACTGCTGAGCCCTTCAGCAAAGCAATCTGGTCTTCATGATCAAGGGTTTGGAAGCCTGAGGACACATTAGAGACAAGTCAGGCAGCAAAAGAAACAGTTCCACTTCTTTCTGACCTGAAGTTCCTGCACGTGAGGTGCCACACAGCTGCATAACCTCGATGCTGGTGTCAGTAGGGTTGCTAGCTGCTGTGCAGACATTCAAACCTGGACTTCAGAACATTACACTGAAATGAACCTCACAGAGTTTATGAGGATTACACATGTATTTCAGTGTTCATGGTACTTTTAGAGGATGAGAAAAGTGTGGTGCAGCACAACCAATAGTGAGAATTTTGTCTAACCTGATGTTGCTCCATAATATTTTCTGTCATGTTTCCCCAGAGCTTTCTAACTCCTTTCCCACTGCCATGCTGCTTTCAGTGCTAAAATGCACCTTCCTTAGGGACCTCTACCATATTCCCAGTGTTCAGTCTTAAGGTAACATGAACTTGGGAGTTAAAAAGATACTAATAGACTCAGATTTTCAGCACTTGTCCATAACACACTATTCAAGGACCATAAATATTGGTGCCACCAGCTAGAGAAAGTTATTGAGTGGGACTCACAATTCTGTGGATGTTATAACCTAGAAGCATTGCTAGAAAGGCAGCAAAGGGAATGAAGTAGTGTAGCAAGTGTTAGTGGTAATTTAGAGGCAGACTATTTGGCACTGCAGCAATATATAAAAATAAAATCTCTCTACAGACACAATCCCTTCTCTGAGCATTTTCTTTGTCAGTTGCTAAAGGGTGACACATCTTGGAGTAGCAGAGTTTGGATTGTTCTGTCTACTATTCTTCTGAGTATAAAGCACCTTTTCTTTACATGGTATCTAAACAATGTGTAGAAGGATCGGGAATTTTTAAATGGTCTTTAAAATATACACAAAGATTGTCAAAAGAAAGGTATGTAAGTGTTGCAATAACAAAATTTTCCCCAACATGCAGGATATACCTGGTAGTTTTTTAGTGAATTCCACAAGAACCTGCACATGACTGGTAGCCATTTCTGTTAAAATCAGAAAATTTCCTTCAGCGCTGAATTCCTCATTCAACTGTAAAACAGCAAACCAAATCTGTTAATTTTCTCTGACATTTTATATTTAAGAGCATAAAATACAAGAACTGTTAGACTGGACCAGGCAAGTGTTCCATCAAACACTGCAATTTGTCTGCAGTGTTATCAAAACCAAGTATTTTGGAAGGCAACTTAAGAAGTAGACAGTGTCTTTAAATCTGGAAAATATTTTCAAGATTCCAGGCTGGTATCTTTGCAGAAAGGAAGCTTGACAGCAAGTCAAACTCAAATCACTGCCTACAATGGCAATGGAAAAAACAAAGCTCCAATCAGAAAAGTTTAGATTTGATCATAGAAGTCTTATTATAGAGTTGAAAGATTTTTCATAACATTTAAGTTTGGTAAAGATGTGGTCTATTTGTTGACTGAATGGGAGAGATTCTGCCCCACTTTCAGAATACTATAAGTGTAAGCCCATAGTTTGCTCTACTTACTATACCTACTTATGCTGACTACAAATATTTTTTGCCTTGTAATTCTCAGTTTCATTATCAATATTTCAAAAATTAATTTTTCAATATACTTACTAATTTTTTTGACACCTCCTGGGGTATTTGTTGTTTACTGTATGAATCCATAATATAATCAAGAAGTTTCTGTTGTTCTGGGGTAAATTCTACCTTCTCCTATACTGGCAAAAAAAAAAAAGAAAAGCTTATCATGAAATGCAGTCATAGTAACGATGTAGCATCTATTGCTTTGGGCAAAAGCTATACATCTATTTTTCACCATTAGGAGACCACGGAGATAAGAGGTTTGCTTGTCACTGAGACTTTTACAGAAGTGTACAGCAGAGAGGTATATAATGTTTTTTAACTGCATAGGTTTGTGTGGTTAATTATCAGAAATAAGGAAACATTTAGCAAATAATGAAGTATGTTCAAGTTTAAATATCACACCTCAGTGTATGTGATATACCACAGAAAAAACACTGTAAGGATCTTACAGAGGCTTTACAGGGTTTTGTCTAAAAATATCAGAACTACTTCTGCACTCAGGGTATTTTCTTGACTTAATGAAAGATAGAGTTTCGATCAATGCATGTAGCTCCAGAGGGTTTTCAATACATTTTATTCCTTGTACTAGATGCATTTAACAAAACTTAAATCACCATTACTGTAAGAACTATTAAAAGAATTATCTTACCCTATATATTTTAGTTGTAGAGGTTACTTGTTTCACATCATGGCCTTCGTTGTCTTCATTGACTGTCTGATCTGGGGGCTGCTTCACATTTTTCCGTAGCCTTTTTGACTTGCACTGTATCTCTGTTAAGAGACCTAGGATACATAGTGCAACACAAAGCAATTGGATTTATATATGCCTGAGGCACTGAAGAGGTGCATAAACATGCCCGTGAATGCCCTTTACACCAACAGCCCCACTTACCTGTGCAGATCATCTCCTGAAGGTGTCATTATCTTTGGATGTGAGTCTACTGAGACAAGCTAGGCACACACTATGAGTATTCTAGCCCACGGGGAGCTTACCTGCAGAGCAAAACAGTTGGTTCTGCTGACCCAGAATCCACACACTGAGCATGTCAGGGGTCTTGCTTTGGACCAGAGTCTAATCTATTCTTTCAGGCAAAAAGCCCATTAGTGGTGGGAGTTTGCAGAAATTTGCCTTTGATTCAGTTTTATACAAGAGGAAATCCTTTCCTGTGCTCCAAGATCTGAACCAAAGTGCAATAAATAGGAACAACTGGAAGAGTGTAGTCAAAATAATGCTCTTCTGCTCTGATCCAAAAGAGTGATCAAGATGCAGCTGTTCTTATACAAAGGGCATTATATACTCTCAGTAATCTTTAAGCAATATTAGGTCTGTTGTGCAGAATCTTTGGAAAGAAAGCCCACACAGAAGAGGGGACTCCCAGGCTTTAGCCATTACTGTGTCACTACACAGGTAGACAATCAGCTGAAGACTCACGCAACTCAGACTGACAAACATACCTTTAAAATGTATTTAAGAAGTTATCCAGCTGGTCTTGTTATTTTGCTTTTCGTTGTATTAGAGGAGTGCATAAAGCCCTGGTTTTATTATAGAGTTTCAATTACAAAAAATGATTTTTGCATTTGTGGTTTGGGATTTTTTCTTCCTGTTTTTGTTTGTTTTGTTCTAGACGACATTTCAGTACCCTGAGCCAGGGAGGAGGCATCTTTGTGTGGATGTCATAAAAACTATCAGTTTCCTTGTGCTAACAAAAGAAAGGAACAATAGGTACCCTAAAAAATCTCTGGAAGACAGTCAGAAATCACAAATGAAAAAGAAAACACTTAAGTATTCATCTAAAAATAAACCTATCAGTACAGGACTTTTTCTTTCTTTCTTTCTTTCTTTCTTTCTTTCTTTCTTTCTTTCTTTCTTTCTTTCTTTCTTTCTTTCTTTCTTTCTTTCTTTCTTTCTTTCTTTCTTTCTTTCTTTCTTTCTTTCTTTCTTTCTTTCTTTCTTTTTCTTTCCCTCTTTCCCTCTTTCCCTCTTTCTTTCTCTCTCTCTTTTTTCTTTCTCTCTTTCTCTCTTTCTCTCTCTCTCTTTTTCTCTTTCTCTCTCTGTTTATCTTTTTATCTCTCTCTCTTTCTTTCTCTCTTTCTACTATTCTTCCCATTCTTCAGCTTTAAAAATGCAGAGCAGGAAAAGAGGCTCATTCAGTGAGCATATGATGTGGAGGAAGATACCATGAAACCAACGAATCTCGTTGGGAATGTTTTTAATTTCCTGTTTAAGCCCTATATAAAATGACCTACCTGAACTGCTGAGAGAAGAGGAAATTTACATGATTAAAATAAGACCTGCAAAGAATACCTTGAAAGGAGGGAATAGGAATGATGGAGATAATAATTGGTATCGAGCCATGTAATTTGTGGTGCCACACAGCACTATAGATTTATTTTTCTAAATTATTCAGTGCAATATTTGGTGCTGTTAATGGGCTTGTGCTGTTTTCCACCAGCTTAGGATCTGGTCTATTGCTTTCCTAGGGAAAATTTGCTTTACATTTGCCTTAAGCATTACGACAGATTTTTCTCATGCTTCTTGCTACTAAGTGTTACCTTGATATCTTATTCTGGCTCCATATAAGTCATCTGAAAGACTTGTGTGTGAGACGGGATGTCACTTTTTAGCTCAGAGATATCTAGGTTTCAATGGGTATTAAATTCCAGGAAGAGTGGTAGAACCTGGGCCTTCCCTAGGTAGACATTTCACACAAGAAACTTGCAGTTTAGACCCAAACGACAGCAAATGACTGAAATTGATGGGTAGTAATTTTGGTCTGTCTGTAGTTTGCACATAAAGGGCAGGAGAAAGATTATTGAGCAGCTGTGCCATAAATATTTATAATACTTTAGCTCCTTGTTCCGAGGGAAAAAAGAATCCACAAAGCTTGCAATTACAATCCTACAAAATGAGTAAGTGAAACAAAGTTCAAGGTAACCTTTTATTTCCTAGTCATACTTTTTCAAATAAATGCCCCACACTACTAGAAGTTTCATGTTTTACTGTCCTAGACTGCCTTGAACTAAAAGCAGTTATACGACACACTCCTACTTTAAAGCCATTAAATGGTGCCTCGTCAAACATCCTCATTGCAGTGCATTAGAGCACACTTATGGTTAAGTCATGAGCAACACAAGATACCCCGTGTTTCCATTGCAGAGAGAGAGTCAAATGGCAGCAGCACCCGCTGGCTTTTATTTCTCTTATGCCAGCTTGTGAAAATGATAGGCCAGTATGAAAGTTTCATGTGGTCCCAGTCAGTATTATTTACACTGACCTGTTTGGGTTTTTTTTAAGCACTGGGTTGTTGAGTTTTTTGCTGCACTGAGTGATTCAAGCTATTTTGAATCCTCAAAATTTTGAAGCGGTGGATCGGGGTGAGCTCCACAGGGGAGTTATTTTCTTCTGCAATGCAGGAGTTCTTCCATCAAAGTGGGGTCTGCTCATATATTTCTGTATTGCACAAGAATATGTCCTATCTCAGGATCTTTGCAGCCTGTTCAATTTGCAGAATGGAAGATTAATTACATTATGCTGGCAACACCTTCGAAATATTGATGGAGTTTATTGTTTCTCATATAACCAACAGTTACTACAACATCTTCTTATCAGATTGAAGGATAGAATATATTAAAAATTCCAAGTAAATTAATTTCCTGTATGAACCTAAATTGATTTCACACATATGTGTATGCTAAAATGACTGGAGTCATCAAGAAAAATAAATTGTAGTCCTGCTCATGGAAGGCAAAAGAGCAGATGTTTACAGAGCGATTTCAGGAGCCAGCTTACAAAAATAGTGCAATAACTCAAAGAGGAGCTTTAAACATGTTAAAAGATGCACTCCAATATCCCCATTGTTCTAAGTTATCCAGTCTGAAGCTCAATAAGATCAGTCTGAATAGAATATTTGTTTTAATATGAAACATTATTAAAATCCATCAGGTTAATTTCTGGAGACCTATGTGTCTATATGTAAGGCAGGAAAATCTATAGCACCATAAGAAAAGCTAATGAGACTATAAAAAAGGGCTAGCCCTTACCCAGCTTTGCCTGATTGCTGGGTGAGGTCTGGGAACATACATTTGGCAAATCCACAGAAACTTCCTGCTAGCAACAATCCTGCTCTTTTCTTGTAAATGGCATTATGTATGTGCCAAAACTTGGACTTGGCCAGCAAGAACTTGACTGGGGGGAGCCCCAGAAAGAGTAGGAAAGAAAAGTGCCAGGATTTTCCTGCTCTGGCTTCCATAACGCTGCAAGCCCCTCACTCCTGAGGACTCTTCCATAGACTCACTTCCCCTGCTCCTTCCCACTCAAGCAGACTAATAGCTGACATCCAGTGCAGGTCTGACCTTCCTTCACCGTTGGCTCAGCTCCTATGCCCTCACATCCCTGACCACCAATTAAATCCCATTGCTTAAAAGTGCATTTGTCTTTCAACAGGGCTTGGTGCACAGGCACGGCCGCCCTTCCACGTGTCAAATGACATCTTTTATAACTTTATAATCGAAACCAGACCACTCAAGCAAATACAGAATTCAGTGCACACTCTGACTAGATGATGCAAATACCTGTATACATACATTCAGCCAACATGCCCATCTGCTTGCATTTCCTTAGACGGCACTCCTGGCATTTTCTCCTCATGTACATGTCCATCTCACAGTTGCCTCCATTTTTGCACTTGTATACTGCATTTTTTGTGATGCTTCTTCTGAAGAATCCTGCACAAAACAGCACTGATGTGGATGAAAGAGAACGCTCAGAAGCAAAATCATCAGGGTGAAGTTCACCTCCATTTGCACTGAATTTTTTGAATGACACATGTTCTGCCCATCAGTTTCTTTCAGTGCCTGGATGACTACATTCTTGATACTTGTACTGACAACAGTGACTAAGTCATATAATTTAATAAATGAGCTCAAACACTAGACATTAGTCCAAAGTAAAGTCCCGGAATTGTGAATGTTGGGAGAATTCAAATCCAAATCTGAAATCTGCCAGTAACAGGCTGAGCACCAGCACTAGAGCCATAGGGTGATACCATACAAATAGCCAGTGAAAAAATAATGAGTCTGTTAAGTCTCTTGAGGTACAGAATGTGCAGAAAGAGATTGAATAACTCTTCACCCTCCCCTCAGCTCCTGGTAGTGACAGAAGCTCATGTACTGGTCTGCTCACCCATCCCTAAGTTTAATAAGGAAGATGCGCTCTATCTACCTATTGTGCATGTGGCCTCCACCCCTGTTTACAAGATGCTCCAGCCTTATTCACTAAGTATTGTCCACTTTATGAGTTAGGTAGTCACCTAATTTCACTTGCACAGGCAGTTCCACTGATATCATCACTGGATTCACTCAAAAATTGCACAATAATCACTGCAAACAGCAACTGATATGAGAAACTGAGAGGACCCTTCCTAAGTCTGTCCAAATCTCCTATTTGGCTGCTGCCCATATGTGAGAGAGGTACTGTGGGCAAAATGTGGGGTACACAAGATACTTAATGTGATTAAATAAGGGTCATCACAAAGCAATAGAATCTTTGCTGTCAATGATTTTCCTGAAGGTTTAGTGTTATTCACTGTGCCATAATAATCTCCTTACATTGCCCTTCACATGGCAGAGATTATTTAGTATCGGCTACAGTGGGAATCAGTCTTCCTCTCCATGTGAGGACAGGTTTCTGAAACAAACTCCTTGGAGCTTCTGCTGCCACATCACTGATTTATACAGTGCTTCAGACTAGAGCTTTGTGTACATTTATATTAACCAGAGCTATTCAAAAAGCTTTTGCTTTCTTATCACCACTGCCTGGCACAATAAAGTTATTGTTTTCCAACCTGGCACTCTGATGCTTTAAAAGGGGGACCAGATAAGAACCAGTCTCCCACACTCAAATCATGGAGCAAATTCAGTTGTGAAAGATTGTCTGTGTGTTTGCAGAATTGTGCATTGTCAGATGACAATTTCCCGAATTTGACCCATGGTTTTATAGTTGCTTAATCTCTTCCAAGCACCCGTGTGTAGCAACCAGTAAAACAATTCCTCTACCTGGTCACAAAAAGTCTGGCATTTCTCTGAATCTTCCATAGTTCCTGCTTGAAATCTCTTCCATGCTGTCTGTTTTACTGGCTGCTCTTCTAACAAATGCATGCGGTTGACTGGCATCAGTCTCTTTTGAAATGCAGATTACTTAGAACCTCCAGAAGCCCCAGGCATTATTTTTATTCATCACTCACATGGTCTTAATACATTACCATTTACTGGTCAGGGAAGGGGAAAAAAGCCTGGATTTAAGCTGTAAGCTCTCACTGCCAGTTAAAGACAACTGCTTTATATAATTTATAGTTCTGTTTGTTAATTTTAAATCCTATCGTGTGTGACACATTAATTAGTAGTAAATGCTGAAAAGCTCTGCACAAATATTTATAATATTCTAAAATGGATAGATCGCTTTATCACTTAACCTTTTCATAAGGTGTGCATTTACTTCTTCATAGAGAAAGAAAGAAAAAAACTTTAACAGATTATTTTTTTAAAGCTATGTAAGAAAGAAAAAGGAAAACCATAAACACAAAAGGTAGGAACAATCAAGATTCAAGCTGTCAAATACTTTCTCTTGAAAACAAAAGTTTTTAAAAAGTGAAATGATGTGAAATGAAAAGTGAATTTTTTTGGCAAAACCTAGTTTTAACCCTATTCTTGCTTCAGCTTTTTTGTGAAGGGACTGTTGAATCATTGTCTTCTTGAACAGACTTCTTTAGAAATAAATTTTAAATTAGCTTTTAGTATGAATGAAATTTCTGTATTTATTATTAACTACTAACTCAAAATGAACTTAAACTTCTAGAAATACTTTTATGTGACTTTCTATAAAAGCAGGAGTTTTATTATAATTTAAAGATAAGTCAGAACCAGCATATGCAAAACTAACAAAGGGTTAGTAACCCCAAAAGCAGAAGGTTTTTTTGGTACAGTCTAATTTTCATCTGATCTTGCCAAATTACAAAAAGCTCATGTTGGCTGGAAATGTTGAATTTGCTTTGTTCTCAGATAGTCATGAACATAATTAATTATGGTAGAGCTGCTCCAGTGTTACTGATGCTGATTTTTTTCTTATGGAAATTATGAAAGTTGAAGGCAGGCACTTGTAAAAAGAGTAGATTAAAGCTTTGGAAGTGTCTGTGTTTGGCATCCTGATGAGTTTGAAATCTAAAACTTTTTGAAGTTCACAATTGCTAACAAAGCACCTGCTCTGCTCTGTCAGACTGTCAAGACATCTTCCATTGTTCCTTTGCCCCATGCCCCTGTTGGTGTGAGGAGAAGATTAAAGAGGAACCCTCCTTTGCTAGACAAATTCTAGCAAATTCATGTGTGAGACACATCAAGCAGTACAGGAGTGTTTTGAGTACTGCAGAAACTCCTACTGCAAGCCTGCATGGAGGGACGTGTAACTTGCTTTTCAGAGTCATAGAATGGCTTGGGTTGAAAGGGATCTCAGAGACAGGGGCTTTCTGTTTCAACAGAACTTATTCTGTGTCTTTATTAAACAAGCAGGACATTATGTCACACTTGTTCTGTAACACCTAGCAATGGCCCTTAAAACACAGTATAACTATCCAGGCTGAGGCTGTACCAGAATGTCTGATGTCAGTCTGCAAAGATTGCTTCAGAAATGGTCTCCACAGTAGCAAGTTTAAACAGTGTATTGCTCCTTGTGCTGTAAATATTATGCAGAATACTAATGAAATAGTTCATACATATTTGTTAATGGATGGTAATGTATTATATAGTGTATTATAGTATATTACATAATATACTCCTGCCAATATCTTCAGATGAATATTCTCATGAGGACAATAGATAAGATCCTAATATTGTTCCATCTGCCCAAGAGAGAAAACCAAAGAGAATGGAAAGTGTTGCTGAATGCATTACCCAAAAAAGAAATTTTAAAAAATAAAATTAGCATATTCATCGCAGAGGACTGAATCCCATAAAAATATGTGCAAAGCTTCTTCCTTTGAATGAGAACATCCACTGTATCAATGGAGCAGAGGTGCTGCAAGGTGAGCACTAGTCCTACAGAAAGGGACCTGCATATCATTTTGAGCACACATTGAGCATGAATTACCAGTCCTGTTGCCAAAAAAGAAGGGATAATCTCATGCTGAGGTGCAAGGCACAGACACGTGAGGTAGTTACGCTACTGCACTGATAAGAGCACAACTGAAGTACCGAGCCTAATTTTGGTCTCCATGTTTTGAAGGTAATATCCATGTGAAAAATTCCACAGATAACAAGAATGATCAGGAGATCTAGAAAACATAGTATCTGCTTTGCCTTGTCAGACAGAATTACTGTTCTCAGCATATCTCTTTACTGAATCAGCTGGTACTTTAGTCACCTTTAAAGTTTATTGTGGAAACAGAATCCATTATCTTAAAGTAATACAACTTTTACTATGTTTGATCATGGGTACTATTCTTTGTAATTGATGCTGCAGTCATGAAATAGAACAAAAACATAAAATAGATTATCCCAATAAAGCAGTAGAATTATGGTTACATAGAGTGATTCAAACTGAATCAGTAGGGAAGTGAATGTACTTTTTCTTTCCCAATGGGTTTTAGCCTTAATATTTACCTGATAGCTTTAACCTCTCTTCTAGAAACATTTTATACATATCTCAACGTTTGTGATTTTATATCTTTGAGAAGTTTCTCACACATTTAATACTGAAGCTAATAAAGAGAAGGAACAGCTTACTAACAAAATAAATGTATCATTACTTGGAACAGTCACATCAAAATTGTATTTAACCTGGTTTATAATGATAGCATTATTATTTTATCAGTTTTTGACTTGGAGACTATTCACTCAGACAGAAGAAATAAATGAATCTCTTATTTATTGGAATTATTGAGATAAACTGTGTGAGCCTTGACTATATTCTTGTTTAGAGTGCTCGATTATTGCACTCTGTTTTTTCCTTACAAATGAATTTGTGATAGATAAAACAAAAGCCCCAGATTATATCCAAGTCCACTCTATAACAGTGAATTCCACATTAAGATATTTTAGAAATTTGGTACTGAGCATGCTCTAGTCTTTATCCATAAAATAGAAATGTTAATGAAATGTTTATTCACAGAACAGGATGAAAAAATGGGGCACTATTTTTCTGGCCATAGTGTACCTCAGCCTCAGGCCATAGTGTACCTACTCCTCAGGTATAATAGTTAACATAACCTCATGTCCCTCTCTGCTAAAAGATCTGACAATCATGTTTACCATAACTTCAAAGATTTTCTACATCACATTTATCCTGATAATAATATGTGAATAATATTCTTCTAAGAAGCAAGATATTTGTCCTGCAGATACAATCTTCTACCTTAAGAAGCTCCCTCCATAGAGATAGGAGCTGCCCTTAGAAGAAAGTATAGAAGTAAAAATCCTTTCATTTCACAAATCTGAAATATCACACACTCATCATATCCTTTGGGAGCTGGGGGAAAGAGGGTCCCAGGGAACAGCCTGCAGGTAGAGGCTGACAGCTTTTACCTCCCTTCACTGTGCACTACATGAGGCACTTGGATTGGTTTTAGCTATTTTCTAGGGCAGCCTAGAGCTCAGCTCCCAAGGGGCCTCCATGGGCATGTTCCTTCCACAGGCAGAGAATGGAATGAACAGCTTCCACAGAGACCAGAGCCAGGCTTCCAGTCTCCACAGAGAAGATGTCCTTCAGTTTACCAAAAGCTAATGGTGCTCAAGAGCCATAGCTTGACTTGTGATGCTGTATAACCCTAGGGCAATGGTAAGACACTGCCAGTCTGTCTTGGGGAAAATACAGAATAGGGTACACAGGATCCAAATGAAAATCTCTAAAACGTTTAATGATTTGGATAAAATTAACAAACTCAAAAAACCTAAGAAGCTTCTGTGCCTATTAGCTGAATTGTTTTCTTCCTACCTTTGCATCCTTCACAAGTAAGGGCATTATAGTGATACCCAGAGGCTTTGTCACCGCAGACCACACAGAGCTCTTCTCCTTTCACTCTTCCTGTGGAGTGACCCAGTCTAGGCTTTTTGGCTGCAGGGATATCCATTATCTCTGTCTCCCTTGTGAAAAAGGTCTCTGAAGGTAACCTCCTGAGTTCATACATGCCAGGGGAATACCATTCCTCATGCTGCGGAGGGTAGAAGCCTAGGTTGGAGTAATAAGGTGGCGATGAGATCTGAGGCTGAACTTGGGGAAATGGCACATTGTTGTACTGTGCATAAGGTGACACATCTGCCTCTTGCACTGGAGAACTCATTGGTTCTGAAAGGACACCTGGAAAATAATAATGCAAAACCAATTTCTATTACTACCATGAAATTTAACTTATCAAAGAAGTTTCCGCTTCCAGACATCCATCTCAAAAATTAGGTACAAAGATTGCATTATCTAAACTCAGATTTGCTACACAAATACACTGCAAGAAGTTTCAAAAATAATTTATTCATCCTTACACAGTCCTTTATAATTGGTGGAAATAACCAGTACTGGCACTTACACTAAAAAAAATCTTGAAAAATATTGTGCAGGTAACAGTATAATTGTTCAGTTTACAAGAAAGAGCAGCCCCACCCCAGAGAAGTTAACAACCCAGATTAGGCCTAAAAGCAGAATGGAAGAAATCCAAACAAATGGCAAAAAGCCCATGGAATTGGCAAAGGCTATATCAAGATTCAAACATTACATTAGTTTGGATTTAATTCTGAATGGGTACATCAATGCAGACAAAACCTGCACTAGAGAAAAATGACAAGGCTTAATCAGAAGATTGAAAACATGAAATAAACCTTCAAGAAGAGCCTGAAATAGGAAGGTGAGGTCACCAGAAAAGAACAAGAAGATATTCCTACTGTAAGAGGTGAAATGCAACCTTCTCACCATCCAGCCTCCAGCAGCCAGCCAGCCTCTGCAGCCTGGTCTCCTGCCCCTACAAGCCTGTGCCATTCAGTGCAATAGAGGAAAAAAGCACCTCTGCAAGCCAGCATTAGTCACCTCTGAGCCAGCAGCAGACCTGGCAGTGGCACAGGGAGCAGCAACCTTTCCTGTTAGGATCAACATGGTATCTGGAGGTTACCTCCACCTTGCTCATTAAAGAGCATATTTAAAATTGCAGACAACTGAACTGAATCCAAGCACAACAATATCTAGCAGTCCCTGGATGGTGTAGGTAAAATCAAGTCCATGTCAAACAACTGAAAAGCTGAATTGAAAAGTTATTTGCAAACTATTTATTATTTTTTGGGAGACAGCTACATCTTGCTGTCTCATGAAAATGCTGACTCAATTCCTTCAATAATTCCAAGAAGAGAGTCTGAGAAAAATAGTGCATATTTCCAGGAAGATGACCAGTCCAGTTTTATTTGAATCAACAGCAGTATTTATAAGGAAATAATAAATTAATGTTCATTGTTGACTATCACTTAACAGTGCTTCAGAAGAACTCCAAAAACATTTTTGTTGACATAAAATTGGTCCCAGACAAGTGTTCTTCTTTTGTGAAAAATCAAAAACAATGAGGAAATGCTAACAGTTAAGAAGATGGAACATCTGTAATGACAAAAACAACTAAAATTTATAGTGGGGGGACCCCTCTTCCTGGTCTCACTTCAGTTAGTGCCAGAAATGAACCTTTTAATTACACCTGGTTTTCACTTTCAAGGTCTCACACTCTTGCTCTGCAGCTTTCTGCCCTTCCTATTTTACCATGCTGCAGAAGCCATGCAAGTGTATTGGGTTTGTGTGGTTGCTCTATTATTGCTCACAGCACATCTCTGCCAATAACAAGTATTGAGGTCCCACTTCCAGAATAAGCAGCAAGATGTGTGTCTGGAAAAACATGCCACAAAACCAAATGAGAATAATGGTGCCCTTTATTACCAGCAATTACCAGTTTAATTATGGTTGCATTTCGTTGCTCTGGAAGAGGCCAAGGCACCAAGCGCTGCAGTGGCAGAAGCAGAGTAGCAGAAGGCACTCCCCAAATCCAAGATTATGCCATTTAAACAAAAAGCATAGACACACAGAGGGCATCTGGGGACTCTATGAAAGAACCTGGAAGCGACATTACAGCTTCATGCTTTGGGTGGAAACTGTCACTGATACCTGCCAGCCACAGCAGTGACAAAACAAGTAAAGGGTGAGGACAACAAAGATTTGACATCCAGTATAGATTTAATGAGTGGTAGGTCTTTAGCTGTATTTACCTCTTGTTGAGACTGCTGCTTATGAAGATTGGTCAAGGTACTTTGGGTACAAAAGCTGGGGTCAGTTGTGGGATACACAATCATTTAGTCTCCCTTCAGAAAGGAGTCTGCTCACTGTGGAAACCTAAGATTTCGTTTACTTGTTAGCAATCAGTAATTGAATTTGCTAAAAGAAAGTGGGACAATCCCAAACTGAAAAGGAAGAAACTGTTGATTTTTAGCTTTCTGCCATACAGAGGAAACTCCACAAAAGCTGTATACCAGTCTCGAACTGCTTGGGGGGGCTCTGAAAGATCAAGAAGAGTAGGCAACATTCCTTCCACAGAAAAAAATCTCAGGGCTACTAAAGAACTGCAGCATATCCTGAGACAATACTGGGGGTTTGTTTTAACATCTGGGGGTTTATTTTAATATTTAGAGCCATCTGGGTTACAAGTATGTTTAGAAAAATCTTCCCAATCAGTAATTCTACTCTGCTTTCAAAGGAAACAAAAAAAAATACTAGTCTTAATTAATTAAATAGAGGAAAAAAGCCAAACAGCTGATATCACCTACTTTTTCCTTCTGTTAGACACAGCGTTAAACAATTTAGCTGAACTGAGTCCATGCTCAGCTCAGTGGAAGGGAAAAAGAAAAATGGAACAGATTTGAGAGAGACTGGGAGAACATGGTCTTGTTTTACGTAAAACAGACTGACAGCTTGAACTCTGGGAAGTCCTCAAAGACCAGTATGATTTTTGAAGATAATTAGGTTGCAACTGTGTAGGTTTTCCAACTTTAGCTTGCAGTTTTGAGGGGTTTTTGTTTGGTTTTGGTTTGGTTTGTTTTAAGTAGACATGAGCATGATGTACCTGTAGACCTGGAGATGAGAGTCTAGACCAAATAATTTCTTATCAAAAAAGAAAAGTAATCTTATCTTACCAAGCGGAATGTACATAAGCTTTTCTCCAGATATATGTAGAGGTGTGGACGGACTGGTCTCATGCAACTAAAACGTGAGCAGCCCAGTAAAATCTTTGCAGTTGCAGTACTATTATCAGTGAAAGTGAAATCAGAAAAGAGCTCACTGGACTACACCAATATTTTGTTTGTGTGGTCTTAAATATTTTGAAACATTTATCTCTTTTTCCTTGTGGAAGGATACTTTTCAGATTTTGAAGGAAAGGGTATTTAAGTATACAAAAATATTAAGTTACTTACAGCTGCAGATGTTTTCTATTTTCAAATCTTATATTTTGTAAATAAGTGTTTTTCAAGTAAAACTTTTTACAAAAGTATTGAAAGCTTACTAAAAAAATAGTGGAACCTTCACATGCATATGATCATTGTTTCACCAATATTTTTCCTATTTGCAGCTGAAACTTATTAGAGTTTTACTCTGTTACTTTAAATTTTACATGGAATATTTTACATGAAACATCAAAAAATATTTGACTTGTAGAAATAGTCTTTGCAGGAATAAAGAAACTGTTTTCAGTTTGCAGAATTATACTGAGATTTTGTGTAAGCCAAAGATGATTTTATGCAGAATATTACAGAAATTACAATGAGACCACATTTTAATGCAAAAGTTATTGTTCCACTAATATAAAGTGCAACAAAGAAAACTAAATTCTAAGCAGGTTGAAAATATGAACCCCTGGCTCTCTTTCACTATTCATGAAGGAACATAATAAAATAACAATATTCAGAATTAGGTAATTCAAAAACCATGGCATAGCCATTAGCAAAATCCTGGTTTAATTCAGAACAAATTATTTGCATATCTTTTAAAATCAATTGGTTTAAAAAACCTAATAGCATCCTACAATTTCAATGAAGAGTGCAAGAATAGATAACAAAAATGCTCAAGTGAGAATATGGCAATACTCTACCTCAGGCTGTGCTCAGTCTGACCATTTCTTGACGAAAAATACTTTCCTTAAGGTGCCTCAGTCCTCATTCCCCTCTCTTTTTCTTTTTTACCTCCTAAAGTCTATATATACATGAAACTTCTTAATTCTGCTTTGTCTGTGCTCTGTTCACTTCTTTACTGTGAGAACTTTCTTTAAGATTAGAAAGGAGTGACACAGACCAGAGGTTATATAGTTTACTAATTAACTCCATTACAAGCGACTTGTTTGTAAATGCCGGAAACAATGTATGTTCCCAGTGTGGATTTACCTGGATAAAATTTGGTTACCAGTCTGAGGGGATGCTTCCAAGTAGCCTAGCCATTATATTTTTGCAGCTATTGTTGTTTAGTTACAACAAAATTTTGTATCAATAAGTATTCTGTAAGTTCAGGTGGCTCTGTGCAATAGATTAAACACTCCAGTACTACAGGAAGCGGGCTTTTTAAGAGCAGAAATGTTGCATTCTCAAAAGAAGGCCAAAGTGCTCAGACCATTGTGGACACACCTGTATGACAAGATAGAACGGTTTGGGCTGGAAGGGACCTCAAATATCATCTAGTTTCAAACCCTGAAATAGGAAGGGACACCTTCCTCTTGAATAGGTTGCTGAAAGCCACATCCAATCTGTCCTCCTCATTAAATTTTTTACCCATATTGCCCCTCTGTTTGGTTTGGCTCTCTTAAAAATTATTATGCTTCCAATGTTTTCTGTTTTAATTTGTGCTGGTTTGTTTCTTTTTGATTTGGAGGTCAGTTATGAGCCTAATTATCTTCTCTGAAGGGATGAAGCCAGATGTTGCATCCACTGCCAGGTGGTGCTAAAGACAAGAAGTTATTTAACATATCTTATGATCTTGAAGCTGTTTAATCAGTTTGGACACTTGATCCTCCTAATTTTTTATTACTATTGTTTATTAAAAAAAACAAACAACCCCCCTCAAAAAAAACAAACCCAAAACCCAACAACCAAACCAACAAGAAACCAAAAAAGGCACAAACCAAACCAAACAAAAAAAATGCAGATTTACCTAAAAGGAGTCAGACTTTTAGGCTCCTCTTAGGCACTGTTCTGTCTACAACAATTTTCAATGGTATTTGGTTTTTTTTAACTTCTTAAACTAAGAAGTTTAGAGTGCTTCTTTCCCCCCTTTGTTATATGCCTTATTTTTTTTCTTATTCTTCCTCATCCCTTTCAATACAGCTTTTAAGAGTGTTCATTCCTCTCAAAAACTTCTTTCCTAGCTAAGGGACATGTTCAGTGAGGGTGGCATTCCTTGTTTAGTTATATTTTAATGTCACATTACAAGAAAACATTTTCAGGCCATCAAAAATACTTGAAATACTTGAAAATACTTGAAATAGGTCTTCATTCAAACTAAACATATAATTTTCTTTCCAGATTCTTAGAAATAATTCCATTTCTGATATCTGAGGTTTCACACTTAGTATCTTGCATACTAGTAACTTCTACATAAGGTGCTTTCACTGAAAATAGAATGGAGCTAGCTCTTTAGAGGCCTGCTACTTACTTATCATAGAAATGATTGTTTGAATCACATACTGTACATTTCAGGTGCCACACAAATATATAAGCTTTCTAAATCGCCTGAGTTGAGAGTCAGATAAAGAAAGGCAGTTTTGCAGGAAGAGAGGGTGGAAGGGAAGGATCCTCACTCTAACTAGGTTAAAAGATCCTTCCTTATTTGCATTTTGAGGCCCTTTTCCTAGGGACTCATAACTGCAGAAGTGATAAGCTATGGTTAAAACACACCTAAAATGGCAGCATACAATTTTCTTCTAATGAAAGGTAGGAAACTTTTTCCTGAAACCTTCTGCATATAGAAGTCTTGAGCCTGAGGGTGTAGAAGTGCCCTGGAATTACCATGGTGATGAGGCTCAAAGCACAAGCAACTCAGAACTGACATTTCTTTTGAAAGACCTGAACCTGGAGCTAATGTTTGGAGATGCAATTAGATTTGCTTCTGAAGGTCTAAAAACACTCTCCCCGTAGACCGAATAAATCATAGTGAAAGCAAAATGTGTTTCCAAAGTTTTTTTTACAGAATGTGAGTATGCATCTTTGAATAAAGGAGCCTAGTTTGTATAAAGGATAATGTTTTCAAGCCAGCAATTTTTCACTTGTGAGCTGCAATGTATGAAAAGACCTAAAAGAAACATGCATTATAAGGACCATCTCAAAGAAAAGCTTTCTTCCTGTTTTCTGGGGTTCACAAGTTACTTCTTGCCAAAACTGAATGTCAAAAATTGCAAATAATTTACAAAGATAAAGAAATGAGAGGCAAAACTATTTCCTACAAGTGTTTTGCAGAGATGGAGTAATATTTTCACAATGAGTAACTTTCACTGTGCACTCGGTTGTATGTTATTTCTGATTGGCTTTTTTCCAGATATACAAGTAAAAAAGACACCATATTAGAGTGACACTCCACAAAACAAAAGTCAGCTTAAGTGAAACGCAGCAGGAGCGCTGAGTTTTCTTCCTAATGGGACCCCTGATTCAACTCCTTAATACATTACTTCTTTCTGTTACAGAAATGTCAGTTTGAATTAAATCTCCATTGTGCTAAGCTCTGAACACCTATAATGAGAGACACAATCCCTCTTCTGAAAGCTTCACAATTTGTAAGATTACCCTGTGGAGGGAAAGTATTTTATATTCATATTCTTCCTTGTATTTTCAAGCAACAGTTACTATTATTTCTTAAAAATAATGGAATAAGTAATGAAAACTTAGATATTGAGGGGAAATCTCTTGACAAAAACCTGAAGTTGCTCAGGTATGCAGGAGTTTTGAAAGATAACTGGATATAAAGTTTGGCACCCTAGATTTGAACATGATTCTCCTCTCTGTATATCATGGACTGACATCAGAATTAAGAAGTAGCAAAGGAGTTGTTTAGCTGTTAGCATGAATTTTTTTTTTAACAACTCCAAAACATTTCCCCAACCAAACCCCAGAACAAAGAGGGATAAAAGCCAGTAACGCACAATAATGGAGTGAGCTCTGCTTATCATTAGTTTAGCTGTATGGAGCCAGTGGTCTGACTTGTAGCAATGATCCGGGCTTGTAGGAGCTCTGCAGCTGGAGTGGCTCTGGGTGTCAGTCCTTCCTTCCATGCCCCAGACACTACTTTTGTTTCAGACAGGTGAAACTGAAATGTGTTTGGTTTTTCCAGCACTCTAAAAGGCAGAATTCTGGTCCTCTTTGGACTGTAAACTTCAGAAGTGTTGCAGCATTTTGTGGGGTTCTGTATTGTGTGTGAGGCCCTCAATGTATCGGAACTCCCTCAATGAAGGAGCCACTCTCTTGTCAAATGAAAGGCTAAAAAAAAAGGTATTCTCTTCTTTTTTCTTTCTTAGCAGTACATATATCAGAAAAATATCTTACCCATGCTTATAAAATATTGGCCGAGAATGTTTCACTCATTAACAAACTCACGCCTTGAAAAATTTAGTGGAACTGGAGCAAGGAGAATCTTCCAGGCTGCTTTATAAATATTCTTGTGCACTGAAGTTAATAGGATAAGTTTTTAATGGCCTTAATAAGCCAAAGATTTTAATTAAGTGAAATTACTTTCATACATTTGCATAACATGGCAATGCCAATACATTGCACTATAATTTCAATGCAGATTAACTGGAAATATATCTGCTCAGCTTGATTTTAGTGACTCACATGAAGGTAACATCCAGCCCTCATACAAAGGTCTGGTTTTGCCAAATGATCTCCAGTATTAGAAGAGTGTCACAAAACAACCTACAGGTTCTGCTGTGAGCAGTGATGAGAGCAATAATGTGCAGGATTACATTAACACCAAAGATCTATTGTTTGTTATTCCTTTCATAAGTACTGAAGATTCAAGAAGGTTGGCATGTTTCAACTACATATCCTTGACTTGAAACTTCAGTCCATTTTCTTCTAAGTTTCTGAATATAGGACAGCTTGCTATTTCAACCTAATTTGGTGACTTACCAAACAAATGAGAACCTTCAGCAAGAGAAAATCCATCAGCACTGGCTAGCTGATGATGTCCTATTAAATTCATTTCAGATCCCATTTATTCTTCAGTTCAGGAGGAATATGCTGATTAAACAGGAGATTGAAAAGATGCCCTGAAACATATGAAGCAAAAAGAATATTTAAGGCAAGATAACTAACTTTTGTGTACCTAGTGTAAAGCAGGATGCAGGAGGTTGTTTCAATATTTGCTATAACAAACATTGTCTTGAAATTACAATACTTAATTCAGCCTTTAAATAAAATGCTACATCCAGCCTGTTCGGTTTCTTTTTCTTGCTATGGCATATTTTATTTGCCCTCTTTCTGTTCATTTTAAAATAAGAGCAGCTCATGCCCAAATTTATTCAAATATTCAGACAGCAGCACTGGCCTGACCTCCCAAGGGCATGCTGCCCAGCCCCCCTACCATGCAACACCAATTATTTGCTTTATTTTTCACCATCCTTTCATCATTTCATTGCTTTCACTTACTGAAAAAGTGTAAGTTTATGGTCAGATCAGAAGAACACAGACAGGAAACTTGAGTTTAATTTCTAGGGACCAGCTCTTTATCTTGTCTTCTGCAATTACTGAACAAGATGAATGGTGACAAACACAGAGAGCCAAGCCTTGCTGATAACTGGGCTCACCCATCCGCTCTCTGTGGTCTCAAGCAGCCGCACCACTCTCACTTAGGGAGGCTGGGAGAGGCGTGGAAGGGGTTCCAGATTGCACTTGAGGCAGGACCAACATGGGAATACAGCTCTCCAACAAGTACATGCCTCAAGGGCTTATGCAGACACCAAGAGGATTCTGCATAAAGTTGACAGCAATCTTGTTTTCCTCTGTTTTAAAGTCTTAATTCTTCATTTGGTTTTATGACTGTGGGACTGTCCCTGGGACTGCATTTCCACTCACTGAAGGCATTTGAGAGTTATAGCCCAGTCTGCTTCCCAGAGAGGGCTCAGCATGTTTCTTGAGCAGAAATGAAGTCATCTGACAAAAACGTGAATGCTGCAGGAGGCTCCAGTGCTGATCAGGCTGGGAAGCAGCTAGTGAGAGTGGCAAGCACACTCTGTAATTATATTCAGATTTGTCTGTAAGGATTCATTAAGTTATTTTTTAACATAAACAGAGGCCCTCTAATTAGACAGATGCGTTTTAAATGTCTGCCCAGAGATAATTTAAACAGTTTACTTAGAAATGTCAAAAGCTACTTGTATCACAGACCAGATAGGATTCTTGAGGAAAATCACATGTAAACAGGCTCAAATCTAACACAGAAACTTAGTTTTGCAACAGCAGAAAAACTCCGTGTATCTCAGATGGGGTTTGGCAACCAGCCAGCCACCCCACTAGGTCCACGTTACTTCCAACCATTTTATTCCCTTGCTGCTTCGTTTTCCAGCGAAGTTATCTGCTGAAATCAAGAGGTGGAGCTACCCACGTGGCTCTAAGGTCTTAAAATTCCTGACAGACAGATTACTCATGAAATACCCATGGACAAACCCTTGGGATGAGATTCCTCTTACAGCCCAAGTGTTCTGTGATGGGAGAAGACAGTGGCACAGTGAGCACCATTATAATGGCCAGCAAGAAAAACACCCCTGTTTGAGGGCCTAACTGAAACACCCAACATCAGCACTGGGATTGTGAACCTCTCTATGTTCATACAGAGCCCAGAATTTATCTTTGTAGGGAATGTTGGAAATTATATCAAAATACCTTAAATACAGTCCCAAGAAGACACCTATTTAAAAGTATTTACTGCCAATAAATTTCAATGCATAACTTTTTAGCTTGTAAATTTTTTATTCTGCATCCTGCTAGTTTGTGCTGCAAATAAAGAAGAAAGCAGGCAAGCTATGTTTCTAAATGCTTATAAAGTGCTTGTGTTTTTACAGCCTCTTTGATATGCCTATTAATTTCTTTCTTGTGCCTTTGAGGACATTCCATTTTTTAACATTGTATAATGCCCCTCTTTAACTTCAAGATGGACTCCTTAGAATCTATTATTCTTTGCATACACACACAAAAAGACCCAACCCTTATATTATTAATACTGCCTTGTTGATAGTAAGAATCTTGAGGACGTGTTTGTAATAATCTGCACTATTTTATTTGACAATTACATGTAAATTACAGGTTTTGTAACTCTATGCCTCCTGCCACATAAATTTTTGTCTGGATGGATTCAGTTCAAGCCAAATATTCATGACGATTTTACAATTCCTAACATTTTAATACTTTATTTTTAATATAATAAAAGACATACAGTAAAAAAGTATAATACAGTAAAAATACTTTTTAATATATCCAGCTGATGTAGACCATTTACTAGATTTTCTGAAGGAGATAACTCCCATCTTCTGGGTGTTTCTGCAAGGCACAAGATCACAGAAATATGTTTTCCAATGCCAACCTTTGGTACTGTAAACTTCACTGAACACCAAACTCTCCATGAAATACTGATTGATATTTGGCAATGATTTTCTCCTGAGTCTGGCCTTCTGTGAGCTATCTAACTCAGATTTACCCATATAATTCATTTCACATGTATTTAAAAGCATGATTCCCAGCTCTAAGACCTACACGAGGTACAGAGTACAGAGCACTTAATCTACATTTACTCCATATATTGTTCAGTTCTGGGAAATAATGTAGGTCACTATATTGGACTGGTACTCCATCCTGAGGTGTAACAACAAAAACAAAGAGCATCCAGCATTTAAAAGCTGAAATAAAGGCAACAAAAGCATAGAAAATATTGCTCCCCAAAATAAGAACACTTCAAGAGAAAAGAAGAAGAATTTAATAAATTAGAAAGCTCATTTTTCCAAATAATTTTTAGCTTTTTTAAAAATAAACCAATTTACTGCAACACCTCTGGAGATTGTTTTCATAATCTAATATTAGATATAATATTAATAAAATAATAATCCAATATTAGGCCAAAATATACAGCAAAGAAAAACAGAAACTCTGTATGTATGAAGTAAAATATCTGCCCAACTGCTTGAGATTATTGTCCTCAACTGCATGTTAAGAGCTCTGAATTGCATAAAATTTTATTACATGTAACCTTTAACATACTTCAAAACAAACAACGTGTGTTAACATGTTCTATGTTTAATTAAGAAAATTTATATGTATATAATCATATATAGGGCTTGTTTTTCCACTGTATGGGTGTATATACATATTTATTCCAATTTCTTATGGGATACGTGTTCACTGAGGTACACAAATATGCATGTGTACACAACTGGGCTAACCACTGAACTCTAGGTTTCAGCTTTTTTGTGGGCTCTTATCTGTGCACTACCCCTGACCTTGCTGTGGTCAATAGCAAAGCTTTCTCTGGCTTATGAGTAAGCAAAGGCAAGTCTCTTACTGAAATAATTAAAGTTAAATCAACTGAGATCACTGAAAACAAAATCATCATGGCCCCAGACTTTCAAGTAATGCAAAAGTACATTTGATCATCGGAAATGCTCCATGACAGATTAATTGTGGTTTACCTTCAGAAGAATAACTGAATCTATTTCAATTACTCAGCGAAGGAAGATATATCAAAGCACATGCAAAATCTTTCAAGAATATTAGTGAATATTTCCTTCCATTTGTCCTGTAACATTTTCCTATTCTTCACACATCTGACTGCCTATTGCTCAAAGAGAAATTTCAATAACATCATTAATCTATGGCCCAGTCCAAACATTGTTAACATCAATGGGAAGACAGATTCCCATTTCATTCACAGGCTTTTGATGCAGCCTCACAGCCTTTCTGCGAAATATTTAATGCAGTGCCTCAGTTACTTGAGAAGCTATTTTATTTGCTTACCTGTTTGTTTTAAAGTGTATCAAAGGGACCTGAAAGCATTAGGAAGATGCATGCTCTCTATTTCCAGCCTGCTGTTCTCAGGTCATTTTGGCAAGCACAGCACTACAGGCAACTGCACAGAAACTGATGCAAAATGCAAGCAGCCATGCAAGCAAGTTTGAGAGGCAGAGGCAGGACTAGTGCTACTCTGTTTATTAGAAATTTTCTGTTACATTTCTTAATATGGAGTTTAAAATCAGAGCAGGAAAGACACATGACATAGAAAAAAAAATATAGAATGTTCCTACTTCTTAATTCTGAAGCAAAACCAGGTATCTGAGTCCCAAGTAGAACTGAAAACTCTATGAGAAGCATCAATGACATTTCTGTAAGCAGGTAAGTAACTTCAAAGAGTAAGGCCAGCTTCTGACTCTACCTGGGATTACTCCAGTACTAAACACCATTTGTGTGTTTCTTGCTTTCTCCAGCATATTTCTCACATCTCACCTGAAAAAACCTGCAAGCCCTCTATTTCTAACTTGGTTTTGGACTGCCTTTTAGACTTGTACACTTCCAGTAGAACTCCCAATCTCTAGGTTCTCTCTAACACAAGCAATAGCAATAAAAATAACAAAAGTGAAACATGTTCCGCCACAGTTATGGTTTTCTGAAGACGAATGAGTAGCAGGAACACCCAGAATAGAATTACATTTTCTTAAAAACTAGCAATGGATTCAAAGGGTAATCACATGAAATTTGAAACCCCCTTTTATTTTTCCTACTTATGTGAAATATGTGCTAAAGTCTTCAGCTTTGGAAGATGCACTTAGAACCTGTACACAGAACTGGCAAAGAAAAAACCATATGAAACAAATATAATTTTCCCTTTCTGGATTTTTCTCTGTTCTCTCATTAACCACATAGAAAATATTTTCTTTTTCTAAATGGATTAAAAAAAAGAAGAAGAAAGAATACCCAAACAAATACAATTTCAAAGCTAATGCACACAATTAACTAGATAGTGCTATTGCAAGAAAGTCTCAATATCAAACTTACACCTTCTGTTTCAGCGACACACAGAAATTAGCTTTCTAAAAACAGATTTCAACATGACCTTATTTTTCATTTTACCGTTTTTCCCAAGGGGAATCCTTACTATTGAGACAGTTTTGCGGATGAAATTACTTCTTACATTATTCTTCACTTTAATTTTTTTTTCTGATCAAAAATCCATTAACATCCACTAAATAATTCAGGTGATAAAATCACTTTTGTATTACACAACAGCAAGAGCTATCAGTTTAAGGAATTATTACTTACTGTTCTTTTCTGGAAGACTGCAGATGTCAGGATGTAAGACAGTTCTGCACTCAGTTCAGTATCCTAATGATTCTCACATAGGAACATTTTTGTTTTGTTTTTCTGTCATGTTTAGCAAAAGCCTGTAGTGATAACACAATGAATCAAAGCTTGGGTTTATTGGCTCAGTGCCCTAATGGACAAGGATTACTCATTAACAATTCTTTCTTTGCGAAACTCTCCAAACATGGGCTGTATTAAAATGTTGTGAATTTCAGCTTGACCATCAGCACCGAAATTTGAGATGCTCATTAATGCTCAGATCGGGTGCAGAGGGGAAGTTAACTCAGATAGTGGGGTGATAGTACCTTGTTGCTAATTATAACACTTTCCTTGCACATGTACATTCTTATGACATCCTCAGCCTCCTTGTCTTTCCCATCCAAAGAGCCCAGATGTTATTCCAAGACATAAACTTGATTTTTAAGTTTTTCTGTTATTTTTCACACTTTTTAGGGAGACTGAGAGTTACACTAAGTACTGAAGCAGAATAGGCAATAAATTACAGCTTCACAGGGATGTGAGGACATTAAAGTTTAATTCCTATATCTGCAACAGCCCCTAAAAAATGCAAAATTTTGATTTGGGCTCATCATATAAAGCTTTAGACAAGAAACTGAGACCCCTAATTTTAAATCTACCAGACTCATGCACTAGTTGTGCACAGGGGGAAGAAATTGGTATCTGTAAATGGAAAACCACATCCTTGAGTGGGTTGAGCTGTATCTGAATATGCTGATGTGCTGTCACTGGCAGAAAGGGGACCTTGAACTACCATATCTCCATTTACCCTGCAGAGGAAATTAAAGTGAAGAGGAATGGATAGAGGCTGTTTTATTTCAACATCCCACCTACACAGGAAGCATAATAATTCCCTGGTTTGCATTGCTAAACATACTCAGTGAGCGTGAGTTGATCTGGCAGTGGTACTGAGACAAATTTCAGTCAGAGAAGACTACTGACAGCATCACTCATGGTGAGTTCATGATTGCCACACAGTATATGATGTCCATCCTCCCCTACTGATTTGCACCATCTGAGAAAGATTAAATACACAGGGACATAGGCTCTGCCTTCTGCTTGAGCAAAGAGAGGCACTGGCAACAAACGCGGTACTTTCTCTGAGAAAGGAGAGAGCTGCTGGCCCTAAAATTACCAATAATAAAATTCCTTCACTTTGCCTAATTTTAAGAGAAAAAAATAATACTTTAAAAAGGTATATTAATCCTCAAGCTTTTATCAGGGTAACTCAAATTATACGTTCTCTGTATTTCTCATGAAAATATAATTAATAATGAGTCTCTTTTATGTGTTCTGTGTCTTGCAAGTTCACCTGGTAGCCACCCAAACACTCATGGTATGACAGATTTCTGAAGAGAGCAATGGGAGAATGATGCCATAAAGCTATCCCTAGACACTAACTCCCAAGGGACAACTGTTTCCAGAGATTTATGCCTACAGCTCATTCCTGCAGGCAATGTACATATGATAAATACATTTAAGGCTAAGGCTCTCTCAGTCCTCATTTCTGACTCTTAGAACACCATCTCGCTTCTGTAAACAATGAGATTTCTGACAAATTCACATTTAGCAAAATTGACAAAGAACTTTCAAGTAAGAAAATTGTTCCTAAACAACCCTACCCACAGGAGACAGGTGGTCTCTTCAACCAAGCATGCCAGCTATCTGTCACTTTCCACTATATGTCCACTGCAGTGGTGCCTAGAAAACACATTCCAACAAAACAATGTTGTTGGTCATCCTGAGGCCAGCGATGGGTTTTGCCCCATACAAGGGGAACAAGCAGAAGTGGAGCCAAGAAGTCCAGCAAATATATTATGTCTCATGGAGCTTTCAATCTCTTGGTAAGTTCCAAAGATCTGAAATTTCTTTTTCATCATTCAGCTTCCCCTAGCATTGGTGTGATATAGTTGATGGCACAGAGCAATTGCTTTTTAGAAGTCACTAGAGACTAACTTTCAATAAATGTTCTTCCTGAAAAAGCATTTTCCTCTGTTGAATGTTGCTTGTCAGAAAGCTAAGAGTTTAGCACAAAGGAAAGAGAATTTAATTCCCCTATTCACCAACATATTTGTTGCATTAAAACATTTTTCCTTTCCTTACAATAATAAAGAGGCAAGTGCCAAAGCGATGCTTTGTCCTCTAATCAATATGCTCAAGATATATTTGGAAAAAGCAAAGAAATAATTCACATGATAAAAGAGGAGAAGTTGCCTGTAGCAATGACGTGGCATTACTGGTTAAAGCCAGGTGTTCATATTTATTGTGGTTCATGTATAAATGAGAATTGAAGAGAAATGAATTGGAGCAAATCAAATATATCTTCTGTGGGGTTTCAAGAGATTACATACACAGCATCAGGGGAGAGAACAGAATGAGGAAATATTCAAACAGATACTTATAAATGGAATATCTTCTCTAAGATAGCATTGCATTCTATAATTTTTAAAATTTCAGATTATCTGACATCCTGAAAGTTTTCCAGACAATAGTAACATTACCTCTGTAACTGACAGAGAGCATGTGTTCTCCATTGCATCTATGCCATTACCAGTCCAAAAACATGTTCAGCAACAAAACCAGGGATGTAGACAACATTCAGAGCTAGAAATCTGTCTGCCTAGAAAATACCACTTCATAAACTTCACACTCCATTAAAGAATGGGGGTGTTTGTCACATGTCATTTGCTCCTCCTCCTGCCTGGAGTCTTCTCTCCACTGAAATAAATGCCATTCCACACTTTCACTGATAGGGTACCTCATGGAAAGGAAAGACAAATCCTGGCAACAAAGTAGTTTGCCATCAGATGTGTGGATGGGAAAAAGCTACTACAGAAAGTGATAAGGGGAAAAGAAGAAAAAAGTAAGTTGGGTGTTGACCTTCAACATTTCCTTTTCTCCAAATCCAAATGAATGCATCATCACACATTAAAAAAATTACAAAAATAATACACCAACAAATAACAAGTACCTGCTCCGTTTTGCTCAGAATTTTTTCAAGCAGCTGAAAAGCTTACTGACTACTCACAGCCAGTTTTCTGGAGCTCCAACCACATTGTACACATGAAAACTGTAGAACCATTCAGGTTGAAGAAGACCTCTGAGGTCATTGAGTACAACTATCAACTCAGCACCACCAAGTTCACCAGTAAACCGCATCCATAAGTGCCACATCTGCACCACTTCTGAATACCTCCAGGGTTGGTGACTCAACCACTTCCCTGGGCAGACTGTTCCAATGCCTGACACCCTTGTTGCCTGAAAGAAAGTTTTCCTGATATTCAATCTCAACCACCCCAGAACAACGGGAGGCAGGTTCTTTCCTGCATTAGACAGTCATTACCACAGGGAAGGTGAGGATGAGGAGCTAAAGCCAGATAGATCTCTACCAATGGATTAATCTCTCTGTTCCCCAAGATGCAAGGGGAAAAACCTCCTGTCCTGCCAGTGGGAGAACACACCTTCTTGACCTAGAGATTCCTTGGAACACCTTGGGAATTGCAAGAAGGATTAGTTCTGGTTTGGCTGAAAGATAAATCAGCTTTTCCAGCTGGCACTTGGAGCTGTCAATACCCTGAAAACACCTGGGCAAAATTTGATCTGACAAAAGATCCAATTTGCAGCAGTCACAATGAATGAGATACCTTGGTCCTGTGTTTGTTTCATTGGACAAGGGACGGGTGTCTTGACAAAGATCTACTTGTGCTCAAAGACTTCTTTTTGTCTATTCTTACAGCTCCCAGAATGAATGGTACTGCAGACACCTAAGAGATCGTGTGAACTAAATTGTGCCTCAGCACAAACCATCAGCTCAGAAATTGTTTACAAGATGACCATAAACAGTTGCCACTAAACAACAGTCACCCTCAGCTCTTCTTTCATCCCTGTGGCACACCTTATTTATCATTGTTACCCAGAGGATACACATCCTCTACACCATTTTGGGCCACTGTCTGTCTCCTCAAACCACCCATTTCTTACTGTCAGGCACCCTCACCTTTTCATTTCTGGAAAGATATCCGAGATTAACACAAGATTACAATAAATTTTATCATCTGAAGATAATTAAGCAATCTTAATAGATATGGTTGTTTCTGTACAGGTTAAAAAATTGATAAGGAATGGATGCAAATTTTCAGTAAGTTAACTCTAATGCCTGTTAATCTTTTTTTTCACCTCCTGCATTTCAAAAGTGGAGGAATAACTACTTTTAAGATTAGTTTAGCGTGTTGAATAAGTCTTTCATTAATCACAGTCTCTTTATTACAAGTTGCTCTCTGATTACTGGGTTTCCGAGAAGGGCAAAATTTATTCAATAATCTTATATTTTTCCCGATTAAATAATCTGTCTTTGTCATTCCCATATTTTAAGTGGAATGTCATGAAGGGTGAAATGACCACAGAACAATCTGACCTAAGAGGGGGAATTCCTCCCTAGTGACAGGCAGTTAATTGTTAGCCAGCGTGCTCTAGTGAGAGCATATGTGTAGGATACCAACAGCTGCCTGGATCCAGGAGGAGTGCTGATGATATGTGGAATCAGCTACAGCACCAAAAGTTAAGTTTCAGCAGGGGAAACTTGGTCTACTTCCCTCTAGCTGACTTAACTGAAATTTCAGATGTGTTTTTCTATTAATAACTTCTGGTATTCCACATTAGATTATCTCTCATTATTTAAAATTTTAATTAAGACACTGATATTACATGTTCTTCCCCACCCTTATCCCCTAATAGAGGTTACAAGTTTACAAGTTCCTGAAGAAATTACAGCTTTAAATTAAACATGTTGGTACAGAATTAGCTGATAAGAAGTTCTTCTAAAGGCCTTGGACTAAATATATACTTTTTTCTTAGCATTTTTTTCTCTTGACATTTTGATGTTTTACAGTGTGATAGTGATTGAGTTCAATAAGGGTTAGCCTTCCTTTATGTAAATATTTGGAGAGATAAAATTGTTAAGAAATGTTGATCTATTCCAGTAAATGGAAGTACTGTCTTTTCATTAATAAGTAGTTCTCTTAAACTAAATGTCAAAGGTGGCAAGTGAAGTATTATTAATAAATAAATATTAGAATATTTTTAGAGGGGATTTTAAATTGTTAAAGTAATCAAACTAATTAAATTCATTCTGCAAACATTTAAACCACTACTTTTTTTCTCATACTTTGTCTAGTGTCAAGGAAAAGACAAATGTTTAAAAGGACTAGTTCAGTAGCTAGTAAGAAACTGCTTCTTTCGGGGGGGAGAGGAAGTGTAGACTAGACATCATATGAATGAACAGTGTAAAGCATTGGAGGTGCAGGATGAGCTCTGCTAATGCAATCTGGTAAGGCAGAGCCACCATAAACCCCTTAAACCCTCAGTTCTATAATTCATTGTTCTAAAGGAAGCTCTACCATGCCCTGCAGCATTGCAGGCAGATGACTGCTCCATTAGTCATTGAGAGGGAGGGCTGAAGATCTGCCATCAGATGCCCAAGAGGTACCCAGGGCAAAGCCTGGGGGAATCTCCCTATCCTGTCTCAAGAAGTTCATGACCAGCTGGGGAAAAATGGGAATATTACACACTCAGCAGCTGATGGAGATGTCATTACATCTGCCTTCCCATCTAAGAGAAAGGAGAACATCAGATTCCATTGTAAGTAATACTACAGTGCTCAGTTTGGGGGAAGCTGCCTTCTTCCTTTGGCAAGGCAGGCACTTGGTCATCAGGAAGGAGAAGGGCTGGTCCATGAGGGGATAAAACTGGAGCTAAGGACAGCTCCACAGTACCTGAGGGGCCAGGGTGCTGATAGCAACAGGCCCAAGAGAGGCAACATGGTAAATCAGGATAAGGGGCCGTCTAGGCCAAGAGCAGCAGGAAGAGGCAGGGCCAGATGCAGGTCTGGAAACACACTGCTTGCAGCATCAGCCCAAGATGAGCAGATAGAGATGAAGATCTCCTCTTCCAGGAGGCAGAGCAGAGGCAGGACAGCATATTTCAGGCTACAGCTTAATACCTACAGTCCACCTGGGGAAGAATACACTCATTATCCAGGACATGAGAAGAAAATACCAAAAACACTTCCAGAAACTTAACACAAACCAAGACTAGAAATCCAGTCTTGAGCTTAAACAGCATCCTCAACCCACAAGCAAGGCATGTAGGAGGCTCCAGATGAGGCTGATTAGGTATTTTAAAGCATATTAGTACCTCAGGACCCTAATGTAGAGCAGCTCTCAAAGCGTTTATTGACTCATCCTTGTTGCCTAAGAGAATTTAGACAAACAATGACCATAATTATGATCACTTGTAGCAGGCAAGAGGAGTAGCAGCAGGACTAGACCTTCAATGTCCAACTTGACAGAAAATACTGAAATAGGTCACGAGTTTAGCTAAAGAGTACTTAGGACTCCACACAGCTAAGAAGAGATGAAAGGGACTGGAAATTAGGTAATGTTAGGTCCTGAATATAGCTGTTTCCAAACTCAGAAAAGCAGCATCATGTACCAGGGCCCACGTCACTCTGATTGTGCTCTTAGTTTCCACCTAGTAAAGAGCTGGTACTAAGGAAAGGAAAGGATTTGAAGATCAAGGAAAAATGTGGTCATTGGAGTGAAAGTTAAAGGGATATTGAACAATAGATCTTAGAAGAATTAGTTTATTTTCCTCTCTTTCCTAATCTTCAGTTGACATCACTGCATTCTAAAAACAAATTATTTCCCTTTCCAGAAGAAAGAAACTAAATGTAGTATAAAGTTTATTAAATTTAAATAACACATATCAGGAAATGGAGAGGTTACTTATCTCATAGCAGCATTAGCTTGGGCTCAATCTGAACAAAAGCTTCATTTATCAATATCTAATCTGAATACCATTTTTGTCCAAAATTGGGTCTCATCCCAAAATATGGGATCATTTGCATTGGCAAATGATCCCTCATTGATGTCAAATCTCACTTGGCTAATGTATTTCATTTCCCCACCTGATCCTGAAACACAAAACATATAACAAAACCAGAGTAGATTACATGGGAAGCCTGTCTAGTTCTGTTTCTTGTCTTTTGTGACCTCTCTTGCAAAACCTTCACAAGGGAGGGAATCGTACAAATCTGTGAATTTTAGCCATTAACTCTTTCTCTAAGTAGGTGTGTAAGATAAGAAAATGTATGAGGAAAAGGAAAAAAAAATCTATTTAAAGCATGGCAGTTCACCTACTCAGCAACTTAACCAGCAACTTAAGCTGTTATTCCTCCTTATGCACTGGCTCCTTACAAATATGGAGCCAAATTACAGGTTTCTACCCTTTCCCTTGAGATTTCCTCAAAATTGCCTCAGGTTGTGGGGGACTGTGCCTAGAGCTCTCTGAATCTATGAGCCTTCCAACAAAACTTGTATTTCCCTTGGTAAATGGACTTGCCTACCCAGAGAATGTGCTGTGTTCATAAGGAGATGGCCCGTTCTCAGCCAATAATCCATGGTGGAATAAGTCCTCGCCAGCCTGCGGGATTCATTCCTACATATCACAGACAATTGCAGCCATATTTGTATGTGTTGGACATAAAAACTGGTTACCACAATGGAAATGGGGAGAGGAAGGTGTTGTTATTACAGAAATACCAGCTAGGAAGTTCTTCAGAGAAGTGACTGCATTGAGCAACCAGCCCTGGTGTTAATTCTTTTGCTCAGCTGGAACTAGCAAAGAACTGGGTTCCAACAGGATTCAGGAGCCTTTCTACCAACCTATTTGATGTACAGAGCTGCTTAACAAAAACATCCCCAGTCCACAAGAACCAGCCACCATGTAGCATGGAGAATACAGTTCTTGTTTCCGATCTATGAAATTTGAGTGAGAAATTAAAGCAGGACAATACCAATAATCTGAGCTGCTGTTCTGGTTATCATGAGGACTACAGCTAAATCTCAGCTGCAGCAAAATTACACATGAAATTTTTGGGGAGTGAAGCATGTATATGTCCATGTGTAAGTGTTGTTATTTCTAGTCAAAGAGAAAAGAATCTCTGCATGTGATTAAATTGACATCACCAACAACTGAGGAGCAAAAGTCATACCCTATTCTTTTTCCACTTGTCTTTCCCCATAATAGCTGCTGCTGATACACTCAGCAGCAGAAGTTGATGGAAACATCAACAGTACCAAATACTGGAATAACAGTGTGATTATTAGATTCAACTAATCTTGTTCTAATATTAGTAGACTGATTACTTCCAGTATGTAATGTATACCTCCAGAAACTCATCCTCATGTAGACACAACAACAAAAGGGATTCCTTTTGTAATATATGAATATTACCCAGATAGAAGCAGATTATTCTGTTTCAGATTGTCTCACTAATGTGCAGCCACTAAACATTCATACTGCCAAATAAAAGATTAATTAAAAGAGGAGGAAAAAAAATATGCATGTAGCAACATTAGATTTTCAGACCAGAAAACATTTTTCTCCTGCATATGTGATATCAAGCAGGAGATGTACATAAACCCTGAAACTGCATTCTTTTTTTCTCCACATCCAGTTCACTCCAGAGAGAGTAAAGGAAGAATATGATTACTCTTACCACTTTCAACCTAGTTCAAGGGTGGCAAGTCAAAGTTAGAAAATGTGAGGGAACTGCTATTTCCCTAGTGATAGAACTACTGTTCAAAGAGGTGATGAACTGTAACCTTAAACTATGCAAGACCTTTATGTCACTGCTATTGCATGATACTGTGTTTATTCCAAGATTTTTGCTCTGAAGAAAGATCAAGTCTTAAATCTTTTTGGAAAACTGGCAAAGCATAACCTTAATGTATTGTAAAGCTGATCTACAAATGGAATTTGCCAAAAATATGCCCCTCTTCAAACATTAAAATTATAAAATAATAAATTTCCTGAGAAAAGGGGTAATTAATAAATATCAGAGATTTTAAATAAGCAGAACAGAAAAAAATTAGTACTTCAAATTTCTTACAACTCAGAGGACTGTGGTTTTGTTCTTCATACTTTCTATACTTTTTAAACTAGCAGAGTTGATACCCATTTTATCCGTTTAATCATTGACTTGTTGCTTAACTTGTCTTGTTACCTAGGCCTTTTAAAGTCAACAGATAATAATATGAAATAAACAAAACCTTTGTCACTTATTCCTACATCAAGTTTTATGTAACTCTCCTAAATATGAGTTGCAATAGAAACCTTTGAACAGCATGCCAGTAAAATGGACTGTATTGCAAAGAAGCTGATAAAATCTTGTTTGGAATATCATCAATTTATTCCAGGAATTAACTATAATTAACCAGATATTTTAGGCTTCTTGAATGTAATAAATCTCTGTTCTGTTAATATACTGTTCCTTGCTTCTTCAGGTGGAAAATCTTGATCCATAATTGCCTGGATACAGTTTTTTGAGATTAACAGTAGAAGTGGGCAGAGACACATGATTTCTCTAATTGGAATGTCAACCAGCAGTTGCTAAAATGAAATGAGACCTTGACTGCCTTTACACCTGACCTTGGATGATTCCAAGGCAATAACAGGGATATGCAAAAGCACTCTTTTCCTGTACCTGTGCTTGATCTCTCCACTTAATTTCATGATTCAATTGTATTATAGCAATCTACTTCCCAGTCCAGAGTTTTAGAAATTAATTAAAAATTTGGGGTGTCTCCATTCTTTGCCTTTAGAGGATGGATCATAACTCCACAGACTTCAACATGTTGAGGACTCATTTGGAAGGATATCATGGGATATGGCCCTGGAGACAAGAGAGGTCCAGAAGAGCTTGTAATCATTCAAAAATCTCCTCCAACTTAAAGAGCAGTCCATTAAGTCCATTAAAGAGCAGTCCATTAAAGAGCATGAATTCAGATATTATGCAGCCCATATGGAGGAACGAGGAGTTTCTAACTAAAATCAAACATAGAAAAGCAGCATAGAAATGGCAGAATCTATGTTACAGGATCCAGGAGGAATACAGAGCATGCAACGTATGCAGAGATAGTGTTAGCAAAGTTAAAGCCCATCCCATTGCATATGGCAAGAGCTATGCAGGACAACAAGAAAGACTTTTACAGTTGTATAAGCAGCACAAGGAGAGCTAGGGAAAATTTGGGCCTGCTGCTGAGTGGGACAAGGGACTAGCTGACAAACAGGGAAAAGCAAGGTATTCAGGGCTGGCTTTGCCACAGTTTTCACTGATAAGAGCAGCCTCCAGGAATTCCAGGTACCTGAAAACTGTATAAAATTCCAGAACAAGAAAGACTTGCCCTCCATGGAGCAGAAGCAGTTTAAGGAGCATTTACACAGACTGGAGATGCGTAGGTCTCTGGGCTCCGATGTAATGTACTTAGAGTGTTGAGGGAGCTGATGATGCCACTGTAAGGCTACTTTAAATTGCCTTTGAAGGGCTTTGACTTCTGGGAGAGATTCCTGAAGACTGGGAAAAAAATCAAACCTTACTCTGGTCTTTAAGAAGGAGGGAAGGAGCCCAATAACCTTCCATGACAAGAAGACAGGCTCAGTGAACAAGGGCAGAGCTTGAACTTAACAAGGCTTTCAGCACTGTTTTCATTGACAAAATCATAAAGCACATAATAGATAAGTACACAGTGAGTTCAGTTTGAAACTGGCTAAACTGTTTGTCTCAAAGATTTGGGATCAGCAGCAGGAAGCCCAGCTAGAGGCAGTGATTTGTGGTATATCCCAGGACTGAGTACTAAGACCAGTATGCAGCCATTGGGGCTTGTATGATGGGACAGAGCATACCCTCAACAGTTTTCCAGATGATGCAAAACTGGCAGGAGTGGTTGGTACGATAACTCATCCTGCTGCCACTCAGAGGGGCCTTGACAGGTTGTAGAAATGGCCTGACAGGTATCCTACAAACTTCAACAAAGGGAATTTCAAGTACTGCAGCTGGGGAGGAATAGCCCTGTGGAGCAGCCAAATTGAACTGGGCATCTTTCACCAAGACACTAGCTACAGAAATCTATCTCTCCAAAGAAAATACAGCATCACTAAATAAATTAAAATGTCAAGCCACAATTTGGGGAAAACACCAGGTGTAGAAACTCAAATCCTATGCAAGTTTGGTGGGATTTAGTTACTCATTCTTAGATATTTCATAGTTTCTTGGGAGAAGCACTAACAAAAATATCACTGAAAGAAATGTTTTGCTTTCTAGTAGGGTTTGTACCAGGCATTCTGGATGAGGAAATCTGCATGTGTGGTGTGTTGGGCTGGAAGGCTTGCTGACCTTCAACTCTTGCAGTAATTCGATGGCTCAAGAAAACATCTTGTGATTTTTTTTCAAACTAATATATGTCTATGTCCCCTGAAACCAATTCCAGCCATTGATAACAACCTGTTAGCAAACTTCTTCTACATGTTTTTTTTAAGAAGTATATATTTTTGGGGTAGGTCTTTCCCAATAACTGGCACAAGTCAGCACCATGTCTTCTCTGAAAGACATTAAATTGTCCAAGAATCATAGAATATTTTGGGTTGGAATGGACCTTTAGGAGGTAATCTAGTCCACCCCACTGCTATGAGCAGGGCCATATTCAACTAGACCAGGTTTCTCAGAGCCCCATCCATGCTGACCTTGAATGTTTCCTGGGATGGGGCACCTACCAGCACTCTGGGGAAGAAGGAGGGGGCAAGAGGCATGCATGGCCAAAGGTACAGCTCAAGGGCAGTGAAGGAGGGTTGGACTGAGAGCACTGATGCATAATGAACTCCAAGCTTGGGAAACATCTTGGGAGAGAGAAGGAATTAGCTGTGGGGTTACTGCTTGTCTCAGGTAAATACAACAGCAGAAGATGCCAGTTGACAAATGGCATTTTAAGCTGCTCACAATTTTCCATTAAATTGGAATAGAGGTGGTTCCTTGGGAATAGTAAGATTGTGGATAAGGAACACAGAAAAATTCTTGGAAATACCATATGTTTCTCACAGTCTGACAGTTCCTGTACCCAGGCAGCCAACAAGGCTGGGACAGAGATCCTGACTGCAGTTCCCCTCCCAGCTTTGTCAGCAACTTTGCCCTTCAGCCCCCTACAAGCGTGACAGTTTGATGTGTGCTCTGGCAGAGCAGAGGGAGCAGGACAGGTCAGCATGGCCTTGACCTTTGGCCAGGCAGGGCAACATTTCAGCTGCCCACCAAGGACCAACAGTTCCAGCCTCTGCTGCCAGGAATCTTGGCAAAAAATTGCCTCTTCCTAGCAAAAATAAAATAAAATAGAAAATAGAAAATAAAATAATCAAATAAAATAAAATAAAAAATCTTAAAAAATAAATTAGGAAATATGATAAAAAAATTAACCCTTGCTAATTTTGACTTTAGGTTGCCCTGGTGTCTAGTGCACCATTCCATCAGCTAGAAAGGGTCAAGGGAAGGCCCTTATGAAAATAAGGAAATAAAAGGTAAAGATAAGGGTCTAGTGTGTCTGCAGTATTTTTCTACACTCCATCCAAGCATTGTAACAGGTAAACCTGCAGCCAGTATGGGGCACTGGGAAATGGGAAGCGAACAGTGCAGGACAGAGGTAATTCCATTACACTCCCTTGCTGAGGGAAAACCTACCTGCTGAAGTTACTCCCAGTTGCCCATGTCTGCCCCACACAGCAGCATTGTGCCACAGAAGTAGCATTACATCCATTCAAACTGATTGTCCTTCACACGTTCATCCTTAATGTTAATCTCTTTCACACCTAAATTCAAGTTTCATGTTAGTGCTATAATTTCCCCTTGCCCAACATAAATCGGCAAGGGCCAATAAGCCACTTCCAGCCCCCTGCAGATTTGTGCCAGTACAAACCCCTTAACTGATCATTGCCAAGAAATAAACGGGGTCTCTCAGGACCTGCAGACATTTTTCTTTTGATTACACACCAGAGAAGAAGCAGGGAACAAGCAGATGGAGTCAAAGTCCTCTCCCTAGAAGAAAAGAAAGTCCCATTTTCCTTATCTTAAGCACTGTATCAGCAAGTTTCTCCCATTAATTCCCCTGCTGTGCATTACAGTTATTCCCAGCTGAGAGAAAGCACCTGGCATGTTGTTTCTGGTGATGACTGCCAGCTTCAGAGAGCAGGGGGCACTCAAATACTTCCTGGTTTACAAACGTTGTTGTCTTCCTGGTTGGTGCTTCAAAGATTTGTCAGACACCCCTGGGCAACCAGAACACTGGAGCCAATGGAGATGTATTTTTCGTTAGTTCTGACACATATTTAACAAAACAGCCATGACCCGCTCAGAGGAGTTCTGAATTTGTCGTACAGAACTAAGTCTAAAACAAGGAATGAAATAGTTGTCAAAAATCTGTACAGTAAGTGCCTGAGTACTGGCTTTATTGAGCAGATGAATATGGTTGTACATAAACAAATGTAGTCTGTTAGCTGCTGCAGATATCCAATACAGTAATTAAACTGAGGGGCAGTACACGACAACTTGGGATGGGGACAACAAAATGGGTCAAATTTTTATTGTGATCAAGACTTAAAATAGCCAAATATTCTGTGGAAAAAATGTGTTGGCTCTTATTATGCTATAGATAGTTCAGCATGAAGAAATACAACCTTACTACATTTCTTACATAAATTTCTTTACTTATGTTATTTTGCATGCAGAAGAGCTGTAAAAATGGTGAGCAGTATAAACACAAAACCAAAGAAGTTGAGATAAAAAGGGATATTTTTTTCTGTCACAGCTAAACACTGTTATCAAATGGAAGTTAAGAAATTACTGATACCAGTGTGTAAGTAGTTGAAAGAATTTTTACTAGAAAGCCTGTCTTCTCCATGGACATATAGAGCTGCAATAGTACTAGTAGATTTGTTACCTTTCCAGCAATATTATCTAATCCAACATGTGCATTTGGAAGACATAAGAATGAGGAGTTTTTAATCTCTCCATTTATTCCTGATTTCATGAGACTTAAGCTTTGACATAAGACCTGAGTGAATTCCCTGGACCCTAGGATGATGCAGAATATTAGGTCTTGGCTCATCCTGTAGATTTTCAACTCAAAAATCTAGAGAACTCTAAGTTCTGTTTCCAGGATTTGAAAAACAATTTCTCACCGATCCTCAGCCCTCTGTAAGCATTGCCTTGTGGCTGCAATTGGCTTTCTCTTTTTCTCTATTCCCCATTCCACTCTTTATATCACAAGAAATACTCCTCTCTCTTAAAATATAAATAACTAAATAGCCTAAAATTAGGATCGTCACTGGAAAACAAAAAGAAAAATAAGGTAACAAATCTGGTGTCTTACAAAATTTTCCTTAAAATACAGATCTCTGTAACTGTCAAAAGAAGTCAGTTGAAAACACACATGTGATGCCTTAGCACATTTTGCATGACCTTGAGTTAATTTTCACCTTCCTGCTTTCCGTTAATTATGTTGCACATGAGATTCCTCCCGGCGCTTTGTTAACATCTGGATGCCCTTGTTATATATTTCATCCCAAAGTCTGTACATTCTTTTGGACTTATTTCACTAGAGAAGTTCCTACTCAGGTGAATTTTTCAGAATTTCTGTCATTAATTTGCCCTTTCTCACTACAAGAAGCATTTTGTTTAACTCTTACAAAAATATAAGAGACATATTAATTATCATTAAATGTCTACGTGTAGTGTCTAAAAAATATAAGCTGTCAAAGCAATAAAAGCTACAGATCTCTTTGTGAAGAAAGATCAGCAGATAACAACACTCCACAACATATTCTTGGGACTTACTCTACTGCTATTTTTTCTCCTCAGACTTGAATTCATTCCTGTGGACTATCTTACCATTTCAACTTATGGTGAGATGAATCCTCCTCTGGCTTGCTTAAGATCTTTATTCCAGAGTAAAGTAAATTTTGCTTACTTCTGCAATCAGAAAACCATTTCCAAATCAAACTGACTTGTATGAGCACTGTCATATTTGAAAATATGCAAAAGTTATTTTGGACATGGGGACAGAAAAATATTCAAACAATGTGATAAATGAAGTGTAATCAAGCTACTATTTCTCCATAGAAAATATAATCTGAATTATTCATATCCACTACCATTCAAGACATGACTTTTTAGAAGTCCGAGTGGGATATGCCAGTTTTTCTCATTGTTTAAATGTTCCAAATTCCGACTTATTTTAAGAAATCATTTGGTAGGAAAAACACCCTCAGTGACTGTATTTCCTTAGACTCCAAGAAAATTCTATTGCAGCATGTTGCAGATAGAAACATCCAGCAAAACAGGAGCTACAAAGTCAGTTTGTTCTCAAGAAGTTGTCTTCATTCTTTGTCATACAGGATTGTGGAAGCCACTGTGTAAATCAAAGAGTCGACTAAGTACAGAGATTTCCAGGAAAAAACCCGAGTTTCCAATCAGTGCTGATGTTTACACTTCATGCAATGCACCTGAAATATTTAAACAAATGAAAAGGAAAGGGAGAGAGCCCAAACATCTCACTGAATGCCTGGAAAAGCACTGTGGCATGTATGTAACTTCAGCTGGTAAGAGTTGTTATATTGGGTTAATGGAAACAGTTACATTTAGAAATTAAAGAAAGGAATTTTTAAATGTAAAAGCTTGCCCGGATGTTTTTAAGCCGTTTCTTCCAATGAATTAAATAATGCTCAAATGTCCACTGAAATCAAACTTCCACTGAACAAAGTCAGTGCAGTTTGTTTGTGGATACAAAATGATCCTGCTAAGCTGAGCTGTGGCTTGTGACTTGCAACAGCTGTGGCACATCTGCAACAGGAAAAAATAGCAGCTACACTCACCAGAGAGGAAACTGAGCTCTCATGGGCCAGTTGGCCATTTCCCAAAATGTTGGGATGTTTGTAGTTCTTTGTCATAACAACATTCACTCTCTTTGTATTCCTCTTAATGACAGGAAAGTTACCCTTCATCACTACTGGACAAAGGATGCTGCTTCCAAGCAAAAATGTTACTAGAATAATACATTGTCTGGTCTTCTCTTTTCTCCGTCAGATTATACTTACACAGATTCTTATATTAAATCCTTCCATTATATGGTTTTATCTATTACACTTCCTGTAGCACTTATATGAATGTTACATTATTGGAGAGGGAGGAAGAAGCTGTTTGTTTTGCACGTATGCAAAGCAGTGGACCTCTTTCTTTTCTAAATTGTGGTGGATGTCGCAAAATGGTTTGACAGCAGCTGGTCCTGCTATTGTGGTAGACTGATGAGAATATTTGACCCAAGTTTCTGCCAACTAACTCCCCAAAAGCTGATTATCACCTGAAAGAAATGTTTTCTTATACCTGTTCTAAATATCAGTAGTGAAATAAGCAACTCTAGTCTAAAATGAAGTTTTGAATTGAAAAACAAAATGTTATTTTCTGACTTAGCAGAATAAAGTGTCAAGATTTTTTTAGATTGGCTTATTAATAAACTGATTTTTTTAAGCAGGATTGAGCTGTTCCATAAAACTACCCCTTTCATTAAATTATCTGCTCATATTAAAAAGTCTTCACTGTAGTCAAATTAGGCATGTATCCATTCAACTCACTTTCCTTCTTACTCATATACAGTTGCAGATTGGATTTTGCTGAGTAGAAGAGAAGCAAGAGACATGAACAGAGAATTAGTAACTTCCCAATATACCTGTTTTTAGGAATTTGAATCCATCCATGGATTCAAATGAATGAACAAATGTAATTGCACTCATACTATTCAATTGCACTTCAGTAAAATAGCAGAATGCATCTGAGAAATGTTCAAATCTCATGTGCATCACAGTGGCTACATATGGTACACGAGAACAATAATAATACTGAAACATTACAAAGCACAGTGTAGGCTAGACAAGATAGCTTTCACTTGAATTTAATGAGGCAGTAGTTATAATGAGAGACAAATTAAATCACAGCTTACTGAAATTATCCATTCTGAAAAGAGTATTAATGCCACAATGAGTCTCTGATTTGCACCCAACTCTTTGAGATGATACAGCATGCTCCACTGTTTGATTCTAAAAACGGTAGAAAAAGGCTAAAGACACTTTATACTGTCAAATATATGCCAGTGGCAGAGGATAATTACTTTTATACACAGGTACCCCATTAACTCTCAAATGGTACAGTGCTTCATTCATAGCAAAAACAAGACAGAGGCATTGAAAAGTTACAGACCCAGAACTAAATACTTTACTTCTGTCAGTAAGCTCATTTACCTGAATGAGGACTGTTGGTGTTGAGACCAGAAACTCTATCAGCATAATACTAGAAAAATATATTCAAATTACTTCACAATAATGAATTGAGTGAGACACCTAATCAAAACAGGGCTAAGATTTCCTTTCATAAGGTTTAATAATATTGCATCACTAACGATGATTTTGTATTCAAAGTTATTTCATGCCAGCGCAAAATCTTTGGAGGGGGAGAAATTTTACAAGTATCCATTTTATTGTCTTATCCATAGTCTGTGGGGCGTGCATATAAAGATATCTGCCAGGAACTGTTGAAGCAATGCTGTGCCACCTCTGCCACATATTCCTCCTCCCCTTATCGAGTGACTATTAGAAATCAATTACAGCCTATTGTCATAAATCTACTTTTCCCTCTGTTCTGATCTTTTAGCATGAGTTTGTAGTTTAACATGGATTAAGCAGTTCAGATGCCACCCTACAGGAATCCTAAAAAGGCAGAGCAGGGACACTCACTACAGACTGTGACACCACTGGAGACCCAGGGATTACACAGGTCACTGTGGAGCCACCGTCTGATACCACTTGTCCTTTCACTGTTCAGATGAGATGATGAGGGAACTCCTTGCCCCTACTGTGAGTTCTACAGCTTGCATCAGACAGGAGCCCCGCCAGGGCTGGTCTCTCAAGGTCATGCTGGCTGACCCATGCAGGCTGGAAGAGGATTTAGGATCACTTATCCCAGTCCCATTGTTGTTAGCCTTCTTACACACCATTGGGAGGGAACTACCACCCCTCAAACCTAGCCATGTGGCCAGACATTAGATAACTGAGTAAGACAATAAATATGGATACCTGTTGATTCGGGGCAGCTAGGCAATAGTCATGGGAGTAGCTATACAAATCTTGCAGTTTCAAATATTAAGATAAATCTTGAAAATTTCCATTTTCATAATGGTAAGGAGTCTGTTCCTCCATGTCTTGAGTTACTTGCTTTTGCTTCCTCCATTCCTTTCTCTGTACTTCACTATTTTGACTGGTAGCACCATACGTTTTCTTTGGACTTACAAAAGTCTCATTGTTCATCTCTGTTTCTTCGGCCAGTTCATCCTGATCAATTATGCCACATTTCTCTTCACTGAGATTTTCAGGGTCAGCCCATTCCTGCTTCTCCCCAGAAGCAAAGATGGCATAGAATATCACACCACTGTAATGCACCAGGGCTGCAATCAGAAAGACGTTCTGCCATTCTTCACGGGTCTGAAAGAACGGTGCAGGTCTCATTAAGTTTCCAGTAATAAGAAATATTGCTGTCTGAATTATGCCATGAATTGGCACATATTGAGGAATGACTGTGATCACTGTTTGAGTCCTGATGTTGAAAATAGAACAATTTATGAGAATCATTGTAAAGATGAAATTTTTTTATAACTACAGCAAATATAATACAACTTGGGGGTTTTTGTTGTTTCTTTTTTCTCACAGAGAAGTTTCTCTCTTGCATGTGAAATATTTATGGATTTGGAAATGCAGGGATTTCTCTAACAACTGCATAAATATTATGTATAGATCAATGTTTGCTTAGGAACCCTGCCAAGGGTCTGCAGATGCATTGTAAAGGAGTTTTCCAAGTCCTATAAGCATTGCACAGTTGTATGGAAATATTGCAGAGACTCAGGCTCAGGTGGTATTAAATAATATCTGCCTACTCAGATAATTAGTTACAATAGCTGAGAATTAGGCCAAGGTGGAATTTAAACAGTGCATGTTTATGACAAACAAAAAGCAGCTGCAGAGACCAAAGATGGAATGGGATCCCCAGTAATCTTTGAAATGTCTTAAATTTGTTGCATTACCTAACCCTTTTCCTAGAAAACATGGAGAAATATTACCTTATGTTTTGTCATTGCACCCACAATGAGTGGGCACACCATTCCCGACAGTGTCCCCACGCCGTTGGAGATCCCCATCAGAATGCTGGCATACCGAGGGGCTATGTCCAAATGATTCACATTGAACCCTACAAAAAATGAGACAGTCAGCTGTACAGCATTGCACTACGAGGCCAACAGGGCTTTCTACAGCCATTCTGGCTGAAGACTGAAAAGCATAGCAATGTCCCTACTAAACCTCTGAAGATTATGTTGTATAGAAAATTAAGTTTAGTTTTTCCCTGTTTAAAGTGTCTGTACTTTCCATTTTCTCATAATGAAACAGTGAACTTGGAAAATATTTTTAATTAAGGAATCAGTGTCTTAAATTAATGAAATTACTTCTATCTTTTTATTTATGCTGCAGTGTTTTTAATTAATTTCTTTTGGTGTTTTAAGTAGCAGTTAAACAACATGATAAAAAATAGAATATGAATCAGTAGGAAAAATAATTATCCTTACCGTAGTGTGTCTTCTAATCACATATATTATTAAGAAATTAAAACAAATACTATATATCAGCTCAGATAATTATAATTCCTTAGGTAATGAAAATTAGTCATATTAACTATGGTTGATCGCAAGAAGTAATTATTAATTCCAGGTGCATGGTAACAAATAAGGTAAGAAGTAGACTACTGGGAAAATCCTGCAAGGAAAGCTGATTGATAGAAATGGCCAGCTATGCAAGGACCTCATAAGAGAGCAGCAAAACCACTTCCCATCTGCAGACTCCTGAAATAACTGAAGACCAGCAGTTACTTTGCTGGTCAGTTTTGTTCAATAGATCCATGTTCTTGGCAGTCTTATTGGAAGATCTTCAATCTTCTTAACAAAATCTTTAATCTTCATAACAAAAGGAGATTTTCTCAGTGATGCTGGTACTGATGGTGCCACAAAACTGATGCTTGAGGCAACCAAACGTGGGTGAGACTCATGAAAGTGTTAGAAAACTTCTGAAGAAGGGCTGGTTGTAGGATGCAACAGAGAGAGGGCTGACATAGAGAGCAGAAACCAAGTGCTAGGGCTGGGGACAGGATTGCAACTCATAGCCCTTGTGCAATTATTCACTGCATAGTAAATCTCTCCCTCTTTGCTTTTAGGTATTCAGTTAAATAGGATGAAAAGGTGACTGATAGTATAAAAGTATATTAGAAAATAGAAAGCTGTTGTAAACTGGAATCAATAAAGAGCAGGTTCTTTTCAAACTTCCTGTCCTGTGTGCAACATGTTTCACAGATACTGAAGTAAATTAGATCTTATATGGGAAGAAATAACGAACATCCCATAAGCTGCACATTAAGAGCAATCAAAAAATAGAAATTATGACAGTAACAATAGTGAGGATAAAAACATCACTTTTGTCATGAATAGTAAAATCAAGAATAAGATTAATTCTTACCTGAAATTGCAAAGCCGCTGAAGCCTACTGCTAACACCAGAAAGGAAATAGCCACCCCTTTTGTGTGAGAATAACCAACCACCAAAAGCAAGGTTGCTTCCATCCCAAAGCCTTCAAATGAAACACATGAGAATGAATTACACTTGAATTTCTAGTTGCCATGAAAATACTAACAAGCACTATCCAGAATAGCAGCTTAAAATGAGGGAAAATTATTTTGTATCTTTTAGCTTTTCTTGAAAACACTTGGGAGCTTTGTGCATTTGCAGAAATATTTGTATATTTATTGTTTGAGAATATATTCTTTTTTTCTCCTCATTCACTGCTGTATAAATGACCCAAGCAGTTGGTAACGTTAATTCACTGAGAAACAGAGAAAAGCAATGAGAAATTGACCCTGTGCAAAAGCCAGAAAAATTCACAAATACACAAACATAACAGGGAAAAGAGAAAAACACTTGCCTTTGATTTCTCATGGTTGTAGTGGTGTAAGATATTCTTGGTAAATGGAACAGAAGAGGGTTTTACACACAACTGTGCTACAACACAACAGGACATCCCTGAGCATCACAAGGAACTTCCATTACTGGAAATTAACATTTTCTAATATGTAACATCACAATCCTTCTGTTTTGTTTTGTTTTGATTTAATGACACTATTAATATGCCCTGAAAATGCAATGAATTTGATCATGCCTTCTGAAGATGCATAGCCAAGTTATGTGGTATCACTGGCTGCAGGCATCTCCGTTCCTATAGGAGCCTGTGCCATCTATAAGTAATGCAAGCCAGCAGTTAGCAGTGGGCAACTACTCCACAGGCTGCCTGGCTTGAAATCTTTTCTCTAATTCAATATCAACCCTACATGTCACTGATTTTTCAGTTAGCAACTGAACTGGAAACAAATGTTTTTGTGCTGAGTTCAAATTACCCTGTCCATTTTTCACTTTCTACTTCCCACCCTAAACCTTTCAGCCTAAACTTGTCAGTGGGTTCTGCTGGAAGCAGCAAATGGGAAGACAGCCAGTTACTAAAAAAATGTATCCACAGGGAAAAGGTCTCTCCAGCATCATGGTACAGGGTTAACTATTTCTGTATGAGTGTGCAGGATGAGGCCTCTTTGATCAAACTATTCTACTGCCCATTCAATTATTAACCAGGCTTCTTGTCTCCTCCCTTTTAAAAGCATGCTCATACAAGTAAGGATTTATGTCGTGAGGTATCAGCTGTCCACTTAATGGTTCAGATGAATCAGTTACAAATGCAACCTTGAGTTAATTGTCTCTTGTTACAATTAAACATGGGTGGAACTATGATATTTGCATTGACAGCAGCACACAATTGAAATGTCGTATTTTGAGAATCCAATAGTACCTCCACAGTTCATGACCTTCCTTACAGTGGTAGTGGTTAAGATCTTCCTGCTCCTTAAGAAGTCAGCTAGTTGCCCTCCGATGGGCACAATGATTGTCATGACCATGTGAGGAACTGCCGACAAAAGGCCAACCTGCAATTAGACAAATGAGTGCTTAACTGTCATTGCTCCTTCAAGATTCAGGGGCAAGAGAACAGGAACCTCTTCACCTCTTTTCCCATGCATCACTTTATCTGATTACAACAGATGATCAGAACTAGGGGAGGGAAGAAACATGTCCTTGTGGCCCAGGAGGAGAAACCAGAGCACAAGTGAGAATGTCACCTTAGAAATGCCATGCAGTATCCTTAGTACTCATGGTTACTCTAAAGAGTTGCATGGAAGACTGTTTATATTAAATTCTGTTGTAGACATCACAGAGCCCTTTCATATGCATCCTGATACTGGAGTGCTCTATCTTGGTTTTCAACTGCATTTATATATTTTTGTTATTCATCTTTTTAAGGACCTCCTTCCTGAATAATAAATAAATCCCTGTTACCTGCGTCTGTGTAAAGGAAGGAAGAACCTGCACATTGCATAGGGACTGAAGACCATACAGCATAAAACCTGACATCATGATATAATATCACAAATTATTAAATAACGATATATGTAAAAACTTGGATTTATTTTTATTCTTGTGGGGTTACAGCCTACAGACTGATGTTCATCTTCTTTTCATTTTCACAGAATCCCAGAATGGTTGAGGATGGAAGAAGCCTTCTCCTGCTCAAGCTGTATGGCCTAGAGAATGTTGCCCAGAAATGTGTCCAGACAGCTTCTGAGTATCTCCAAGGATGGAGATCCCACAACCATTCTGGGGAACTTGTTCCAGTACACAGTCATCTTCCTAGTAAAATAGCATCTCCTCATGTTCAGAAGGAACCTCCCATGTTTCAGTTTGTGCCCAGGACACTACAGAAAAAAGCCTATTTTCATCTTCTTTACACTCTCCCTTCAGATATTCACACACATGGATGAGAACCCTGCTGAGCCTTCTCCAGACTAAACAGTCCCAGCTCTCTCAGCCTTTTCTCATAGGAGAAATATTTCCATTCCTTCGTGGTGCTTCATTGGACTCTCTCCAGTATCTGTTCATGTCTCTCTTGTACTGTGTCTCTCCAGTATCTGTTCATGTCTCTCTTGTATTGTGTCTCTCCAGTATGTTCATGTCTCTCTTGTACTGTGGAGCCCAGAACTGGACACAGTACTTTAGGTGTGCCCTCACCAGAGCTGTGTAGAGGGGAAAGATCCACTCCTTCTACCTCACAGCTCTTGCATGATGCAGCCCAGGATACCATTAGTTTTTACTGCAAGGACACACAGCTGGCTCACATCCAGCCTGGTGTTCAGCAGGACCCCCAGGTCCTTTTGTGCAAAGCTGCTTTCCAGCTCGGAAGATCCTAACAGGTACTGCTGCATTGGCTTGTGTTGCTAGTGGACACGAAATAGCAGAGTGGACTCATTTGACACAACAGTGAGGTTTGATCCCAATGAGGCAGAAGCCTTTATTTTGGGGGTTGCAACCCTTTCTATAAGGTGTTCTTATACAGGTTAACATGATTGGCCAAAGGAACCACCTCTCTGGTTCCACTGGTGGAACAAGAGAAAAACACATTCAGAACAGCTGTGTGACATTGTTTTGAGAATCAAACCAAATTTATGAAAAACAGTCCTTGAAAGAGAGTTTCCCAAAAGACTTTCCCTTGGGAACACTGACAGGCTGAAAACTCTCTCAGGCTTAGAAAATCATGTCCACTGGCTTGCTCCTCCCCAGGTGCAGGACTTTATACTTTCCTTTACTGCGCTCCATGAGGCTCCTGTCAGCCCACTTTGCCAGCCTGCCAGGGTTCCTCTGTACAGCAGCACAACCCTGCAGTTTATCAGCCACTGCTCCTAGTTCAGAGCCATCTGCAAGCCTGCTGAGGGTACACTCTGCTGCATCATCCACATCATTAATGAAGATGTCAAATGGGCATCAGTATGGCCCCTGAGGCAGAGTTTTAGTGATCATCATGTCATCTTCTAGAAGCTTTTCTTTGAAGCAGTAAGTTAGTGAGAAGCTTGAGTTTATTTTCTGGAGTGTGCAACCTCGCTACATTGGCACTCGATTTTACACTGGGTTTAAATTAGTGAGGTTCACAGAGATGCATTTCCAACATTAATGAAAAGCAGCTCAGAATAAACAGATGCTTTTCTTAATATCCCTCTTCCTCACCTCCATGCTCTACTTGGCCACTTGGAATGCCATTGCTACCATGCCACAACCACTGCTTCTCTTGCAGAACCTGGGCACACAGTGAACCCAGAATAGATAAATAATGATGTTTTTTGTTATCTGCCCTAGACTTGCTTGAAAATATTTGCCACATAGCAGCTATGTGTGCTAAATGGGTTTTTAAAACTTTCCTAAAATAATTATTCTCATTCATGTTCCAAAGAGGAGTGCAAAAACTCTGATTTTAATGAAATGGTGGTGGTGTGGAATATAAATCTATAAAGAATTTTATCTCCATTGCTAATGAAAAGGATAAAAGAAGAGGATAAAAATTACCTGGTTAAAAGCTAAACAGTCAACACTAAACAAAATGTCTNGGTTTACCTTAATATATATATATATATATATTAGTAAAGAACTGTTATTCTTATCCCCATATCTCTGCCTGAGAACTCCGTGTTTTCGAGATATAATAATTCAGAGGGAGAGGGTGGGGGCTTACAATTTTTTTTCTGCCTTCCCTGACACATAACTGTCTCAAAAACCGGGACAGAAGAGGATAAAAATTACCTGGTTAAATGCTAAACAGTCAACACTAAACAAAATGTCTATTTCTATTTACATACTTAGTGGTTTTTCATAATGTGCTTTTAATAAACTATTTCCCAGATTAACTTCTCCATTCTTTCCTTCTTCTAATAATTTGATGCTGGCATACTTTTATTTCTATCAGTTCAGCTGAATTATGTCATCCCAAACACTGGGAATAATCTACCATAATGATGGTAGGTCTATCAGGTTCTCCCCAGACAACTAAACCACAGCACTAAGTGCCAGGTCCTGTTATTTCTTAAATATCTCCAGGTATGATAATCACTTCTTGTCTGGGCAGACCATTCCAATATTTAACCACCCTTTCAGTGAAGAAATTCTTCCTGATGTTCAACCTGAACCTCCCCTGTTGCATCTACTAGGTCACTGATTATTCTCAGACATTTACCTTGCTTATTGCAAATCCAAAGACTTCTTCAAAGTAAGCAGGCTGACTTATGAGGAGCAAATAGAAGGTCCAGCTTCTGCAGAAATTTGCCACAATGATTGCGTAAACTGGCATTGAAGTGAAAAATCTCTTCCAGGGAGTACTAAATTTCTAGGGGAAAAAAACCCACAAAATTGAGTAGACAGAGGTAAAATAAAGAACCAATACCTTTTATTAACAAGCTTGTTGGGTGAATTGCATACAACTTACATTGCAGATCACTTAAAATTCAAGTGAAATATATCTCTTGAATTACTGGCAAAAATGAGGTAGAGAAATTTTCTTAGAACAGTTAGGATTTTTAAGGTGGATACTGCAATACTATTGTCCTGCTTACTGAAATTACATGAGGTCTTCTGGAATCTTGCTATTGGGATAACAGGATCAGTAAAAGAATCAAAGAAAACTAGAGAAAACCTTGTGCCATTCCTCACTTTTTGGCATGATGCAGTTTTAGAATAGTAATAGAATGCTATTAAAAGGAGAGGGGAAAAAGGGTTGTCTAAGCTAAGACACATGCAGTAGTGCAGCAACAAGCAGCTACCTGCTTCAACCTAATTAATTAAATTCAGAAAAAACAAAAGCCCTCTGGTACAGAATTTAATTTCTGTAACTTGCTTTTTGGCATTTTTAATTAGTATTATGCTCCAATACTCCATACGACAGGAAACATTCTTTACAGACCTATTGATTTTTATAGAATTCCACACAGAAGCTGAAATGTGTAGCTACACATTGATATTCTTCTTTTTTTGAAAAAATATGTTAATTATGTTCTACAGGCCACCATTTGCTCACAGTTGTGTGTGCACTCATGAAGTTGGTACCAGTTTCCTCTGCAGTAAAACCACCATACTGCAAGGAAAATCCATGACCTGAAACATCTGTGTGTGTGTCTCCAGTCAAGACCTGATCAGCCAAATTTCAGATGCACGCCCAAGAAGACAGTCTGGTATTTTACACTTCTAGCAAGGCTGCTACCCAAAACATAAAAGAGGAAAAGAACTGGAGTTACTTTGTTCCAGAATGTTCAAAACTGAAAGCTAAGAATGAATAGTTTATCAAGAAACATCTTTGTTTTTCACTACTGGCCAAAAAAGTTGCCTAAGGGAATTTTTTTTTGAGTTTGATGGGAAAATAGGTTTTAACTCAAAGTTTTCAGGATCTTCTCAGATCCTTCTCAGAGAGAGGATAAGAAATCTTAAAGGACCTGAGCTGCTGTGAGAGTGAGCAGGGCAGAAACTCAGTCCTAAGCTATTAGATTTGCAATCATCCCTAATAGGAGCTCAAAAAGCGGATGGATAATTCAACGTCGGCAGTCAGATTCTTATTTAGCTAAATCGATGAATATTTTTTAGAACAAGCATGACAGTTACTCAAGAGCAGGAGACCAGAGGTTGTGGTTCCTCCTCCCAAACCATCCCTTCCCTCCCTAGATCAGAGAAGCTCCACAAGCCAAGAGCTTAAACAGCATTACGTGTCTTCCTGCACTCACCTGGTCCAGTTGCAAGAGCCTGATTCTGTAATTTTCTTGAATGGAAAAGCCCCTAGCTCTGCCTCTCTTATACAGCTAACAGTATCCATCCAGTCATATGCCCATCTTCTGCAAAGTGCTCGCAAATGACAACAAGGAAAGCCTTTTTTTACTTACACTTGCATTAGCTAGGCTGGCTCCTTCTCCTATACTTGTTTCTATATATATCCTTTCTTCATTGGTTATTGTTGGATGAGCAGCAGGGCTCTCATAGGCGTGAAGCAGCCAAAACACGTACCAAACAATCCCAAACATTCCTGATGAGGCAGGAAAAGCAACTTGGTATTTAAAGCCAATAAAGTTACACTTCAGTATCTGCGGGCCTTGAAGTTTATTTCAAGTGCCAGTTAAACAAAACCTGCATAGAAATTATGCCCAGGGAAGTAACAAAATATGGCAACTAACTTTATGTATATTGTATGCCTGCTTGCAAAGCATTTGAGCATATTGTCACTTTTATTACATTTTGCACATGGCAAAGAAAAGGCAGGAGGAAGGCTCTCTGCAGAACCTAGAGAAAGAAAAAAGCAGAGAGGCCATAATGTGGTTGCAATCTGCATGAAGGGACTTCACCATAAGATGGCAATGGCAAATCTTGTGGTGTGTCCTCTATCTCTGGGGAAAACAGTGAAAACCCACTGCTGCTGTGCTGCTGATGTGCAAGGCTCGTTGGAGCCACCTCTGCCATACACTGTGAGGGGAAGAATGAGGCACCCCAGATATACTCATGGGACTGCTTTGTAAAGGTGGAACTTCTTTATTAAAGATAAGCAGCATGGGGAAGATTTCCCAGGGAAGAAGTTTTCAGGTCCATTTGGTTCCCTATCAGCAGCATCTGCTGTAACTTTTGCAGTCAGTGTGCACTCCGGGGCAGGTCCAAACAAGTTTTTGCTGCAGAGGAGCCTTTGCAACCACATCCAATCATGTCACTGGGTGACCATGGGCTGCAGCCTGGTCATTACAATTTTACAGCCTTTTGTAACAGATGATTATGAAATGAAAGCTCTCAGAATCTGCAATTAGGGAATAAATTGGACCACCCATTTGCAAGCTCTTCATTCATCAAAACAACTTTGACCCATCCTTGTTGAACAGGTTTTAGCAAACAACTGGCAAACAACTAGTGGGAGATGTCCTTCATGTTAGGCAGCTCACCGTAAATATAAAAGACTGATGACCATCCTATGTACTGTACCAGCACACCTGCCAGAGGCATGGCCACCACCGCACCTGCATAAGACCCTGAAGAGAAAACAGATTAGTGAAACATGTCAGCTGTGGTAGGTGTGCCAAGCTTTCAGAGTAGATGATCCAGACAGGTGCTCATGAGAGAAGAACTGGAGGGATGTGTTTGATTTTTTTATGGACATGGAAAACAGGATGGAAGCTGAAAAATTTTGACTGGGGTGACCAGAAGTACTAACCCCTCATGGGTCACCAATCTCATTTTGCAGAGTTGTGCCCTGTAGAGAAATAGGATTTGCAAATTCAAGACTGATGACAAACCACTACAGAGGCATAAGCTATATATGTGTGCACTTGAGTGGGAAATCCCACCGGGCACCATGGTATATGAGGTGGGTTTTGGAGAAGATAAGGGACCAAGTTTCAGAAGCTTCATGGAGGAATCCTGATGACTGCAGATATGTTGGGAGGCTCTTTGTCATGGCCCTAGACCCATGATCATACAAGCACTGGTAGCAGAGGGTGCTCAAACCCACCCTGAGTCTGTGTAACCATGTTTAATTCATATCAACAGCATAAACAAACAGCTGGAATAAATAGGCAAACATTGACAAGGGGATAAAATAGGATAAAAATGTGGTCTGTGCCAAGCTTTCTGATTGGGAAATATATAATACTGGTGAAATATATTTCTAAGTGTCTTTTGGAAAGAGATGAGTATTTAAGTGCAATCTAGACAATAGGTTTCAGTGCAAGACAGTGCCAATGGCTTTACACATGAAGAGTGTTGCTCTGAATTATTCTAGGAAATGAGATACTTTGGTTTTGAGAGTAGTACATGTTTTGTAAATAAACATTTGTTATACTCTACTCATTAGCAAATACTTCTCTGCAATGGTTCACAGAGATCCTTCTTCCTCATCTTCATGTAATCCATTTTTCCTACAGCTTTCCTACAGAAAAGCCCTAGGCTGGAATGTAGATAGAAGAACCAGGAACCTGCTTAATCTGGATTTTCCTAATTTTTCCATTGCTCCTATGCACCTTTCAAGTCTAAGGATCAGTGATCTGTAGCCACTAAAATGGGTGTCAAGCTGAAGGATGGATCTTTCTCTAGGAATTTCAAGGAGGGAACATTGAGGATGGAGAGGCTTTTCTTTGGATCTTTTCTTCTGCAGGAAGTGAAAACACCTAAATAATGAAAACCCGAAGCTATCTGGATTAAAAATAAAATTCCCATAATATACAAACATGGGTTTTTTTCCACTTGCTTCACTCCTTTTATCCTTCATCTTGTTTTTTAGTGCTGCATTTTCCTCAGCCATACAACTCTACTGCTGACGGGACAGAATTATTTTTCCTGTGACTTTTATATTTTTACTGAGCATTTTCTCCTGCCGACATTCATCTTCAGCTGTCAGCATTGGAAAGGGACATAGAGAAGAGAGAAAAGTACATGTCTGATCATAACTCAAAACAGAATGAAGCAGAACACCTCTGCTGCAGTATATTGAGCAACCAGCCTACAGTACTGAAGTCCTTTTCACATAATTTTAAAGTTTGTGCTTGTCTAGGAGCATCCATTGAGTGTGTCTAATAAATGGAATCCCTAAGGATGAAGCAAATAAAAAAATACAATATCATTTCTCTCATGTGAACCTCTAGACCCATTTTAGTTTATTATGAGAGCAATTTTGAGCGTTGGCTTTCAATGATAAAATGATGACACATTGAACAAAAAAGGACTCAAAAGCTCCTAAGCTTAGGGTACAAGCTGATTGTAGCAAAGGGCAGAGGGTTTATGCACTTCTTCAAATAATGAAATTAATAAAATAAATCTAATAGGGATATGTGCTCACATAAACCATATGAGCCCATGAACTCACCACAGAATGAAGTGGTAGCCAACCTGCTTCTCTCCAGCGGCGGGGCCCACTTACTCCACATCCCATGGCAGGCTGGGTACGTGACACCCTGGCAGACATTCCACACATCACATGATTTGCTTTCACTGCGTTCCACTTGAAGTAGTTGCTGATACTATCCCTACTGCCTAGCTGTTTGTCACCATGGAATGATACAGGAAGGGTTAGGTAAGTCTGGAAGAACTCAATTGTTCGAGTATGAAGATGTTAAACTAACCTGAATTGCCTATTACTTGAATACTAATGTGTTCTGAGGTAAAAACACTGTTTAGTATATGCAGTTGATGGCACAAGAAAACTAACTCAAATGGAAGCACTAGAAACATACATTTTTTTAAGTAAACTTAGAAATATAAATCAGTATAATTAAAAAATTATCATCTCAAAATGAGTAGCAAGTAAAACTGTTTATTGATCAGAGGCCCTGATTGAAAGAGGTCTTACAACTTCTAGAACCAAATCTCAAAATCAAATTCTGTTTGAAAGGACCAAAATGGTGTGTGCTCCTACCTCCACCAAGCCTTGAAGAATCCTGACAAACATCACACAGCCATAATGCACTCTTGCTGCAGAAGGGATGATCATGTTCAGTGTAGATGTTAGAAAGATAGCTGCCCCAAATACCCTATGGAGAAAAGTAGCATGACAGGGAATACAACCATTATCTATTCTTCAGAAGTGTTTTCATGTTCCACTTCAAAATATTTATAAACTTATTTTAAAATATTTGTTACATTTATTTTTTTCCTTTTTTAAATAAGTATTTAAATTGTTTGCATTTCAGTGTCTGAAAACTTGTTCACAGGAAATATATGTGACTTCATTTTTGTGACTGGTCTTATTCAGGTAGGATTAATGGTTGTGTTATAGCACAAAAAATTTACAGTCAGAGAACAACACTATTGACAAAACACCTATTGACAAAAGCAACACCCCATGCCTAGACAGCTCATTATCTGAGTGACAAGAAAGCACTAAACAGATGAGCACAAAAGCAAAGAAGCTGAGTAGGCTGGCAGACAGAAGTGACAAAGGAACTGATTTATATAGAAAACAGTCTGAAAACATGAATTGGAATACAAAGCCCACAGTCATATCTTGACATTTAGGAGACTGTTTTAAAAGCCAAATAAACATTTAAGTGAGAAATAAGTATTACTTATCTCTCTGTTGTGATCCCTGAAGAAAAGACTTTTGCCTTTTGATTTCTTACCACTAATAGAAATATCGGGTCTTTATCATAACGCTATTGACTCAGAGAACTACAGCAAACCATGTGAATTAATAATCATGTGAAAGAAGAAACTGTAACAAAGAGAACTCATTTAATTATCCAAACGGCTATCTCTAAAGACTGAGTTTCCAATCTCTGCCACTTCTTTTAATGCCAACTCTTAATATGCCTAGGTTGCAACTGCATAATTTATACTGAGTTAGAACCAGTAGTAGAATCAGTAGAATCTGTTACTATTTAAAGATACTATTTTATTTCTGATACTATTTTATTTGGTCCCACAGAGGCAACATCTTTTTATCAATTCACTGCCACTTATTCCAAAGAAGTTGGTCTCCACTTTGACAAGAAATATCCCGTGTTTTTTTTAATTCAGTCACATATTCTTCTGTCCTCTCTACCACGTTCCCTGGGCAGCTGCCACTTTTGGATGAAAACAGACTACTCTGCCCAGCAGGCTGCTCTTAATGAAAAGTAATATCAAGAGATGCCTCACGTTTCATGCATCCACATGCATGCCCAAATCTGTAAGGTCAATAATAGCGTAGCATAGCAGCTGGGACAAAAGAAAGTTTTTCCTCTTTCTATGGCTGGTAGGTTCATTGGCCACAGAACTCCTTTTTTTTCTGCCCTGGGCCTTAGCAGATAACCCCTCTGAAACTGAAACTTGGCACCACTGGTGAACCTACCTAAGCTGAAATCGGGTAAACAAGGAATAAAGGAGAAATATGGACTTAGTGAATCCTATCACTGCAAATAGAAATTCTCTTTGAGCTCAGCTCTTGACCCATTTTTCTTCCTCATCAAATTCTACTCCTAAACCCAGTTATGATGGGAAAATCCATAATGTGAACTTGTAGTATAGGGTTAGATTGGGTTGGAAACTCTCGCAGGGATAAATGCAGAGCTTTCTGTGCTTGTGCACAGCCTGTACTTAAGGAAACACTTTGCTGACAGAACACATCAAATTACAGTGTAAACATGGTTGATTTTACTGTTTGCAAGTAAATTAAGGAAACAAAAGCTATACTAATAATACACTTTAACAAAAGCTGAACTAATAATACAAATTATTCAGCCAACAGTATGCACATCTGTGCTTTGGAGCCCTTCTGCTGCAAAAGCTGGTGGCAAGACTAGAAAGCCTGAAGAAGTGATTAAGCTTAGCTAATTTGTTTGGCTTGCTCGGCAGATGGAAAAATATTCTGCCTAGGCACTGTTATGTGGTAGAGAAATTAATAACTGAGGCTGCAGACAGTGCTGAAGAAGTGCAAACCAAACTCTGAATAACCTTTGGTTAGGGACAGAAGAGAGTGGGACTGAACAGTCCAGGCAATTCTACTGGATGACTCTGTCCAGGAGAAATTTCCACAAGGGCATATGGGTGAGAACACCCAGGCAGTCTTGTAACCCTTATAGCTCTTAGCAGAATGCAGAAAGCAAAGTACTTTGATCTGGGGCAAAGTACAACACATAACCTTAAATACCTTTTCAAATTCTGACCCTATTTGTAGATAAGTCACATCTTGTTTGCAGAGAATGAATTTAGTAGCAGCCATCTTTTATAATTTTAATCTGTAGATCCCAAATACCCTTAATATGTGCATCTCATGAGCTCATTCACAACCAGCTGTCTTCAGACAACCTCCCTCTCTCTTGTGATCATGTTCAAAGTTCTGAAGACCTTTTGAAGTAAAGCCCAAAACCAAAGCTAACATTGACAATATCAGCTACTTTTCTTATTCACATTTTCAAAAGCGGTTGAATTAAAAAAAGAATAATAAAAATTGGCTGACAAAGACATTGATCATAAAAAAATATCTGTACAGATTCTCAGACTTCACTCAGCAGTAATCAGGAGGCTCTATTAGAAGTTCTATGCAATCTTAATAACTGTCAGTACTGTATCCAGCCATGGCAAGGACATTTGTGTGCACAAGGACAGATTTGTGACTTCAGATCATAAAATAGTTCTGTAATTCCTTTAGCCCCAGCTTCAGTCCACAGGGAATTTTTAAAGGACTAAGATGAAATGCTGCCAGAAAACTACTGCTTGCTGTTGAGCTAAAAAGCACTAAGGCAACTTAAAGACAAATGATTCAACCATTGTTGGAAACATTAGGTGTGATTTTCCTTGAACTCTCCAGAAAGCATTATTGTTTAAAGAAACATGTAAATATTTGAGATGGCCAACTCAGATTGAAAGAATCAGCAATAGAACCATAACAGAAGTCTTGTCCTCTGAAACAGTTTTTGATTACTGATGTTCAGCTTCAGAAGTGCTTTTCTAAAACACATAAATCTGCTATTTTAGTAATTTTTATTTACACAGTGTAAAACAGTTGTCAGGCTCTAAAGCTTTATTCATTTGCTTGGTTTTTTTCTTACCTGTTAGCAGCCAATTTGTTTGAGATGAACCCTCCTGGAATTTGTGTCACAATGTAACCCCAGAAAAAAGAGCCATGAATGAGTCCTACAGTCTCTGGATCCCAGTTGAATTGTGCTGTCTGTAAAGGAAATGGGACACATGCTGTAAGATAAAGCACACTCACTGCTTAGAAGTCTCCCGTAAGTCACTTTGTGCTCCAAATCAAGCCTCTTTACACTGGCTGCTCAGGGCTGCTGAGCTTGAAAAGCCCCAGTTAAGGCAAAAGGATGTTGAATTCCTCTGTGAGATTACTGCTCTTGCTCTTAGGAGCAGGAAAGGTTTCAGCCATGCTGGACCTTCAACTTTGCCACTTGCTGCTGCTTCCCCGTGGCCTCCTTAAATTTGAAACCTTTGCTTTCAAGACTGCTCAGAGTTACAAGAAGGACCTGATACCTTTCAATGGAAATATCCATTTTCCTAAGATTATCCAGGTTGCTTAAATCCTTTGAGATTAATTGCTTCCTGGTCAGATTTGTTCATGGTTCTCCCTATCAGGAACAAACTCTGATCATCTACAGTCAGCATTGTATGGCATGGGAGCAGAAAAGAGTTGGGGGCAAGGAGAACATCTAAAGCAATCTGAAAATAAAACCAGGTAACACTAGCCAGTGACTAGTTTACCTTTAGTTAGAAGTGATGCCAGTTGTGGGGCTGCATTTGGGTACAGAAGGACAGTCATAGGCTGGTCATAGGTGGTTCCTAGTCAAAAATTACTGCAGCCAAGAGAAATGCTTTTACCATATAACTCATTCTTGAATACCAAGCAGTTTCAGTCTTCTCAATGTTCTTCCTGAACAAGGATTTTCCTATTTTCTGATTACATTTTTTGACATACATTGTTAAGAAGAGGGATAGCCAATGCCCAGGGCAAAACATAGAGAAAACAAAGCAAAGAGAGGGTGCCCTTTCTACCCTCCATTCTGAGCCTGAATCAGTATAAAGTCTATTGTAAGGTCAATGTCAACTTTTTCTCCATGAGCCCTCAGCTCTGAAGAACTCTTTTGGAGCAATAAGAAACCACAATGTTGTGCTTTATGCTTTACAATTGTTTTCATGCTAATCACATGTCTGGGAAAGGTAGCTAAGCATTCTGTGAGGAAGCAGCACAGACATATTTTAAATTCCAAATTAAAACTGTCACTAAAATACCACAGAGGATTGGCAACTGTAGAGATAAGTCTTAACATATCTTTTATCAATATTACTTTCTTCCTGTTAAAAGAAAAATGGTTGTTACCACTACACAGATTTTTTGCTCACAAAGAAGCAAACTGAAAAATAGCTCATTGCTTGACATACAGCAAGATGGCATTAATTAGCCAGACATGTTTACAGACGCCAAAGCATTTCCCTCCCCATCAATATGCATTTTGATGTGTCCCACTTTCCTATGCTGAAGCACATCTGTTTAAACACCTAATTTTCTACCAGCAATTTCCAGCTGAGTTTCTAGGTAGTGTTAATTTCTGAAGGCAGAAACACCATGACATATAGAAGAAGGTTTCTCCTGATTCAGGATGTGCTCATGTCCAAACACTATGAGTTTAGATTTGTGGAAGGAATTTACTCCCATTTTCTAAGGTTACTCTTAGTTCTTCTGAGCTTCTCCACCTATGCAGGCACATACTTTCTCTTGCTTAAGTACAGAACCTGGAAGTCCCAGCAGAACCATGGGGAGCAGCAATTAGACTCAGTAAGTACAAATTCAGCAGGAAGTCTAAACATGGCTCCTATGATCATGAATCATGGAGAAGGGAATATTTTTAACATAGAAAATTTATGATAGGCATTTTCTGCACTCTTCTTTACCAGAAGTTAAAATATCTATGAGAAAAGCTGATGAATATTTGCATAGCATTTCATTCAAAAGTCAAGATTCCTGTGAATTTGTTAGGACAAAAACATTCAAAAGATACCCAAGAACTAATGTAGAGAATGAAGTTCACAAAATCCATAAAGGGACACTTGACATCATAGCCAAATACCGAGGGAGGATGGGCAATGCTAAGGTAGATGTTGAACCTGCTTGGGTGCATTGATAAAGCTGTGTAGGGTCTGCTGTGGACCATCCACCGCAAATTTGAAAACAGCTTGGCACCTAGGTCTAAGTAGCTCCAAACAACAATCCACATTGTCAAAAACCTGATGCCTTATTGCCAGTGACTGCTTTAAGATGGTGAAAACTATCCACTGATATGAATGTAACTGCAGCCCTACATAAAATAATTGAAAATTCTTTCTGCAGCAGCATCAGAGCACATTTCCCTGAGAGAGAGTAAAAAGCAAAAGCTTTTGCCACCACAGCAAAATCTGTCTATAACCGATAGATCAGGAACCTGGGAGACATGCAAACTAATTCAATTCTCATTTCTGGTACTTAGAGCCTCTCTATGACACTGCAAATGCACAGACCTTGAAGATTTTTAATGTGACTTCATCACAGAAATAGGAATTAAGTGCCTGCCCATCTACATACATCAGGACTGACGTGTCTCCCTCCTTCTGTTCTTTTAATCTGTGTATACACAGGACTTTGCTATGTGGCATTTGGGTGATTTTGCAATGGGACCTGCTCAGAGGAGTGAGAGAGGGATGTTTTCTCACCCGCAGCTCTGGCTTTCCATCGACATAGACGGTGTTGTTGTTGACCATCTCCACGATGGCCACGCCCAGGTTGCACCTGATGCCGAAGGAGATGCAGAAGCCCAGGCCGCTCATGATGGCGATGATGTAGCGCTTGGGCAAGCCGCAGCAGTAGCACTCGCACAGCGCTGGCCGGCGGCCGCTCGCCGCCACGGGCCGCCCCTCCGCCGTCAGCTCCAGGGGCTCCTCCTCCACGTTGCTGCCATCGATTTTCCTAAACAGATGGAGAGAGAGAAAAATGGAAGTGCCCTGTTGTCCCAGTAAAATTTGCTGAAACGTGGATGGACAGTTCCATGCTGCTGTCAGCTGCTAAATCGTGCTGTGAGGCGCTTGTCTCCTGGTAGTGAGGTGAATTAATGCTGGACAGGCTGTGAAAGGCTAGCAGAGACAACACTTTTTCCAGAATGACTTCTGAAGTTTGGGCTTCTGAGCCATCTAACCAGACTGCCAGCTGCAAAAATGTTAACAGGCTATTCAGGAGCATCGCTATGAGATCTAACTGGAGGTCTGTTGTGATAAATTCCATTGATTTTTAGGAAAATTTACATATGATTAAATGAACTATAATTTCTAACTAGATCTATTAAGCAGAGCTGCCAGGAGGTTTCAAGAAAAACGGCAAATACAACACAAAGTTTGGTTTCACTCAGCCCCAAATTCCTTGGCATTTGTTTTCTCCTGTGAGACAAAAATCAGGGCTGTACAGCAGAGGAGAAATATCTCTGGCATCAGATCCCCTATTAAAGACACAAAAGAGACAGGCCCAGACTTTCTCTGCTTGGAGGCATTTGAAGTCACATGTTCCCTCTTCTCTGAATTATGCTGCCACTACAAGGACTTCATTTGCTCCAAAGTGAGCCCCTGCAACTCCTGTTGTGGAACATGTTGTCCTTTATATAAAATACTTACTATGAAATGAGAACTGAAGGCAGACAGGGGTTTCTGGGCAGTAGATTCACCACTCCTCAGCAGTGGAGGCTGAAAGGGCTTTCCCGGGATCAAATTTGGTGTGGCAACTGCAGTGCAGTTAAGAACTGGGAGGGGAGGTGCTAGGGATGGAGCCTGAATGGGAGCAAATGGCACCCAGTCATATCAGCCACCACCTAACACAGGAGTGCAGCTCCTCAGGCTTTGCACATCCAGCCTTTCCTTTTCCTACAGGCAATCTAGCTGAGACATTCATATTAAACAAAATGGCACTTCTATGCAATGTGGAATTGCATGACAGTGCAATTAAAATTTAATTTGGTCTCTCAATCTGATTAGGGCTATTAACATTGTGCTGCAGGACCAGGCAAAGAGGTAAGAAAGAACTAGACACACCCACCAGACCAGAGCTAACATTACCTTTCCAGGCCTATTTTAAAATGCAGATTATGGTTTTTCTGACATGCCAAAACACTTAAGGACTAGCTGTGAATACATGACTAACCCACTGAACACTAACCATGAGCTTAAGGTTAAGCCTTTACTAAGGGAGGCCTTGATCAGCAGCCTCTCAGTTTTGGCATCACTCTGCAGCACTGAGCTCAGGATCCAGCTCTTTTTGTGTCTACCATGGAGTACTGTGAAAATACAAATAGTTAATTAATCTAAAGGAAGCCCAGCTTGCCATGTAAAATAAAGAATTTTTTCCATCCACTCTTTTCTGATAAGGAATAACTTATTTCATTCTTTCACACATCTGGCTGAGAGTTTGAAATCTAATGTACATTTTTGAAAAGTATTTGAAACCTCAGTTTTCAGTATGAAAATCAACTGTAAACAAATGCTGACAGAACATACATGGATGGGCTACATCTGACTGGGTTAGGTTTTTTGGGACAGTGTTGGTTTAATCACAGCTTTCCCCAACTGCTGTAAGTTTTATGTACTACCTATAATCTAACAGATAGTACTCTACTCTAGACAGTTTGCAGATGTAGGTGGTAAGTATGGCTTCTTGTGTACTTAAATATATCTTTTCAATATAAAGTTCCACCTAAAAATTTCATAATTTTTAGGCTCTAGAGCTAAGTGGAGCACCATTTACTATATTATTCCTTTTTACATCACAATATAAACCCATTATTTCAGTCATAGTCTTAGCAAAAAGAAAATAAGCATGCTACAGTCCCTCAGCTCACGTTTTCAAGAAACACTAGAATCACAGTGTTTTGGGCCAGAAGGGAAGTCCTGGGATTATTTTATTTAATTCCTTTCTCAAACCAGTGCTCACTGCAAAGTTAGATCCTTAGCTCATTGTCAGACTGGAGCAAAGATTTTCCAAGACAATTAAAGCAAGGTAACACAGAAAAGGTGATCTTACTGTAGTGTTATTGGGGGGGGATTGAGATCTTATGATTCATCTGCAGGGAAACAGCATTTGTTAGTGAAATGGGAGCACAGAGACTGGTTCAGTCAGGCACTTTAAAAAGAAGACACTGTATATTCCATGCTCTATGTGTTAATAGAGGTAGGTGCAATCAGAATGAGACACCAAAAATAAAGACTTCAGGAAGTGAAAAAACAATTGAATAATTATTTTTTAGAACTGTTGTCATCTCCAAAGTGTTATTAACAAGCCAAAAGAAATAATTTGTCTTCCCCTAATAGAATATAAGATATTGATGGAATTAAATCAATTAATAATTTTCTAAATACTTGTACCTTTACCAGGCTCTATTTATAAGAGAGACATTAGACTTCAGTGAGTCCATTATTTTGGGCAGCTGGCAAAGATTAGACACTTCATACAAAACCAAAACAGCTGGACATTTTCAGCTGGCTGTCAATTCAGATAGACATGAAAACATCCTTCTGCACCAAATTCAGTGCTAAAAGTGTGACCTAGGGCTAGAGCTATGGACCAATACTACCTCTGCAGAGAAAATAGCTATTTGCTATTGTATTTGACTAAGTAAAAGAAGGAAGTTGAGGACTGATCCATCACTCCAAATCCACACAGTTTAACCCCCAGAGACTAATTTCATTGCCTCTATACCAGGTTTGTCTTGGAGAAAACTATTTTTCAGTAGCAGTCCAAACACACAGATATTAGAGCACCGCAGACATTCACACAGCCAGTGTCTGCACTGGCATTTCTGGTTTTACGTTCTTGAACAGGTACAAAATGAAGATATGGCAACTCCATGAAATGATATGAAATATATCTTCAAACTGATCCATGTATTTTCAGTGTCAATGAAAATTTTTACTAGTCGTAGACCAATGACTTAGAAGAAAACCACTTCAGGGCCAGTGCTCTCCTCTAATTGTCAGCCTCATGCAGGAGATGCAGGCATGTGTTTTCCTGCACAAGAAATGTTCACTCCTTAGATATGTTTTTTCTTTTTTCAGCAAATGTATAACACTTCGCAAGTAAGAAGAGCTAAGCAATTTGAATCTGCATCTGTATTCTGTGCCCAAAGTTCATAACTTTACGCAAAATTTGTCTTTTCTTTTTTTAATGCCTATTCTGAATCATATACAGAATTTTGAAAGAATGAAAGAAATTTTAAAATTCCCTATCTGTAATAAATAAAATCCCTAGAGCACATATACATTCAACACTCTGTATTTAAGGGGGTTTTAGCAGAGCAATTAGTTCTTTCTTTAAATGATAAATTAGGTGCACTAGAATTTAATTTCATTTTATTAAAAAATCATCAATTCTACAGTAACAGGCAAATGTTAGTATCAGTCATATTAAAACACATTCTAGAATGTGGCAGTTCCAGATGTGGCAGTCTGTCTTGGGCAGCTGGAGGGCAATCATACCCAATGTTCAAAGCTCACATTTACAAATCCAGTAACTACAATGATCCCTGCATAACTTCAGAAACCTAAACAGTAATTACCAAAAAATATCATTAATCCAAAAGCAGATACAATCTCCTAAAATCTAATTAATTCTTCACGGATTTGTTCAGGCGATAATTTTCCTTAACAAATCCTGTATCTGACGCTTTGCTATCAAATCCTAGCACAAATATCCAAACTCTTGAGTTACTCAGGGCATGGAACCTCTCTTGCTGCTTTCTGCATGGTATTTCCATGGAGCCCACAGCAAGTCTCAGGCACCGAGGCACTGCGTGTCCCGGGAACTGCACTCCTGGGCTGTAGGGCAGTCTCTGCTCAGCGCAGTCGCAGAGCTCTGGAGGGATGTTTGCCCCTGGGGTGCTGCAGTGCAGCGCTGTACGAGTGCTCTGTGCCCTTGCACCAACACTGGTACAAAACCACGGCTCGTGCATCAGCTCTGGACACCCCAGGCTGTGCTCACAGCACTGCACGGTCCAGGAGGCACTAAGCTCTCCCTGCCTGTGCGCAGAGGGAAAATCTGAGAGGAATAACTCCATGGTCCAGCACAGTCAGAGGAGCCCTGTCCATTGCAAGGGTCTATCACACAGCTTCAAGGTGCAATTTTCAGCAATTTTGGCTAATTCACCAAGGGACATCTGCAGCAGAACTACACCTGTCAGGGGTACACGTCATACAGCAGCCATGTGGCATGGTGCATATGTCTTTTTACATTAAAAATGGCAATACTGGGCTGTAAACCCACATAGACACTTCCCACTTCATCAGGAAGCCCATGGTTAGCTGGTCCAGGACTCCTGAAATCCTTAGAGTAGGCAGAGCCTAAGATCTTACTTCAGTCTTTGATGTTTTCCTTCACTGCAGTAAGTTCACAGAAGGACCAAAACGTTTGTGTCTGTCAAGAAGATCTGCATGAAACCTTTCTTTTCTGAGGAACATAAGGATGACAGAGCCACAACTCTGATATTCATTCACACAAGCCTTGAATTCCTTAATTATTTTTTTTAGTGCTCCACTGTATATAATTAACCAAGGAAAAAAAAACACCTCTGCATTAAAAAAATTACACAAAGCACTTAAAACATTTTGTAACATCTTCTAAGATCTCACAAATTAAACAGCTGCCAACAGCCTAAAGAAAGGATGGCTCTTGTGTCTCCCAGTTCAGTCCCCTCTGTGTCCCTTCCAAGACCCAGACACCCTAAGGTCACCTCCTGTGAGCAGACTTATAGAGCACCCGCCAAATAAGCATACCTGTGAGGAGGCTGTAAGTTGCTTTACGCTGCTTGTGCTTTAGCACTTGAGCTGGACTGTGGACAATTGCTATGGAGCAGCTTCTTTTGCCAGGCATCAGCTTCTGGGTCTGATCTCTTGTTTGCAAGACAGAGGAAATGTGGCAGGAAGGCATAGACCAGTCTTATTTACCAAAGCAAAAATGTATTTTTCTACCTTCCTTGCCAGTTTTGACATCAACACACCACAGTCAGTGAAATCACACTTGAAGGTCTAATCAAGGATGTGCATTATAATCATCAAATTATGGTGAATGTTAGAAGAGAAACCAAATTCTTTGCTGATTTTCACCACATTAAAGACAATTGGATTGGATGAAGAGCAAAGTCAAGGTTGAAGCTGGTAAATAGGTATATGTACCATCATAAAAAACACAAAGTGTTTACATAAAACCATAAGTGTATGCTCTCATTCGTAGACTAAGCTGTAGCGAATGAAGTTCATATTAAAAAATGTGTGTTTCATTCATTTATGGAAACATATTTCCTACGCAAGTTGCAGCAATTCTTAGTTAGACATAGTAAAAAGATTTTATAGTTTGGATTATTTCCTCTGCTGATTGGTACATCTAAGGACAGCTCTGAGATACCTGTGTTTGAAACAGAAAATTATTAAGTTCTTCTATCTCAGGTGATATTTGGGTTAATTTGATTCAGGAGCAGTGCTGCTGAAGTTGGCTGACTGTATTATCAACTGTGTAGGAACCAGCATGACATCCTTAATACATGACTACAAGGAGAGAGCAATCTGTGTAATCTAGAGTGAGCCCGGTGTACTGCTACACCACATATTCACTAGATACAAACTTTACAGGTATTTGGTCAAATTGGTCAGCAGAGTCCACAGCAAAGAGAATTTATCATGGAATGAATGACTTGAATCAATGTTCTAAAAGATAAAGAGATTTTCTGGAATTACTGTGGAGTATTGTAAAAGTAAAAAGAATCAAAACATCAGGCTTTGTCTGTAACATTGTAAATTAAAAAAAGTTAAGTAGAAACTGTGTAGAACACAGACACTCTGTTCAAATGATAAAGAAATAGAGTAACTGCAGTATGATATATGTAAACTCTTACACATTTTCTTGTGATTAAAGGCTTGTATATTGTATATACCAAGAACTATTTCTTGACTCAAAATATCATTCCCAATACAAGGCGAGGGGGTGGATATGAAAGCAAATACAATTCACTCACTAGAAACACCTTCAATTAAAATGCTGGCCTGATCCACACAAAGATTTAAAAGACAACATCAAGCACAGAAGAAATGCCACTAATCCCTCTGGCTCTCATCTACTGATTACACAAATAAGTGCTGTCAGTAGCCATTACTAACAGAAATAATCTTCTACTTAAGTGAGAAATATCTTTCCCTTTATGAAACTGGTCAACTGTTACATCAGATTTTCATTTCTCTAAAAAGAAAAATCCTCTGTTTCTTGGTTCACAAAACCATCAGGTTAAGATTAAAATCTTTAATATTTTTTTCTCCTTTTGCTAGCAAACATCTGCCTCTCCTTATTCTCTGTCTAATTTGCTAGTGTCAGTAAACTCACACATACACATCTCTATTCAATACATTTTCTCGTACAGATTTGGAACAAGTTTTTAAAAACCCCAAACCTGTAATTTCAAGAGCGGCATCATTGGGAGTGTTAATTCCCATTAAATTATTACTTTTTGTCATGCAAGCTAAACCACAGAATTAGTCATGTTTAATTATTTAAAAGTTTTTTAATTAAACATTTTTTCAAACGCTTTTTAATATTAGAACATTATTTCATAATTTATTTTCACCTTTTTTTTGTTTAATATAAATATTCAATGATCTATAGTCATATGCTGTTATAACTGCTCCTTTTACATCTTCTCTTACAGCAAGCTGTCTCACTCTCTGTACCCAGATATCAATTTTGCAACTCTATATTCTGTTGTATGTTTATACATTTTTTTCTATACTGCACTTCCATTAATAAACTGGATCAATGGACCTGTCTTGGAATTTTCTGTTGGGTTTTACCTTCTCAGATTCCCCAGCGAGTCACTAATGGTGTTCTTCACCTCTTCCTTTCCTGGGTTAAAAAATCTTTCTTTCAGTGAACCAAGCCCTTGGAAAGGCATTTTGTCTTTCTTCTTCAGTAAATCCCTTATGTTAACCAGCATTCACTTCTGCTGTCATATTTCCCAATGCCAGAGTCGGGAGCTTCCACCGGTCCCCTCGGTGACCTCAGCAACAACAACCAGTTGCTCAAGAAAGGAGCAGGTAAAAAAAAAATATTTTAAAAAAAAGAGTCAGATCTTGCAAAGCCAGAAGGAAAAGCAGTGGAGCAAAGCGCTCAGGGACTTGGTGTGGCCCCTGGAGAGCTCTGCTGTGCTTGGTCGGTACCCGTGCGGGAGCTGGTCCGGGGGCTGCAGCCGGGAGCTGCAGGTGCTGCCGAGGGTCCCTGGGCAGGACGTGCTGCCTGCTCCACAGCAAACCTCAGCCTGGCTCGCTGGGGCTCATCCTCGGTGCATCCCTCCCTCCCTTCTTCCCTCCCTCCCCTGCCTCTTTCACACTGAGATCCTGTGCAAGGTGGTGCTATAGTAACAGACACAATACCTGTCCTCAAGCCACTCCAGTTCGCTAATAAGACCTCGTCTATGGCAAGGGCCAGAAGTTTATTAAATATTTACGAGTCCTTTCTGCAGGGAGGGAATTATTGCAAGCTACAGTTCCCATTCACTGCGTACCCCTTGCCCAGGGGAGGCCCCCTACCCCAACACACTTGCTGGTTTGAACCCAAAGCTGCCTTCCCATGCTGGATCATTTATTATTGATGTTGCTGGGCCCTTGGGCAGAGAGACATGGAGGGGCATTGGTGCAATGCTGTTTGAATGAGCAATGGAAGACCAGTTGTAAATTGAATCCACTGCATTTTTGAAACACAAAGTGGCTCAAAGAGGTGAACCAGTCCAACTTAATGTGACTTCAGGATGACAACACACTTTTCTGAGGGTGGCAGAAAGTACTTAATGAAAACTCTCATGGAAATGCAGCCCACCACTCTACTCATCATGCCTACGCACTGGCTGGAGCCAAATGAAGAATTTCTGCTTTTGGCAAGGGCTCAGATACTGGATTTAGGTTATGGACAAGTTAAAAAAATGAAAGAAAATAAACCAAAACAAACAAACAAACAAAAACCCCAAATCAAATAATTTCATATATTCTATTTCAAATATTTCATATATTCCCTCCCTTTAGGTGAGGGACTGGGCAGAAGCTCTGTAGATTGTTAGAAAAATAGAGAGCTTTGTGTTTGGCACATTACCTCACTCCTATAAGGAAAGTTAAATTAAGAACCTGTCAGTGCCTCATCAGACAACCTGCACAATAGGAATTTATTTCCCCTGGAAGTCCCCAGCTGAGAATTGCAATGTGGAGGGCAGGCAACTGCCCACCTACCAACCACAGCTCCTGCTCTGCCACAGGCCACCTGGTGTTCCTGAGCCAGTGGCCATAGCTCTGAACCCTCCCTCCTGCCCTACACTGTCCATATCCCTCCAGGCTCAGGGGCTACTCTTTCCCCTTAACTTCTGTTCAAAACGTGGTCCATCCAGACTCCACAGGGAGAAAAGAGAAAAAATGAAACCCAGAAAGTGATTCCTCCAGAGAAGCAAACCGGATCTGAGAACTTTTCAGCTAAAAACTCCTCATTTGGGTGTTAGAACTGAGTGAGTAGGTTTGAGTGGGATATAAATCTGGGCCAAAGTTGTGCAAGGACTATCCATCCACCACTCCATTCCTCCCCTGGCTCCCTGCATGGGCCTCCAGTCTCTGGGTTTTAGAACATAATACAAACATCAAATGCCTGGATTGTCCCAGCTCCACTTTGAGAAAGCTGATGGTGGAAAATACATTTTCTCAGGGTTATGTGAGGCAGGCTAGAAGCTTTCACTGAAATCCTTTTTTCTTAGTATGAACAAGGAGGGGAGAAGAGAGAGAGACGGAGCATACTTAGGAGCTGAGAGTTTGGCTTTTCTGCAGTCTCTTTTGTTGCAGCACTGGTTAGAGTTTCTTTTCTGCTCTTTGAATAATTCATGTGATGTAGAGAAGTGTTGGCTCGGCACAGCAAACATATTTGTCCTTGCAGAACAGTCCCCTGCAGCAAGCATTTAGAACATGGGTATCTCCAGATCTTAGCACTACCTACACATGCCTCTAGCAGGACTTCTCTGGGTGTGTTTCTCTCTCGTTGGGTTGAACAGCAGCTGCTTTCACTGCCAACTCAAGGGCTGACCAGTAACCACCCTGAAACACATCCTGCTGCCCTGGAAGCAGCTGCACCTCCTCTTCCTCCTCTTCCTCACGCTGCTCAGGCTTGCATCTGGCTGTCTCCAAACTGAGCAAAAGGAAGACATTCCTCCTGGTTTCTCACTCCAGACCCCTAATCCCCATTTACCATTGGGGTGTGCAGACAGGCAAAGCAGCAAGGTCACTGTGATGGAAAGGCCGAACACTATCAAGTGTGTGCATTAAAGCAGCCTCTCCAATTTTCACCAGGCACACAGAAAATGAACCCCAGCAGGCCAGTGCCAGACACCAGAGATATGTGTTTGGGAGTACCTGTGAAACTACATAACAAAATTGTCTTCCATGCAAACAAGCATGTACTTGCTGGCAATTGAGAGAGTATGAATGCTCTTAGGGCAGCTGAAACCATGGAAGAGCATGGCTCCAAACTGGAAATGGTGCAAACTCCAGTGCAAGGAATTCACTTTGGAAGACTGAAACTCAGGGTGGAAAGTGGTGTTCAAAACCCATACATGCCAGGAGCTGTGGAGAAAAGGGTTTTATCTTGCCCATCTTTCTGGTCTTCTTGTCCTGGTTTGGATAAAGAGAGCACAGAGCATACACAAGAAAGGAGTTTTGCTTAAAATGTAGTGTTTTGTTCACTTATCCACACAGCCTCTAGTTGTGTTTAGCACAAATGTCTGAAGTCTGTCCTCCATGCATTTGGGGCTGATTCAAGTGGCTCTCTCAGAGATCTACCCTGGCTGGCCCCTGGCAGGGTATGTTCTCCTCAGGGGGGTAGGGGTCTCTCATTAGCAATACCACTTGCCTCACCATTAACAGAATTACACATTTCTCACAGCAGGCTTCCTCTCTCCCTCCTCTTTACTCTTTCCAATCCTTCACTGCCTGCACCTCTGCAGTGCTACAGCAGTAGCCCCTTTTGAAATTCATCGATCCTTTCTCTAAGGTCTAAAAAATCAAACAAAGAAACACAAACCAAACCCACAAACTAGTTCATATATTACTTCCCCTACCAGTCTCCCTCACCTGAAGGGAGAAACTCTGGCCAGAAACTCTGCAGATTGTTAGAAAAATGGAGAGCTTTGTGTTTGGCACATTACCTGACTCCTATAGGCACTCTTGCTTCTCTGCAGGGAGGCAAATTGACAGGAGCAGTGCTTCTCTGTTTCCTCCTCCTCAGGCTCACAGACTAGCAAACTGCCTGGATTCCAAAACACTGCTCAGAGACTGTCACAGCAGCTTTGCAGTGCCCTGCTCCTGCTGGGGCACCAACCACAGGGGCACTACCCAATTCCCAACAAGATTGTGCTGGATGAGGATATGGCAATATCTACAGGACTAATCCCAGCACATATTTTGGAGCATCAGCTAAGGAACTCTACCTTGATAAGACCTAACATGATAGCCCCTATAGACCCAGCTGTCACTGTTACTGCTTTTTGCTTTCCTGGGTTTTAACCCATGCCCTAATTATCTTTTTCAGAAATTATACCACACTGTGATTGTCCTTTTTCTATCTCAGACCTCCTTATAAAACACAATGTATTATATAATTTCATTTTAAGTCTGCTGTTTGCAAGCTGGAGGCTAAGTCCAAGCCACACAGCATTTGCCTGCACTTATAAGGAAATATTTTGCAAAATTAAAACTATATGGCTCACATAGCTTGTAGATACTACTGAAACTACAAACTCCTATCCCCAGAGACCACTAGTAAGTGTATTAAAACCATGTTTTAGACTCAATACTGACCTAAACCAGCATGCAGACAGCCACTGCTGTGCACTCATGTACCATCACTACCTCAGGTGTTTGAGAGTAAAGTGAGCTGCAAGAAAACTTTGAACTGGTCAAGTGCACATACAGTAGATATGCCTTCCTAACAACAGCTGTGCCTTGCAGACACAGGGCTTGATTCAGAGTTATAGCAACCCCTTAAGAAAACCAAGCCTGCAAGTATCAGAACTAGCAATAAACATAAATTATGTGGAACAGTAGTTTCTACAGGTACAAGTAAATGTACACCTAGAGGATATATACTTTGTTACAGTTATTTCTTTTGTTGAAAAGCCTTGAAATACCATAGTTAGGCTGCTCCTACTTATGATTCCTCAACAGAGTGGATGGGGTAGTCTTTGCCACATTTAAAAGGGATTTTGCTGCTGGTTTTGGGGCAGACTGGATAGCATACACATACACATTTCATGTGCTGATTGTCCAGCAAGCAGCCACTTCTCCCAATGCTTTTAAAATATAAAATTTTGATCTCTTTACAAATATTTAATTAGAACAGTAATTGACACCCTGACACTAATATCCTGATAAAGCCAATTTAACCTTTTGGTGTCTCTGTTGAATTAACATAAAGATGCTTCACTTTGTGCTGAATGAACAACTTAACAATAACCAAAGGTTGCTGGACTCCTACAGTGGAAATACACAAGAATAACTTTGCCAATTTTTAATCAGCTTCTTTTCAGTTCAAAGCCTTGTGATAATACCCCTGGTGCTTGTGAGATATTTTTTGGATCACAGTTTGCTCTTGTTATTTGGAGGGACCTTTCTTTTTTAAAGCGAGATGACTTCGCCTTTTTAGCTCTTACCAGTAACTCAGAGGTTAGAAAATCCTGAGTGACCTCTCTTCCTAACTGAAGATTTCTTAAAAAATAAATTGAATTAAAACATTTTGATGTTTCAAAACTAAGTCGCTCTGAAAGTTTTTAATGCCTCCATTTCTTGCAAATGGAGCAAAGTAATGAAGCAGAGATAATGAATATTGGTTTCATCTGCATATAGCTCTTAGGGTTGGCAGACTTTAATGTTTACAGCACTGTGAGTTTGACAATGTTTTGCCCAAGAACAAGGCCTTGGTAAAAGCTGTCTTGTAGATTTCATTGAATCATGGAATCATTCTTTCAGGAAAAGACCTTTAAGATCATCGAGTCCATCTGTTAACCCAGCACTGGCAAGTCTACAATTAAACCACATCCTTAGGCAGTGCCTGAGAGGTCCACTGAGAGGACAAGCATATTTTATTGTTAGGCACAAACAAGGCTGAAGCCTTTGTATTTGTACAGTGCCTGGGGTACTGGACACCCCATTTCTGTTGGCACTTGTAAAAGTCATTGTAACATTACATAAAAAAGAGGGTACTGTAGGGATTCAGCCTTCAAGATCTACAGCATCTGATATCAAAGATAAAAGAGGTGATCTGGAAATCCACGTTATACAAGGGTTTAGAGTAAATCATCCATCTGGTCCTTCAGATTTTGAAACCTATGGCTTTACATCTACAATTTTCTGCCATAAATGAAGATGGGATTCAAAGACTTCAGAATCCTGATTTCTATTTTGCCATATCTGAGAGCTGAGTGCTCTCCTGCCAGGTTAAAATGCTTCATGTTGAGTCAGCCCAAATCAAATTTTCAGATGTTCTGTTTGTTTCCCTGATAACTGCAGCAAAACCACCACTAATTCCCAATGGTTAAAAAAATTCCTCTTTGGTTTCTAGTTTCTGCTTCCTGATCAGATCGCTGGTAGGAAAGACATCTGATCACAGCTGGACACAAAATAAAAATAGTGGGATGCTAACAACATACAAAACAGCAATGGAAATAAAAAATCCTATTTATAACCTTCTTTACTGAAAGCTGCTAATTAAGTACTCATTTCCTACCTTACACTGTAAGAGGGCTTTTATAGCATTTCTATGTGGAAAGCTCCTATGTGAAGTATGTCTGTTTCTCCACAAAAAGAAAAAAGGGCAGAGTTTCTACACCATTGCACTAATGCAGATACATTTGATGATGATTTCTGTTCATACAGGAATACAGTTTGTCAATTAAAATAGGTTCTTTTTTACTTTCATAAAGCTGTATAAGGTAAATCCCGTAGTTAGACAAGAAAATTGTTATAATGGTTGAAGTTTATTTGAAAGTTTCTTGGGTTATAGTGACACCTTATGGCAGTTGTATTGTATCTTACAGATAATTTTGAAATTAACATCTCATAACATTTTACAGCCTGTCACTATCAGTAAGGAATTGCTTTGATGTTTTTAGAAATCTTTTAGTTACAAGTTACTCAAAAGATCATTCCACCTCTTCAAATTTGTGTTTTTCATCTTCCTAGAAAAATACATTTTAAAGGGGATTAGTCTTTGGCATTATCTTCTCTCCACGTTTAGCAGATAATCTATGCTAGGCAGTCCAGTTTTAACACACTATTCATAGCTACCTATGGGGATAGCCAGTTTGTGAATAGCCTCTTACTTGATTGATTCACTAAATTATAGCATGTAGCTTGCTGTGTTCCTCTAATCCTAGATTTGAACTCTTTAAAAGAAAACATCATGATAGAAGTTAATGCATTTATTTTTTTCCTTTTAAATACTGTTGGAAACCGAAACTATGGGATATGAAAATAAAACTCACTACTGCATGAAGATCAGAATTTATAAAACCTGCCTTCCTGGGGCTTTCCCTTACGTGAATTTTCTATTGTCCAACCAGAGCTATCTTTACCTACAGCCCTTCCCTCACCTGAAGTGCAAACTTTGTCCCTCTAAGCGGGCAACAGTTACCAAAAAACTTCCACTAAATCTTTATCTTTGGTATTTTAATAACACTTTCATCAAACAAGGGTTGAAAGTGAGCAACAGGCTTGAAGTTGCAAAGAGCTGAAAAGGATGACTGAGCAGTCATATTAATCTTAAAAACAGAGATGGAAATCTACAAATGCTCAAGTTTACTTGAAGGGGGAGTTGTGTTTATGCTGAACTGCTGTTAGGGCTTAGTTATGTTAGAATAAAATAAGCTCCAGAATACTTTTCATGTAACCTTTTCTTGTTTAAAAATTGACAGAGACAGCTTAAAATGATAAACTTTTCTTTGAGCAAAATATTTGTTCAAAATTAATATTTTAAGTTCTAACAGATGTCAGTGACTAAATATGTCAAATCTCTTTGTTTATAAATTAAAAAATTAAAACCCACATGTTTTTGCCATACTTTTAAGGTATTTCCATTGTTAAGATAGCTGAAATCACTGACTAAAACACCTAGCATCACCTGCAACTCTTTTGAAAGAACAGAAAGAAAATCAGTTCTATTTCAATTTAAAACCACTAGTTTTTCAAAATTAAGAAACTGAGCAACACAGAAGGAAAAACCTCTTCCTTCACAATGTTTGCATTAAAAAAAGAATTGAAGAAAAATTGGCTTCAGCAGCTGTAGCTTCTTGAAAGACATGATGACCAGTAACTCAAAGTTCAGGACAATACTTTTAATTATATTACTTTTGTTCACATAAATTTTATTTTAAAACACACATTAATAAAGTTCTTTTCTAATGTCTCTAATCTTTATGTGTATTTACACACTGAATATTTGACCTAACTTTGACCAGAAAATGTCAGCTACAGCAAAACAGGGAGTGGGGGAAAAAAAGTAAATTATTCAACTTCCTAATCACAGTCCTTCAATTTAACAAAGTAGTCATTTCCAACAAAAAACAAATACAGAAAAATGAAACATTCCAATGAAAGTGTTAAGACTAGATTAAATCAGAGCTCAAGCAGCTTCCCACCAGCAGCACTAATAGCTGTCAGGACCAGGTAGGCTCTTCCATGAAACAGCATTGACCAGCTCTCCCAGCATAGGCCTCAGGAATCTGAAGAGAGGAGGTGGGCAGAAGATACAATCTCAAAGAAAATAGGTCCAACCCTGCAGGGTAGGTACCAGATATTCTGGCATTTTGCAGATGACCATTTCCACTGGCCTTCCTCTTTTCCTTTTTTTTTTCCCCTCAGCAACTCCCTGAACTCTGCCTCCCCCTCGGAAATGAAAGGTTGCTGTATCACTCTGGCATCTGGATCCAGTAGTCCTTTGGATCACTCACCTGCAGCTGCTTTTACCATTTCTAATTCAGGCTTACACTGCCTGCAGAAGAGGTAACAAGGGGAAGAGATGCCTACTCAGCAGCCCACTCCACTGGCTTGCCAGAGCTGGACCATCAAGCTGAGATGCAGAACCTCATGTTAGGCTCCCTTCTGCAGCCCCTCACAGCATAGCAACAATCTCCAGCTGAAAAGCAACAAACACAAAATTCAGCACTCCCTTACCAAGCATCATCAGAAAAAGGAAATTGTCAGAACCCCTGAGTTTTTTTGTCCTTCTACTTCTACATCCATGCACTGCTTGGGAGCACTGATGCAGAAAAAAATCGAAGAGGTAGTAGATGCTAGTCTTTTGATGCTGTAAAAAAGCATTTTAAGAAATTGCATCATAAAAGGCCAAAGATAATTAAGTCACAAGCAAAATGATGAAAAAAATCCTTTAAAAAATTGGTATGTAAATATAGGCAGGTCATTAAACTTCTACAATTTGAGTTTCCAAGCATTACATACCCACAACTGCCTTAGTTTGCAGGAAGAAACTGCAGCAGATCTATAATAGTATAGCTCATAGGCAGGTGTCCTACAGAGGAAAAGAGAATTTTTTTTTAAAGTCTAATGTTTAAATTTTATGCCTAGAATACTTAGTGAATTATTTCAGAACTTCTATTACTAGTATTTATTGAGCTGCTCTTGCGTTTGTGCATGGGTAGGAGTATAATCTGAATTCCTGCTTTGTTAGTTTGGCAGAATCCACCTTGTTACCTTATGAACCATTTTCCAATCTACTGAGCAGCTGCAGTGGTCTTCAGCTGGTAACACAGCTCTACAAATGCTGATTTAAAAAAAGATTAATCTAAAGTTCTGGTGTATGAAAAATCCAAAGGTTGGACTAGAGATATTTTAAGTAATAAGATACAGACAATTAGCTGCCAATATCAAAGGATTCTAGGCAAAGAAAAATCTGCAACTCCAAAGATTTCCAGCTTCCCTGTTTGAAGATTTAGGCAATTTGGATCCATGAAAGACTTTATAAAAATGTCAGCTTTACAACAAACCAACCCAGAACATCCGAATTACAGGTAAGAGTTATGGATCCTACCAATATCTAAACATGGAGAGACAAAGAGAACATTACCAAGGTGAAGGACATACCAGTCAGATCAGGACTGTGATTAGCTGAGCATTAATTAAGGCAGGCATTTTCTCAGCAGGGGGCTGGCATGTGACAGGACTGCGCTCACCTGATGGATACAGCTGTGGAAGGAAAGGGGTTGCTTTCATCCTCAGCCAGTGAAAATGAAGAGACAACTGAAGCCACCTGATCCTATCTTTCCATTTTCACCTAATCTATCTTTTTGTTCTTTTACTCTCTTCTCCCATCCCATCTCTGGTCAACAATGATGCTTCTGATCCGCAGATGTCTCGTACTCGGACAATTCACACCATACAAAAAGCCGAGAATTACATTCCTTCAGACTCCTGTCAAACTCCAACCTGACAAACAGTGTATCTTGAAACTCAGGTTTAGAGAAAGGGCTGGTTTCTGGGTCAATGAGCTGTGAAAATGCAAATTCAGATTATTATGTGTCAGCAGAAAAAGTAAATGCTAATTTTAGAGGCATGTAGTCTGGCAGTTTTTCCCCATAAGTTTTATCCACTGCATGAAGGCAATATGTGATGACATTTTACATGTCTAGACAGCAATTTCTCAGAAATTGCCTCAAAAATGCATGAGATAAAATGTATTTCAAACAAAATGCACAGGGAAAAAGTTTTCTACAGAAGTTACTATTAGTTAATTTAATGAAAATTATCAATAAAAATATCGTCCAATGTGAAAATATGAAAAGTTCATTTATTTCCATAGGCAACCTAATTCAAAGTACAAAGTGATGTGTATTTCTCAAAACTGTCACTGTACCTTTTACATAGCTTTAAAGTAACTGATCTAAAAGTTATACAAGAAAATTTTGGTTTTGAAGAGCTGTCCAATAAACCAGATATACACTAATGCCATGCTATGATAGTTCTATTTATGAATCATGGCTGACACAACAACAATATCACTTTATAAATCTCATGAGAATTTTAATTTTTTACAACAAGAACATAAAATTGCCACTAGTACAGAGACTGTACAATTAAACAAGTATTAAATATTTTGCACAAGGCCTGAGTTCACTATAACACATTTTGATTTACAGCTTCATCTCAGAAATCTGTACAGCAGTTAGACAGAGAACTTAAAAGACAATACAACTTCAAGGCTTATTTCTTATGTTGATACAAGGGTGAGGCCTGACAGGGTAAGGATTTGGTGTATGAATCCAAGGTTTAACTGCCTTGTGTAATTTTCTTGCAAAGCAGTCATAACCTAATAGAAGGTAAGGTACATGGCATAACCTTACTTGAAAATCAGCTAACTCATCTGAAATTCTCCACATAGGTTTCCTCACAGTCCAAAGGAAAAGTTGACAATGAATATATAAAATGCAGCATATCTTTTAACAAACAGAAAGAAAGGTTACATATACAACAGGGTATTTTTTTCTGTACTCCCCCTCCCTATGCTTTTTTCATTGGAAATGGCACAAATCAGCAACATCCCGCTCAATCCCAATAAAAAACCCTAATCAATAAGCAAAGGTCACTCCAAAGTCCAAAAACTTCTTTGTAATGCAAGATCCAGCGTTCATAAACTTGTTTTAAAAACTTTCCTTTTCTGCTCAAGTCACACAGATGTAGGCAGACTAAGCTTGTATTATTTATAACAGATAACACAAGTATCATATAATTCTTGGTCTGTATGGAAGCTTTAGGGAATTTGATTCAAATCTAACTTCTCATTTAGTCTGTGTTTTGGTACAGTTGAACAGAAAAATAAAAAAATCCTATAATCTAGAATATAATCACATTTACTATCTAGAGACACAGATAACATTGCAACAGGGGTTATAATACAAAAGTGAACATACATTTTTCTTACTTTAAAAGGCAATCAGGGTATTAAGACTCCACACAAATGTGAACCAGTGGTTGCTGAAAATACAAAATAGGAAAGTTTTAAAGAATGAGGCTTGAAATGTTGTGCATCAAAACATCCAAAAATTCAGCCTTTTAATTGGAGTACTCAACACCTGTGTAAGGCCACAACTTCCTCACAACAGTTCTTACTCACAGTGAGGAAAACATAGTATCTTCATTAAAACAAACTAGAGCATTCTACCCACGCTCCCAGTAAAATTTCTCTCCCCATCTCCCAAATAATTGGTGGACTCCTTTACCTTTCAAAAGACTCCTCTGGTACTGCTGCCCTCCCGCATAAGCAAGTTTAGGGTTGTTCTGTGCCTTATTCACACCACTTGAGTGATGAAAAGGAACAGAAGATCACTTCCCTCCTCTGGTGACAACTGTGCCATTTCATTCCCAGTTTCTCTCATGAGTCAGGTGTTTCTACACTAATCTGAAACTCAGTAGTTTTATGGTTCTCCATCAGCCTAAATAGAGAAGGTTTTTCAAGCCTATTAAATGCAATCTTTCCCTCTAGCAGGATTAATTTGCTTTCTGTGACTGAGTTTTGAGAGGATGCTTCAGACACTTTCATACTTAAACCCAAATGGAACCAAGAGCTCTAGCACTGCTGTCTTGGTGCAGTCATGTTCATTTAGCATACACCAGAGCAGCCAAAGCACAACTGATGTACAATGTGCAGCTAATTTCACTGAGCTTCTCCTTTTGTAGTAAATAAAATATTGATGAATCACTTAAAGAATAGGAACTTACTCCCTTCCCTTTACCAATGAATGGGCTTTACTAGATGGGCTGGGCACTTCAGGACAGAACCTGTTCTCATTTCCACAGTAGAATGAAGACATGCTCACAGTGGGTGCTGTGATGATATAACCTGACATGGTTTCACATTTTTTCCTTTATATTAGGTTGAATATGAAGGGCAGAAATTCTGCGCAATTTACAGTTTTCCTCAAGGTATTGTAAAGAATAACTTATTACCAGGTTACTATTTTATTAACAGCATTTGTAGTTTCTTAATCAGGTACCAATTTCAAACCTGTGCTTTCCTTTTTACTTTACATGAGGACTAGGCAGACCCTCTGCTTCAGGCCAAGCTAGAAGATGTAGCTAGCACTGCTTTCCATCCAAGTTCAGCCATAGGAGGCTCTTGGAATACCTACATTTTGTCACACTGTCCCTTCTCCTTTGTCCTTTCCAGAAACCAGCTTGGATGTGAGCACAATTGCTGCTCTCAAACAATTCCATCTGGCCACAGAATGAGTCCTCCAGCTCTTGCAGGGCCTCAGAACGATGACTTGTAAATGGAGAGATGAGCTGGCCAAGGCTTCCTAAACAAAAACTACTGCAGCAGGAGCCAAGGGGCACATGGCCATGGTGACTTACCTCTTGCAAGTCCTCTTTCCCTTAAGCTAAGACAAAATAATTTGAGAACTTCAAACACAATTAGCTTCCGCACACACTAAGCAGGAAGCATCTACGTGGAAAAGGGATCGGACTCACTACTTTTAAATAGTTAGATATATATAT